>BSBN01001747.1:0-600000 GCA_027924645.1 Cunninghamia lanceolata
ACAGATATTGATTGCACACAGATCTCATTGTCTTCATCAATTGGCACACAATCTTCAATTACAAAGATAACTAATCTCTATTCATTAATTACTATCTATGGCATGATTGTACTTACTGATATTATATGATTTGATCTACTCCACTCCATTCTAGTAACTCACAAAAAATGGTAGTATATTTTCTCTTTTCAGTTTAGTGAGCTTGACAAACTTACACAACCTTACAACCCTAATTAGGTTTTTGGATATGCAATTTAATTATGTTTTTTTTTTTTTTAAATTTCCAAATCTAATTTACCTATTAGCCTTTAGAGTTTCATTGATCTATCTTTTTTTAGGGTTTGGTGATAGAATTTATTGCTTATTCTTGTGCCTACCCTATCCACCCTTGACTTGACCTAGGGTTTACTTTTTTTTAGCATATTTTTAATTTTTGATATAGCTCTAATTTTCCAAATTTGATGTAGCACTATTTTTTTTCAAATTTTTCATAGATATTAATCTTCATTGTCCTTTCATTTCATTTTTAGAGTTTAGGATTGAATTGTGAAACCTAGTCTTCTCAACCTCCCAGCCTAAATTTACATTAGGTCATGGCACCTTTTAGGGTTACTTATTTGGCCAATTTGCATGCATCTATTTCATATTTTAGCATGTTCTTTTTTTCATTTCATGTGACATATATGTCCTTAATTCACTCATGTGCAAATCTATGCCTTGGACATGGATGTCATCTCTATGGAGGTTTTGTTTTGTCATGCATTACCTTTCTCCTCCATAGATTTAATGAATGCAAATCCTATGCTATTAGTGATCCTTAGTTTATTTGTTCACTCTTTCCATGATGATCCTTTGCCTCATGACATCGATGATCATTCTTCTAGCAAGGATCCATCATGTGTCCTATCCATTCATGATATTAGCATGCCTTAAGATGTCTCATCTTTACTATGTCATTCAATAGACTAGATTCATGTGATCTTGATGCACTACCTAACTTTGTATATGATGATGAGAATAACCTTGTATTTGATCATTTTATTGCTATTCTTTTTGTTACATGCACGATTACTCATGGGTTGATGATGATGACTTGTTAGATGAGCATATTGATTATACTTCATTTCTTTTACATAAAATTTGATAATATAGATCTTTTGAATGACAGTTATGATGGTTCAACATATGCTTCAGTTTTTGTCAAAACATTATTGCTAGTCATAAACTTATTGATGATGATTATATCTTGATTAGATTAGTTGTTTAGATTGTATCTAAATGATAAATCTTTGTGTTGGTTTAAGTTAAATCTTGTATATTCTATTCATCTTTTTAACTCTCCAGCTAGTGATTTCATTGAATATTTTTCTTGCCCTAGTGGTAACATTATGGATTTAGATGTAATACTCACTCACCATCATATGAAACTTGTAACATGGAGAGCATACATAGTCATTCTTGAACCCAACTCATGATGAGGATGGATGCATTACTTAAACCTTTTATTTGCCTAGTTTTACATTTTTTTCAAATCTCTAGGATGAGTACACCAAAGATTTGTGGAAGTTCAATTGCCATGTCTTTAAGTGAATGATGATTGTCTTGTATCCATATGTCCCATGTCATTATCTAGAATTGAAATATCTTTGTGGTATTTAATAAATCCTATAAACTAGAACTCGTGATTGTCCTCAATAATATTGAATATACTTTGTTGTACGATCCTCTCTGTTGGTTGAGGGATCCACAACTTTCACCTTCACCATGGGTACCACCACAACTTGTCCCACTCAAAACACATTGCCTTCCTTGCAGATCAGTCTTATGAAAAACTTTTGCCCCATAAGATCAACTCCCTCTTATGCCTTTGTTGTGCTCACCCCAAGTTCTCCCAACTCACTATATTTGCACCTTCTTCACAATACATCCATACACTTGTTACATTTGTAGCTCTGTTCTTTCCTTGAAAGACTTTCCTCCTCCTTGTCAAACTTGATAACTAGACCTCCCAAATGAACTTCATCTTCAACATAGTCCTCTTTCAAACTTAGGCCTCCAATACACAATATTGTCTCAAAATTTTGACATGGTCACCGAAAGCTCACATGTCCCTACAATCCTTTCTCCAAACTCAACATTTCCTTAGCAATCTTCTTGCTCCATGAACTTCCTTGCTTTAGCACTTTACATCCAATGCCTTTCCCATGCCTTCACTTCAAGAATCTAGCAAAGGAATTCAAAGATAGTTCTACCAACCAAGAAGCTTGATGTTCAATAGATAGAGAGGGAGACAAAGAGATAGAGAGAGATAGAAAGACAAAGATGAAGATATATATATATATATATATATATATATATATATATATATATATATATATATAGAGAGAGAGAGAGAGAGAGAGAGAGAGAGAGATTGCAATAACTTATAATCTATTTAGATCATGTATATCTTGAATAGACAAATTACTTCTCCAAATATAAATCTATCAACAGTGCAGGACAATTGAAATGGATTGAACCACCATCTCTATTTCATTCCATTGTCAATTTTTCTTGTCATGTTTTTGTTCCAGTGTTTTTTCCCAAAGATGCAGAGGCTTTTCTTGGCTGTCATGAATCATTAAGATGCAAAGTTGTATCACAATTTATTAGAATAGGGTTTTCTTTCCCTATTGACAGTTTATGCAACCACCTATTCTCTTTTACATTAATTAACAATGTGACACCACTTTAGCTCGACATTAGATTTTAGTTTTTTTTAATAATTTTATCATTTCATCCTTGGTCAAGTTGATTAGCATTAACGTGGATGTATATGTTTATGTATTAGTTTAGGTATTTGGTTGATGAAATTTAAATGACAGGTGATTTATTTATCTTTAGTAAATATGTTTTATAATTTTAAATAATATTTAAGTTTGGAATTAGTTAATTTAAAGTTTAATATTAATGTTTATGATAATAATTTTAGTGGATTTTTAAGTATAATGTTTAAAGGTAAAAAAAATGTAAAATAAATCTATTTTTAATTTATTTTGTGTACGATTTTATCTAATTTAATTTTTTTATTAGCTGTATTTATGCATTTTTAGTGGAGAACATAATCAAAATTTTATTAGGATATGCTTAACATTTGAATAGGGGCTGAAATGCCCATAACTCAAAATGGTCCAGGACTCAAGACACTTATGTTTGTCACACGAAGAGAGGTAGCCTTTTAAGATTGACATCTAACTAAAATTTCCTTAATTATTTTTAATATGTCAAAGAGTTTAATTTGTAAAAAATGTAAATTTTCATTAATTCTATTATATATTTTATATTTATCTATATTTATTATTGAATTATATTTACTTCATATATAAAATTGAAAATATAACTATATTTATTATTATATACTATATTTTATATAATATAAATTATTATTTTTAGTTCTAATGTCATATTATAACATATACTGCTATATTTATATTGAATATATTCTATGTTTCATGTTTATTTATATTTATTATTTATTATATATTTATTTTTATAAAATAAATATATTTTTAGTTCCATTTATTATTATATATTATTAAATATAAATATAAAATAATATTTAATTGTAAACTATATATGGTATTATTTAAATTAACTTATAAGAAATCTAACAACTTAAGAGAGAGATATGAAATAAAAATGAGAGAGAAAGAGGGATAGACATGAGAGAGATAAAAAAGATGAAGAAAATAGAGAGAGACTGTGGAAGGAGAGGGCTCATAAGAGGATGAAGGATGAGAGGATACACTAAAAAGCCAACAAAGTACCAATACTATGAAGAAGATTTGTTCCCAATGAAGCACCCACTAATGTCTTATGTAAAAGAGTAGCACATTGTTCAAGAGATTAAGCATGGGTATGCATGTGATGCCCCACCATGCAACCCTAGAGTGCTAGACTAACAAGCAACAAATTTATAGAAATAATTTTTTTGAAACAAGGAAATACATCAATCATTATAAATATCTGCACTAATAACAACATTCAATGAAAAGATTAGCTAACACTTCTAGGGAACATAACCACATCAGATAAAATTAAAACCATACAAGAATCTACATCTTAATGCAACAGAGTAATAATACATCTTACATTATCTCGGATGAATAATTACAAATTTCAATACAAGGTTACAAGACCAATTACATTGGTTAACAAATAGAACAATAATGAAAGTATACAACAACTTGAAGATGATGAGCAAATTGGAACTGGAACACTCCTGCTCTAATCTCGAACCGAACATTCGAGAAGACCAATGGATAGCTTTGCCTCCCAACCATGTGGAACCCTAAGGTCCACCCCTCTGAGCTAGGAGATAACAATGAGGATTCCCGCTAGGTCAAGGTTGCAACCATGAACATAATCACAAGATCCCGACTCCATGCAGACAAACATGATAACAAGACTGCACAGACCCGATAGTACTCAACAAAATAAGATAAATCCAAACACCAAGCTAAGATCAATCATGAAGATAAGTCTACACTCCAGAGGTATTAACAAAGATAAAGAGAAAGTAACTGAGTTGCATAAGGAGAGTGTCATCGTATGGTCCTAGCATGGGTTACCCAAGCTATCTCTCACCAGAAGCTGACCCCCATCTATGGTTACCCTGGTAGCCTCTCTCTAGGCACCAGCCCCATAGGGTGACACATGCGGAACCGACATGTCCTCTCATGAAGACAAGGAGGTCGGCATTGCCAACCAGGCCTTCTCATTCCATCCTTAGCGTGCGAATGCACTCAAGGCATGGGTGAGGTAATCTTACTTATCTTGTTATGTGAATTACTACCCTAACCCTCCTAAAGTAAGTTATTAAGTTTCCACTTGCTTACAACTTCCATGGGGTTACCCAAGTGGCCTCTCACTAGGCACTGACCCCACCATGAAAGCCACTCCCTTAGCAATCTCTAACCAATCATCAAAACCACAAACACAAGGACAAGGTTTACCATAGATTTCGATCCAAAATACAAGCCAATCACTTGACCACAACAATATAAATCCCATTGTCCTCCTCAAACTCAAACCATACATCATGAAATAGAAAGACACAAGTACCAATGCTAAAGACCAAACAGTTAGACCTCTGGAGTTGGTGACTGAGTTCTTTACCAGGTTACTACAACACCTTTCCCGTTAGGGAAACTAGGTTTCAAGGACCATGATTTATTGCAAGATCGACAAGGGGGTAAATAACTTAATACACCCTTAACACAAGTGGAAAAATAACCAATTTAGTCCCAAGGATGACTTCACACTATCAGCAGACAAGGTTTGCGTAATAAAATCATAACAAAAAGGGTAAATACAATACTACAATCTATACCCAAAAAGTTTTTACTTCCATGCATAAGAAATAATTACATTTAACACTTTAGCCAATAACCTTTACACATGTTTTATTAACAAGTTCCACATACTATACTTCCAAGAAATGATAATTTTCCTTTTGTTTCATAATCAACCAAAGATTCACTAAAGATTGTACTCAAAAGTATAAGACAATAGTAATCATACAAAACCTATACACAACTACACTAAGGTGTAATCATAGTTACTAACTTAGACCACAATGTAATACTATTCTACCTTACTATTCTATATAGCTCTAGTTATAAACTACCTTTAAGAGTAACATCATTTCTATCGAATTGCCACTCGAACAACTATTACACTATGGAGATGGTTTGAATAACAATGTTCTATTCTTGCTATGATTTACTTACAAACATCATGTTATATGGGACAACATAACTAACAAATTCATTTTTACCAAGTATGACTAATACATAATTATTAAGCTATCATTTCATAATAATCTAGTGTAATAAATCATTCTAATATAAAAACTATTTGGACTCATTACCCACCATTCGTTCTAATAAAACTACTTGCCATATCCAAAAGCATAAAGTAAAATAAATTGGTAGAATTGTTAAATAGCACTCAATCTTAAATGGATACTTAGCAATGGAATTAAAATTATTAAAACCCTAAAATTAAACCAAGCTTCCTTAAATTGACTTACACCCATATAATTAAGAGCATTCTAATAATAATATTAATTTTAAATTCCACAACATACAAGAATTAAATAGCAACTCTCTATTACAAGGAAACTAATAGCTACTCCATAATCTAATTAGACATAAAAGAAACTTAACTAAATTACATCACCACCAAGACATACTAAACTGAGGTAATACACTACTCAACGAACTCTTTTAGAATACTTCCAAAACCCACTAAATGCTAAACTTCCAACTACAACACAAAAGTCCTTCAATGATAACACAACATGGAAAATGGGATCAGATTACAAAGATTTAAAAAAGTGAAGAGGAGACAATGTGCCATTTAAAACAAATGAGTTATTCCTAAAAGATACCGTACGGCGACCAAGCAGAGAGGTCATAAATTTATTTGAGAAAAGCTCAAGCTTTCTAATGTTGCAGAGCCAGAGCGATAAAAGACTAAGGGCAGAAGAAGTTTCAGATAGAGGCAGAGATAAATGGAAGAGTAGGGAGGCTGTACGGCAGCGGCAGGAAGAAGTTGTTACCAACATTCAACAATTTTGGTAAGGATCGACCAAAGAGTCCCAATTTGAAATTGATGGAGGGCAACACATAAAGGACAGTTCCTGAGATTCACCTCCAAACCGAAGGAATATTAACACCATCTAAAGATCGATTTGCATGCAAGAAAATAACATTATACGGAGATACAGATGACAAGGAAATTGGTTTGACACAATGGTCTAAGCGGGTCACAAGAGTCAATTAAAAGAACAGGTAGGTGAAATTAGTTTTGATTTAATCGAAGGTGCATAATATTTTGCCATACCGTGGTTTCCTCTAGGAGTTACATTTATTTCTGACTGAGACTAAATAAGCTCTATCATAAAGATTGCATGTTCCTCAACAAATTGATGTGGGCTGCTACAGAGATAATTACTAAGAAGTTGAAATAGGAATTGATGGTTGGGGAAAGATATAATAAAACAATGATAACGAAATTTGAAGAATAAAGTAGGAAAGATATACAAGCTCATCAATTAAGTCAAAGGAGACAAATGTTGTCATTAAAGAAAAGTTCAAAAATTGATCTACAGGCAAAAATTGTAGTAATCCATTTGAGAAAGAGGTTGAGGTTGAAGAGATTATTTGCAGATTTAAAAGTTTGCCAAACCTTCCAACAAGCAACCAACAAAAGCAAGGAGTTTACAAATGTGACAAGGGTGAATAACAGATCGATTCCATGCCAGAATAACCATCAACAAGAAATCTAATTCTTCAGAGAAAACAAAGATAAAGAAAATACAGAAATTCACAAGACATACCCATACAACTCACACTCCGGAATCGAATCTTCTTTTAGATTTTCCCCTCCTTTCTCTCCAAAACATTTCTCTGAAGGATGCCTCTTCCCAAAATCTCCTCCAGAACAAACATAACCATAGACATAAAAACCCTCTCACACCAAAACCTCCCCGAGACCAAAAATAGACAACAACCATTAATTCCAGTAACCCCCAAATCTGTTACACAATCCCCCTCATTAAGAGGAATTTGAAATTTTACTTAACATAGTATTTCCATATCTCCAAACATATACGACAACTGGCCAACAATAAAAGATATTCCAAAAATCATTAAATTAACATCCAACACTATTCTTCAAAATACGATATACTAATTAACCATATTAACTTATGACATAGATACTAATAAAATCATTAACATATTCCATTTAATCTATATTGTAATTTACTTAAATAATATTCCAATTTAAACATAATACCATAACATCTGACAACTATTAATATTCATAATATAATATTACCTCATTACGCATTACCCAGATACACATGGGCTAACTACCCAGAACTCGACAGTAAACATTCAGACCACAAGATGACTAACCAACTGAAGGTTGAACTGACATAGGGAATAAACCTCATGTTATCTCCGTCAACATTATCCATGGTGTAGGGCCCGCTCAGACCTTCTAAGTTAGGTGGAGTCGAGGCCCGGTACCTACAACCTGCATAAAAATTAGTGGGTTGTATATTATCATCTGTATATATATATATATATATATACATATATATATATATCAAACACACACCGAGATAGAGAATCACGGCATAATAGGGTGCTCGATCCGAGCAGTACTACACCATCCCTGCTCTAAAACAAGACTATAACTATTTCTATTTAAAATCAGATGCATAAACATGATATTATCCAACCATCACTACACATGTCCATCTCATCATGACTGGAAAAAACAACAATGTCATCATAAACTCATACCACATGTCAGAACTAAATCAATCGAACATAATCTATCATAATCAGAATAAGCATAAACCATAGTCTCAAAAACTCAAATGCCTCAAAACTGTCTCAGATCAAACAGAGAGTAATGTAAAACTAATAGCTATCACAAGCCAAAAATGAGGGGGGCATTACATCCTCCCCCCTAGAGTCAAGCTTACTCCTGGAAGCCTACAAAAAGTAAGGGTATGACTCTCTCACCCTGGAAGCATCCTCCTAGGTAGAGAGAGTCTCATCACTAGGGTCCCACTAGACCTTGACCTACTCCACGTCTCTGCCCCTGAGAGTTTACTCCTGAAGATGAAGCTTGCACATGATCTCCAAAGAAGGTTGTCTGTCCTCTACCTACGGTCTCCAAGGCTGTCCCCTGATGCTCAATCGCTGCAAACACTCTATGAGATCTCCCTGTGTCACCTACGGTCAACTCTGAAGCTGCCGATCTTTGACCAAAACTTGAAGTGTTCCTATGTGGACACTGCCTAGCTATATGGCCATGCTGTCCATAAGAGAAACATCCTGAGCCTCTACTAAAACCCCTGCCACCCAAAGAAGCATTAGACTACTAAAAATTATCTCTACTTACTGCAGACTGCATATTCTAAGCTGGTTGATCGAAGCGATTATGCTTATTACGCTACCAAGATCGGTCTTTCTTATAAAGAAATCTATTACCTTGTCGAGGCTGAGTGTTCTTTGGTTGTGACTGAGAACACTGTTGTTGCTACTGCTCGCCTTTGTCGAGTGCATGATGGTCTCTTGAAGAGTCAACTACCTGAGACTGACCATCAACACCTACAGAAGGCACACTACTAATGTGCACACCTGTATGCCCACTGAGTGCCATTGCCAAATTCTCTTCCACTAACCAGGCTTTCTCCACTGCTACCTCCACAGACTTAGGTTCAAATACACAAACCCCTCCATTGATCTGGGCATTCAAGCCCCTAATAAAATGCTGCACCAACATAGACTCGTCATCACCGATACCCACATACTGCTTGAGCTCATAAAATCTATGCTCATACTACTCAACTGACATGGCCATCTACCTCATCTCATGGAACTCATCTGCGTGACACTGCCTCCAATGGTCAGATAGAAAACAAGCTCTGAATCTCTCTAAGAACAACTCCCAAGACACAATGCTAATGTCCAAATGCAGCTTATGCTCCTCTAACTACCACCAAGTTGAAGTGAACCCTTAGAGATGCAAAATAGCACATCTAGCTTTGGTGTTGCTGCCATAAGGATGCATGGTGAAACACCTGCCTAAGTCCAATAACCAAGTCTCCACCTCATAACCTCTACCAGGTCCATCAAAGATGGGAGGGCGTGCCCTTAGAAGATCTCTCATATGGTTGACTAGTGTGGCCTCCTGCTCAGCTGTCAACTCTCTACGCCTGGGTGATCTCTCTCTCTCTCTCTCTCTCTCTCTCTCTCTCCTAAGGCTCCGACTGGTCTATCTCCCGACCCCCTCTAGGCTGCTCACCCTCCTATCTAGAACCTAATCAGGCAAGAGCCTCCTCAAGCAACTATCATAACTGGGCTCCCTCAGGCTGGCCATGACCCTCCATATTCTGACCCTTGCCTTCATGGACACTCTCATGAGGAGAACTGGGAGAAGGTGTACTACCACCACCTCTCCCATGACCCCTACCTCGAGGCATCTACCTACAACACTCAAAAGATAATTTATTACACAAAGAAAGGAAAACAATAGGGATGAAGTTAATCTACAGAGTTTAAGCACTAGGTCACATAATGGGCTCAGTTATAACCAGAGTACCTAGTGTTTAAACCTAGCTCTGATACCAAATGTGATGCCCCTCCATGCAACCCTAGAGTGCTAGACTGACAAGCAACAAATTAACAGAAATATTTTTTTTAAAACAAGGAAATGCATTAATTATCATAAATATCTGGACTAATAACAACATTCAATGAAAAGATCAACTAACACTTCTAGGGAACATAACTGCATCAGATAAAATTAAAACCATACAAGAATCTGCATCTCAATGCAATAGAGTAATAATACATCTTACATTATATGGGATGAATAATTACAAATTTCAATACAAGGTTACAAGATCGATTACATCAGTTAACAAATAGAACAATAATCAAAGTATACAACAACTTGAAGACGATGAGCAAATTGGAACCAGAACACTCCTGCTCTAATCTTGAACTGAACATCTGAGAAGACCAATGGATAGTTCTACCTCCCAACCATGTGGAACCCTAAGGTCCACCCCTTCGAGCTAGGAGATAATAATGAGGATTCCCACTAGGTCAAGGTTACAACCATGAACACAATCACAAGATCCCGACTGCATGTAGACAAACAGGATAACAAGACTGCACAGACCCGACAGTACTCACCAAAACAAGACAAATCCAAACACCAAGCTAAGATCAATCATGAAGATAAGTCTACATTCCAGAGGTATCAACAAAGATAAAGGGAAAGTAACTGAGTTGTGTAAGGAGAGTGTCATCGCATGGTCCTAGCATGGGTTACCTAGGCTATCTCTCACTAGAAGCTAGCCCCCATCTATGGTTACCCTGGCAGCCTCTCTCTAGGCATCGACCCCATAGGGTGACACATGCGGAGCTGACATGTCCTCTCATGAAGACGAGGAGGTCGGCCTTGCCAACCAGGCCTTCTCATCCCATCCTTAGCCTGTGAAAGTACTCAAGGCATGGGTGAGGTAATCTTACTTCTCTTGTTATGTGAATTACTACCCCAACCCTCCTAAAGTAAGTTATTAAGTTTTCACTTGCTTACAACTTCCATGGAGTTACCCAGGTAGCCTCTCACTAGGCTCCGGCCCCACCATGAAAGCCACTCCCTTAGAAATCTCTGACCAATCATCAAAACCACAAACGCAAGGACAAGGTTTACCATAGATTCTGATCCAAAATACAAGCCAATCACTTGACCACAACAATATAAATCCCATTGTCCTCCTCAAACTCAAACCATACATGATGAAACAGTAAGAACAAGTACCAATGCTAAAGACTAAATAGTTAGACCTCTGGAGTCGGTGACTGAGTTCTTTACTAGGTTACTACAACACCTGTCCCGTTAGGGAAACTAGGTTTCAATGACCATGATTTATTGTAAGATCAACAAGGGGGTAAATAACTCAATACACCCTTAACACAAGTGGAAAAATAACCAATTTAGTCCAAGGGATGACTTCACACTATCACTGGACAAGGTTTGCATAATAAAATCATAACAACAAAAAGGGTAAATACAATACTACAATCTATACCCAAAAAGTTTTTACTTCCATGCATAAGAAATAATTACATTTAACACTTTAGCCAATAACCTTTACACATGTTTTATTAACAAGTTCCACATACTATACTTCCAAGAAACGATAATTTTCCTTTTGTTTCATAATCAACCAAAGATTCGCTAAAGATTGTACTTAAAAGTATAAGACAATAGTAATAATACAAAACCTATACACAACTACACTAAGGTGTAATCATAGTTACTAACTTAGACCACAATGTAATACTATTCTACCTTACTGTTCTATACAGCTCTAGTTATAAACTACCTTTAAGAGTAACATCATTTCTATTGAACTGCCACTCGAACAACTATTACACTATGGAGATGGTTTGAATAATAAAGTTCTATTCTTGCTATGATTTACTTACAAACATCACGTTACACGGGACATCATGACTAACAAATTCATTTTTACCAAGTATGACTAATACATAATTATTAAGCTATCATTTCATAATAATCTAGTGTAATAAATCGATGTAATATAAAAACTATTTGGACTCATTACCCACCATTCATTCTAATAAAACTGCTTGCCATATCCAAAAGCATAAAGTAAAATAAATTGGTAGAATTGTTAAGTGTTTTACAACACTCAATCTTAAATGGATACTTAGCAATGGAATTAAAATTATTACAATCCTAAGATTAAACCAAGCTTCCTTAAACTGACTTACACCCATATAATTAAGAGCATTCTAATAATAATAATAATAATTTTAAATTCCACAACATACAAGAATTAAATAGCAACTCTCTATTACAAGGAAACTAATAGCTACTCCATAATCTAATTAGACATAAAAGAAACTTAACTAAATTACATCACCACCAAGACATACTAAACTGAGGTAATATACTACTCAACGAGCTCTTTTAGAATCCTTCCAAAACCCACTAAATGCTAAACTTCCAACTACAACACAAAAGTCCTTCAATGATAACACAACATGGAAAATGGGATCAAATTACAGAGATTTAAAAAAGTGAAGAGGAGACAACATTGCATTCAAAACAAATGAGTTATTCCTGAGAGATACCATCTGGGGGCCAAGCAGAGAGTTCAAAAATTTATTTGAGAAAAGGTCAAGCTTTCTAATGTTGCAGAGCCAGAGCCAGAAAAGACTAAGGGCAGAAGAAGTTTCAGATAGAGGCAGAGATAAATGGAAGAGTAGGGAGGCCGTACGGCAGTGGTAGGAAGAAGTTGTTACCAGCATTCAACGATTTGGTAAGGATCGACCAAATAGTCCCCATGAGCAGTTTTGTAGGTTAAAATTTTCTAGTATAATGTTTAAGAGAAGCAAGTTAGGAACGGCCCAAACAATATGTGCCATGAAACGGCCAATATTCACTGAAGATGCATTTGCTAATAGGTTCTTGTCATTTTCTCTAGATCAACAAAACTCAGAAGACTTCATTAGAAATTAAAGCTTGGAAAAGAAAACATTGGAATCTAATTTGAAATTGATGGAGGGCGACACATAAAGGACAGTTCCTAAGATTCACCTCCAGACTAAAGGAATATTAACACCATCTAAAGGTCGATTTGCATGAAGGAAAATAACATTATACAGAGATAAAGATGACAAGGAAATTGGTTTTGATTTAATCGAAGGTGCATAATATTTTTCCATACCGTGGTTTCCTCCAGGAGTTACATTGATTTCTGACTGAGACTAAATAAGCTCTATCATAAAGATTGCATCTGCCTCAACAAATTGATGTGGGCTGCTACAGAGATCATTACTAAGAAGTTGAAATAGGAATTGATGGTTGGGGAAAGATATAATAAAATAGTGATAACACAATTTGAAGAATAAAACAGGAAAGATATACAAGCTCATCAATTAAGTCAGAGGAGAAAAATGTCATCATTAAAGAAAAGTTCAAAAATTGTTTTACAGGCAAAAATTGCAGCAATCCATTTGAGAAAGAGGTTGAGGTTGAAGAGATTATTTGTAGATTTAAAAGTTTGCCAAGCCTTCCAACGAGCAACCAAAAAAAGCAAGGAGTTTACAAATGAGACAAGGGTGAATAATAGATTGATTCCATGCCAGAATAACCATCAACAAGAAATCTAATTCTTCAAAGAAAATAAAGACAAAGAAAATATAGAAATTCACAAGACATTCCCATACAACTCACGCTCTAGAATTGAATCTTCTTTCAGAATTTCCCCTCCTTTCTCTGCAAAACATTTCTCTGAAACATGCCTCTTCCCAAAAATTCCTCCAGAACAAACATAACCGCAGACATAAAAAACCCTCTCACACCAAAACCTCCCCGAGACTAAAAATAGACAACAACCATTAATTCCAGTAACCCCCAAATCTATTACACAATCCCCCTCATTAAGAGGAATTTGAATTTTACTTTACATAGTATTTCCATATCTCCAAACATATACGACAACTGGCCAACAATAAAAGATATTCCAAAAATCATTAAATTAACATCCAACACTATTCTTCAAATTATGATATACTAATTAACCATATTAACTTATGACATAGATACTAATATAATCATGAACATATTCCATTTAATCTATATTGGAATTTACTTAAATAATATTCCAATTTAAACACAATACCATAGCATTCGACAACTATTAATATTCATAATATAATATTACCTCATTACACATTACCCAGATACACATGGGCTAACTACCCAGAATTCGACAGTAAACATTCAGACCACAAGACGACTAACCAACTGAAGGTTGAACTGACCTAGGGAATAAACCTCATGTTATCTCCGTCAACATTATCCATGGTGTAGGGCCCGCTTAGACCTGCTAAGTCAGGTGAAGTCGAGGCCCTGTACCTGCAACCTATGTAAAAACCAGTGGGTTGTATATGATCATCTGTATATATATATATATATCAAACACACACCGAGATAGAGAATCACGACGTAGTAGGGTGCTCAATCCAAGCAGTACTACACCGTCCCTGCTCTGAAACAAGACTATAACTATTTCTATTTAAAATCAGATGCATAAACATGATATTATCAAACCATCACTACACATGTCCATCTCATCATGACTGGAAAAAACAACAATGTAATCATAAACTCATACCACATGTCAGAACTAAATCAATCGAACATAATCTATCATAATCAGAATAAGCATAAACGATAGTCTCAAAAACTCAAATGCCTCAGAACTGTCTGGATGTAAAGGAAAAGCTAACAACCATCTCAGATTAAATAGAGAGAAATGTAAAACTAATAGCTATCACAAGCCAAAGACGAGGGGGGCATTACAATGCATGTCAACAAAAAGCTTTCTAGAAGAGCAAGATCTTGCTTACCTACATATCTAATTAGAATTTTTTAATTATTTTTAATTTGTGAAAGAGTTGAATTTGTAAAAAATGTATATTTACATTAAATCTATTATATATTATATATTGATCTATATTTATTATTGAATTATATTTACTTTGCATATATTTATCTATATTATTATTGACTTATATTTATTATATTGAATTATATTGATTCTTATTTGCCGACCATTTTGGTGTAAGAATGGTTTTATCTCTCTAGAAAGGAGTGAAAGAAAATCAATAATGGTTGGGACAACATCAAGACCACATGTTAAGGCCTTGATGAAACGATTAATTCAATTAGATGGTGGGCCTCTTTTTTACTAATAAAAGTTTTGCCAAACCAAGATTAAACACATCTCCCATGACATAGAATGCATGCCATTTTTGAGGTCTCGAGTCCATTCCCAAATCATTTGCAAATTCAAACAAATCAAATGTGTTCCCTTCAAATTAAATATTTTTAGACAATTACGAATTCTCAACCTAAAATTATACCATGTCTAAATTTTATTTTAATCTATTTGAGCTCCAAGTTATGCAAATGTGTCAAATTATAAAAGCAATGACGGTCACTAGGTTTAATTGATCTTTGTATAGAGTGTCATCCCATCAGAGGATGCATGATGGTAGGCTAGATGATAAATAAACATGAAGTAGCTAGTGACCATGCTTATATTTGCAAGAGATTGTCTATTCAATGTAGGTGTCAAGATATGAAATATGAGGCTTGTGATAAACAAACATACATGCTTCAAATAATATTCATAGGTGCCAACTAATGGAATGCAAGTCAACCCAAGTGTTGTGCATGAACAAGAATCTACAAAAGAGATGCATGCAAATAGAGACTACACACCAAACATGGAAGCTCACACATTTGAAGTGAATACTAAGAAAAACATAAGGATCTTGAAATCCATTAAGATTATGCAAATTAATTCATGACACTCTAAAAGAAAACAAAACATCACTTACGCCATAGGAATACAAGACAATCATCATTCACTTAAAGACACACCAATTGAACTTCCAAAACTCTTCAACATACCCATTGCACACCAAGATACACTTGGTAGTTTTATTTAACTTAACAATAACATGATAATCTATTTTTTATAAAGAAAGAACATTCTATTCTTAAAAAAGGAAAATCTTAAAAAAAACTAAATAATATTATAATTTTCTAGACTATTCTTAAATAGTATCCCAATTATTATATCCTACCCAGCTACTACCTTTCTCCCTATATGTACTTCTATCCAGATGGACATTTGATCATATTTATTAATAATTAATAAAAAAATAGAATATAACATGATTAAATATGGTCAAATGTGTATGAAAGAATGGCGGATAGACGTTGCCCTCCCTAGAAATAGAAATGCTTAGGAGAAGGAAAATTTTGTCGTTGTGGGTGCAGAAATAGCAATGCTTAGGAGAACGACTGAAAATTTTGTAGTTGTACAAGGCACCAACACCGGCTACCCATGTTTTTCTTTACGGGAGATAAGTAGTTGCTTCATGTGTTCCACTAGCTGTCCCATATACTCTTGTTGACATCCTCTGTTGAGGCCTATAATGCCATAGAGCTCTTGCACCCTCGATCAAATCTCTCCCCCTCTCTCTTCATTACCCATCACCATCAAAATTGCCTTGCACATGTCCTCCCTGCTAAAACACCCATCCTCGTTCCTCTCCACTTCAATTCCCTCATTCAATTCCAGTGCAATCTGTCGACAATTAATCCCCTGGTCATGCCACAACGGAATTAGAACCAGAGGTAACCCAGACTAGAGCCATGCTTCCATCACTGAGCTCCACCCGCCATGGGTGACATAGCTCCCCATAGAAGGATGTGAAACAATACGCAACTAAGGGATCCACCTACCAACCACCAGCCCCCTCTCATGCATCTGCCCTTCAAAACCCTCTGGCAACAATGATATCAAGGACAATGTCCCATTAGAAGATCGCAATGACCAAAGAAAGGGCAACTCGATGTCCTCCAGTGCCCATGTGAGTTCCATAATCTGCTCCACCGAAAGAAATGACACAAACACTATTGTTGATAGTAGCGTCAGGTGTATCCTTCCAGCTATTCTCCTTACATTGATTGGATAAATTAATTAACATGTCTTTTGGAATAAGGCCGACATGTTGTTCTTGAAGAGTCACGTCTCTTCCTTCATATTGTATATATACTCATTGATTGTAACTCATTTAATGATCCATTCATTCATTGTTCATTCTCAAGTTTGAATATTCAAGTGCGAGTTCTTCACCAAGTACAGATTGATATTGTAGAAGGCTGAGTTTTATCATCAGTAAATTACACCATTGTGTTTCTGTAATTGCATCAGATTGTGGTGGTTTACTTGGCCTTCATATCGGCCTCTATTGTAGAAGAGACATTCTTTGTAATTCAATAATATAAGTAATATTATTGGCTGGCTTTTTCTCCCTCAAGAGGAGGGTTTTCCCAGGATATCTGTTGTGTCCTTGTGTTGATTTTTGAATTAATTTTCTGTACATTACATCTGATCATAAAATTAACATGGTATCAGAGTGGGTTTGAAGAAGATCATGATCAGATTTTTTCTTTTTATCTTTTGTCTATCCCTATTTGAGTCAAGATGGTGAACAGTCTTAAAATTGAGGATAGACTCGAGGGAGCATCCAACTTCACATCATGGAGGTTTAGAATCATGCTCACCTTGGAAGAAAATGACTTGTCCAAGTTTGTGGAAACCAAAGTTCCCAAACCATCAGAGGAAGAAGAGAAGATGCAGTGGAAAAAGAAAGACACCAAGGCGAAGAAGATGTTGGTTGACTATGTTAAAGATCATATTGTTTCGATTGTCTCCAAGTTGAAGATGGAAAGGGACATGTTCAAAAACTTGGAGATGTATGAAATCAACAACACCAGTCGGGCTCTTGCACTAAAGCAACAACTACATCATGTGAAAATGGCGAAAGGAGAAATAGTTATTGCTTACTACATGAGGATTTCAGAATTGAGAAATCAACTATCTACAATTGGTCATGTGGTTGATGACAAAGACTTGACCATGCTTGCTCTCAATGGTCTTCCTTCATCATGGGAATCCTACATTCAAGGAATCAGTGCAAGATCGAAGCTTCCCAAGTTTGATCGATTGAGGGCAGATTGCATTCAAGAGGAGTCTAGATTGGCCACTAGAGGAATTGGTCAAAGCTCTACCAATGAAGACATTCATGTCCTTGCCTCTCAATCATCATTTAGAAGAAAGGCAAGAATGGGAAGAAAGGATTCTTCAAGAGGAATAGAGATAATGGAACTGATGGTGCTCCTGCATTCAAGAAGAAGAGGGACTTCTCCAAAATTCAATGTTTTAGGTGTGACAAGTATGGTCACATTGCCAAGCATTGTCCATCCAGGCCTACGCAACAGGCCACCATTGCAGATATTGATGATGCCTCTCCTCAGAAGGACTCATGTGATTACTTGTTCTATTCGGTATTGTCAAGCAATGCACCTACCGACACCAACACTTGGCTGATTAACAGTGGTGCATCTCGACACATCACTGGTTTTAAGGAGCACTTATCAAACTTGGTGGAGAGAAATTCTAGTAAACAAGTTATCATTGGAGATGATGCTAACTATTCGGTGAAAGGGATTGGGATCTCTATTCTCCACTTCGATTTTGGTATTACTCTAAAGTTAAGTGATATTCTCTATGTTCTAGGCATCAAGCAAAATCTGGTTTCCATTTCAGCCTTGGAAGACAAGAGATACCAAGTTGCCTTCTCCAGAGGCAAAGTTCTTGTGTGGATGAAGAATTCTAACTTCAAGATTGCTCGAGTAATTGGAGTTAGACATGAGAGCCTCTATAGGCTATGCACTCGTCCACTTCAGGCATTAGTACATAATTCTTCAAGCTTGTGTGATCTTTGGCATTGAAGATTGGCTCACCTACACTTTCGGGCTTTACCTATCATGGAGAAGATGATCATGAGTCTTTCGAAATTCAACCAGGAGCATGAAGGTACCTACAAAGGTTGTGCCATGGGTAAGAATACTAAAAGTCCATTTCATAATAGAGAAAGTAGATCTAAATGTATTCTAGATCTCATTCATTCTAATTTATGTGGTCCAATGTATGTTGCTTCTTTGAGTGGTTTCTTGTATTACATTATTTTTATTGATGACCATTCTAGAAAGACTTGGATTTATTTCTTGAAATCTAAAAAATCTGAGAAAGTACTTGAGAGGTTCAAAGAGTTTAAAGCTTGGGTAGAGAACTTATCTAGGAAGAGGATCAAAGTTTTGAGATCCGACAATGGAGGGGAGTACACCTTTGAAAGATTCCATAACTTTTGCATTGAAGTAGGGATTAAGAGAGAGTTCTGTGTCCCTTACAATCCTCAACAGAATGGTGTTGCAGAAAGGAAGAACATATCTATTGTAGAAGCCACCAAAGATATGATTCATGACCAAGATCTGCAAACCTTCCATTGGGTTGAAGCATCTAGGATAGTTGTTTATGTTCAGAATAGAAGCCCTCGCCGCATTTTGGAGAACATGACTCCCGAAGAAGCATTCACAGGGGTGAAGCCGAAAGTAAGTCATTTGAGGATCTTTGGTTGTCTAGTGTATGTTCATATACCAAAAGATAAAAGGACAAAGTTGGATCCATCTGGCAAGAAGGGAATATTTGTAGGCTACAATGAGACTTCAAAAGCCTATAGAGTTTACATTCCAGGTCAGGAGTTGATTGAGATTAGCAGGGATGTTACATTTGAAGAGGATGTTGCATTCAAAAGATCTAAGGGCATTCACATGGAGATAGATAGTGAAGACCAAGAGTCTCCTCAGGATATGGAAGTTGACCATACTCTTGAGATTTAGAGGGAGGCTACTGATCCAAAAGAAGATGATGATCTAGTTGAGCCTTTGGAACCAATTGATGGACCTAGTGATATTGCTGTAGTATGAAAAAGGCCTCTGTGGGCTCGAGAAACCATGCAAGAGGCGGGAAAATATGCAGCTCCATGAAGATCTCTTGGAGAAAGCAAGAGACCTCATAAGTTCTTAGATTATGTGTTATTAATGAGTCAAATTTTTGAGTTTGAGCCTTCCAATGTTGAGGAAGCTACTAGTCAGCAAGTATGGAGAGATGTTATGGCTAAAGAGTATCAATCCATCCTTAAGAATGATGTTTGGGACATCGTACCTAGACTTGAAGGAAAATCTGTTGTTTCTTCTAAGTGGCTCTTCAACATCAAGCATGCGGTTGATGGGAGCATTGAGAAGTACAAGGCTAGGTTCGTAGCTAGAGGATTCTCTCAGAAAGAGGGAGTAGATTATGAGAAAACCTTTGCTCCAGTTGCTCGTTATACATCCGTCAGGACCATCATTGCCATTGCAGCATTTAAAGGATGGAAGATACACCAAATGGATGTGAAGACAACATTTCTAAATGGTGTAATCGAGGAAGAGGTATATATTGAGCAACCTGATGGCTTTGAGGTTCATGGGAAGGAGTCTCATGTTTGCAAGCTGAAGAAGGCTTTGTACGGCCTTAAGCAGGCTCCTCGCGCTTGGTACGAAAGAATTGATCGATACTTGATGAGCTTGGGTTTCTCCAAGAATCACATTTCTCCAAGAATCACGTCATGTGTGTGACTCCATGACAACATCACGTGAGAGAGTCCGTGATGATTTTTTTTGTACTTGTGTTTCACCCTCTGGGAGAGCTATAGTGAAAGTCATGTTGAGTTGACAACATCACGCAAGTTATGAACACTTGTACATACCATACATGGTTGTAGCCTACATGGTTGATATCATATTGAGGTGATATCTGATATCACAATGAGGTGGTATCTTTGTTTTCACATATGGGTGTAGCCATTGCGGTAGACATCACGATGAGGTGACATGTCTTGTGCAGCTGGAAGTATCCTCCCTAGCTAAGAGGGAGTGTTGTTGACAGCGTCAGGTGTATCCTTCCAGTTGTTATCCTTACATTGATTGGATAAATTAATTGACATGTCTTTTGGAATAAGGTCGACATGTTGTTCTTGAAGAGTCACGTCTCTTCCTTCACATTGTATATATACTCATTGATTGTAACTCATTTAATGATCCATTCATTCATTGTTCATTCTCAAGTTCGAATATTCAAGTGCGAATTCTTCACCAAGTGCAAATTGATATTGTAGAAGGCTGAGTTTTATCATCAGCAAATTACACCATATTTCTGTAATTGCATCAGATTGTGGTGCTTTACTTGGCCTGCATATCGGCCTCTATTGTAGAAGAGACATTCTTTGTAATTCAATAATATAAGTAATATTATTGGCTGGGTTTTTCTCCCTCAAAGGGAAGGTTTTCCCAGGATATCTGTTGTGTCCTTGTGTTGATTTTTGAATTATTTTTCTGTGCATTACATCTGATCATAAAATTAACAAACACCACCGAGGAGGGCCGTTGTTTGTCCAACCACTTTACCACCTTATTATCTTCGGACGCATCCTCTGCTGCGGGCCCGGGCTCAGGGAGCATTAATGGACCAACTGAAATGAGTGGCTTTCCAGTGAGATGGCTTAGATATTGCAGATACTTCTCCTCCTCTTCAAAGCACGACTTTATCACTATTCCACACGACCGCTGACAGCACGCCCAAAAGCGATCGGCGAAAGCAAGAAAGTTGCTCAACACGAGGTTCGCTTCGAGCACCCTCCACGAGATGATTGGTGTGGGATAGCCAGTTGGGGATCGGCATAAATCCTCCGCCTTCCGGACTAGCATGGCCGAGAATGTAACTGAATGCCGCCGGACTGTAGACGGAGAAGGCGAAGCTCGGTATTTCCAGCTGGGCGGTCAGTGCGGCAGCCCAAGGCCCGACGATGTCGTACACTAGGAAATTCGGCGAAAGGCGTCGCAAAAGACTCTCAAATGGCTTGTCCAATTGGTCGAATGCCCCGTGAAGGAGATGTGCCGATTCTGGTTTAATGTCTGCTGTGCATTCGACACCAGGGGGCAATCCGTCTACAGACGGCAATGCCAACTCCACCAGCTGGATCGGCTCTCCCTGCAAGCGAGCTCTGATTCGGGATATATTCACTGGGGTTGATACAAGCCACACTTTTACGTTCCCCTGGCTTGCCAAGGCATTGGAAAGATTTAAGAAAGGATTAATGTGACCTAGTGCCAACCACGGCAGCATCACTACGTGAAATTGTCTGTCTTCTCACATAGTTGCATCCACTTTTAACAATTCTTTAAGTTCTGATCCCTTTATAACCCGGTTCAAGTCTTTAACACACCTCGGTGTCAAATATTTACTACATGAAGTAGTTAGCTAATCATGGAGGGCTATAATTGATCCATTCAAGGAGGGATACGTGCAAGTGAGTAAGATGAGGATAGAGGAAAATGGAGTTTTCCCTCTACGCTTATCTTTTTGGTTGGTTTGTATTGAGCCAACGAGCGTACTCAAATTAAGCGATCAACAAACGATGTGTAAGTTCTGTCGCAACTTTAAAGTTTAGTTGCCTCGTACTCAGGCAACAGTACTGGCAATAGAGCATCAATGATAGCTGGCAGATGGAAGGATGGGCTACGTACTTGTTTCACAATGACAATTGCATCAAGATCAATCTTTTGGAGTTCAGGTTAAAGAAATCGGTGGTAAAGCTTAATGATAGCCGGCCTCCTTACTGAGCTCGCCTAGAACAAGCATGCATTGCCCCTAGTCGACAATCCGACCACCCCACAAAAGAAAAACAACCAAAAAGAAACATGGCTCTGATTGGTGACCTCCATACTGTACAGAGGAACTCGAGGAACATCAATGCAGAGTCATGGTTTGTAGAAAAGAACAAAATTTTAGAAACAGAAATGACTAAACTACTTCAGAATGATAAATAGAAAACAGAACAAAAATACTCAAATGGGTCGAACTGTTGTATTTTATTTTTATTCAAAAGTTTTGATTACATCAAAATACTTCACACATCAAAATACTTCACACATCAAAATTCCCTTCGATTCTTCCTTTTCTCTCCTGAACTCTCTCTTTCTACAGAAAGAATGCTAGAATAAATATATCGGCTCATGTCCGTTACAGGACGGTTCAGTTTCCAGCCCTGTTCGTTTCCTACCTGCCGGTTCAGTTCTGTAGTTTCTTGGTAGTTACTTTCTCACCGCTGTCTTTTCATTTCATAAACTTTCCATCGCCAAACAATGTCTATCGGTGAAACCACATGCTATCGGTGAACTTCACATTTGTTTCGCCGATATCTTCGGTCATGCCGATGTTCTTTCTATCGGCGTAATTTTTCCTTTGTCACCCCGACACATACTTTACCATTCTATAATGATGAACCGTTGAACCATTGAACTTCAACAGTGAGGTTCAATCGTGAGGTTCAACAGTGAGGTTCAACGGCGCGGTTCAACCGTTGAACAAAATGACCAACATTCCATTCTTTACAAATCAGAATTATAAGCCTGTTGAACCTTTGAACCTTGGCCCAAGGTTCAACCGCGGGGTTCAACGAAGAGGTTCAATGGCAAGGTTCAACCGTTTGAACAAAAAGACCAACGACTCCAACTTTACCAAACAGAATTATAAACCTGTTGAACCATTGAACCTTGGTGCGAGGTTCAACCGCGGGGTTCAACGAAGAGGTTCAACGGCGCGGTTCAACTGTTGAACAAATGCCGACACCTTCAAACATACATTCTTGACTTGAATTTTCACTTGGCTCAAAGGCCGATCAAAAATAAAATGCTTCTCCCGCCAATGCATTTTCAGAAAACTAGAAAAACTTCTAAGACAAAACTACATGCTACAAACTCAAAATTGACAAACCAAAAAGACTATGTACGGGTGCATTGAGCCTTGGTGCTCCTGCACCAGCTAGTTCTGATTCCGTTGTGGCATGACCAAGGGCTTAATTGTCGACAGATTGTGCTGAAATTGAATGCGGGAATTGAGGTGGAGAGGAATGAGGAGGGGTGTTTTAGTAGGGAGGATGTGTGCAAGGCAATTTTGATGGTGACATGGGTAATGAAGAGAGAGGGGGATAGATTCGATCGAAGGTGCAAGAGCTCCGTGGTGTTAGAGGCCTCAACAGAGGATGTCAATAGGCTTATATGGGACAACTAGTGGATGACATGAAGAAGCTACTTATCTCCTAGAAAGAAAAATATGTGTAGTCTTTATGGTGCCTTCTATGATTATAAAATTTTTAGTGTTCTACTTAAACATCATCCACTTTAATGGTTAAATAGTCAATAAAAATGCTACATCTCATTCATAATAAAAAGTGCTAAATATTTGTCCTATTTTTATTGACCAAAATTAACTTTTCACTGTTGAAGTGGATGATGTTTAAAAATAACCGTCATTCTCCTAAGCATTGCTATTTCTGCACTAACAACCACAAAATTTTTGTTCTCATAAACATTGCTATTTCTAGGGAGGGCAATGTCTATCCACCATTCTTAATTAATTGAAATTTGAAATCATATTATATTATGAATTTCTATTAATTAATAAATATGGTCAAATGTGCATCTTGAATAGACAGTACAAGTACATCCAAGGAGAGGGTAGTAGTTGGGTAGGATATAATAATTGGGATAGTATTTAAATTATAAATTTTTTAAAGATTTTTAAATTTTCAATAGAATGTTCTTTCTTTATAAAAAAACTATATTATCATGTGATTGTTAAGTTAAATAAAATTATTTTTGCTGATAAGGGCATGGTTCGGTGGTTAAGTCGCTGGGTTGTAGTGGCGACCACCAGAGTTCAAACCCCCGTTGGGCCAATGAGCTCACAGGCATTGCGCCTTCGTTGGGCCAACGAGCTCACGGGTTTGAAGTGTTCTTTCTTGGGGATGAGGTCCCCCGTGTTGTGGCCTCACTGGTTCATAGCTCCGGGCAAAAAGCATTGCGTGGAGCTAGAGGGCGTGTCATACCAGTGTCACCGGTCATGTTAAAAAGTTTACTAGGCACATTTTTAAAAAAATTAAAAAAAAGTTAAATAAAATTATTTTTAAAATAGTGAAAATTTTATATGTAAAAGTGATTATTTTTTTATGGGATTTGAATAATATTGTTTATAAGATTGTGAGTACATAAATAAGTGTGCATTATTCATAAAGTATCTATTAAAATCAAATAATTTTTGTCCCTCACAAAAATTATTACGAGCATTTTATATTTTAACAAAATATTCAATAATATATTTAATTGGTGTTTATATGCATAGCTACTAAAACCATCTCTCTTCATTCATGTTCAATAATTGCAAATCTTAGTTACAAATATTTTTTCATAATGATAATTCAATCAAAATGATGTAGCCAAAGACAAGTAAATTATATCTAATTATATTGACTCTTTAAAATAACACAAGTATAATATTATCCCACAAAACTAAATATATTCTTTTGATTGGGAATAATGCAAGCTATTAACAAGATCAAAATATAAATTGTATTTAGTAAAGCTAGTGGTATTTCATATAGGATGGTGTATTGAGAATATGTGCAACAAAAGCTAACATACATTTAAGAAATTTTATCTTATCGAAAAGCATGTGTAGAAAATAGTTAGATAATATAATGAATTTCTATGGATGGGTTATGCTTTCAAGGACACACCATGTTTAACAGTTCAAGTGGAAAATAAGAGCAAAGTAGACTCAATAATTGTTGTCAATGAAGGTGTTGTAGACATCTAGAATAGATTGTGCTTCCTCTTGCTGACATAACCATTAATAAAACTTTATTTGTGTGATAGTTTAAAATTTAATCACCCAAACTACAAATATTCCTTAATGAGTTTGTGAAATACAAGTTTGCAAAATTGATCATAGGCTTAATGAGTTTGTAAATTTTTTTTGTAATAATAATTCAATCAAAATGATCATTGGTGTCTTACTTGGGATAACTTGTGCAAGAGATGGTTCCAGGGTCCCTTGATGTGTGCTTTGTGCTATAAAAGTGAGGAGAGTGTCTCTCATCTCTTCTTCCAATGTTCCTTTTCTAGGAGGTTTTGGCACCTTTGGTGGGTTGTGTGGAACCAGGCTTGCTAGCATGTCTCTTCTTTGGCGGAGTTCTTTGCCCAATGGGGGAAGGCCCCTATTAAGACCTCTTTTCTTCAAGTTACTTGGGCTCTTGGACCAGCTTATATTATTTGGCATATCTCCAGCTGGAGAGGAATCACAGGATTTTTCAAGATGTGAAGTTGGTTGTCCAACATTTGTGGTGGAAGATTCTTCATTCTTTGGGAGAAACTATTTTTGATAAGTGTGACTTGGCTAAGGGTGTGGATCCTGGAGAGGTTGTCTACTGCACTCATCTCAATCTTCCTCTTCAAAGGGGTGTTGCTTTGAGTGCTGGTTAGATCATGAGAAATAGATGTTGACATCCTCTTCAGAAGATAAATAGGGAGGGGCATTGGTGTCCTCCTCAGGGTGTGCTAAAAATCAACATAGATGGTTCTTCTCATGGAAATCTTGGTCATGTTGGTATTGGAGGTGTTGGGCGGACTAGTTCTGGAACTGTTGAGTTTATCTTTTCTGTTTATAAGGGTTGGTATACTAACAATGTGATGGAGGCTCTTGCCATTTTATGTGCTATGGAGCACAGTTGTGCTCTTGGGTGGAGGCGGATCATTTGTGAATCTGATTCTCAGGTGGTGGTGACTTTGTTGAAGAGGCAGTAGTTAGAGAATGTCAGTTGGCATTTGGCTATTATTATAGAACTAATTCTTAATCTATGTGCTTCTCTCGATTATGTTTCTTTCTATCATATTCCTAGAGAATGGAATGGGGTTGTGAATTGTTTGGCTAAATGGGCTTCTGATCATTTGCAAGATTGGAATATTGTGGAAAGGGGTCGATTACCCCCAGATTTGTCACATAAGTTGGATCAATTAGTGGAGATAAATAGGGGTGTGTAATGCCCTCGCTTTGTATTGCCCTTTTTTCGTTTAAATAAATTTTTACCCCTCTTTTAGTGAAAAAAAAGGCAAGTAAAATTTATCTATAAATATCACCCCGCAATAAATTCAAAACATTCTCCCTTTTAATTTTTTCACCTCAAAATAAATTAAAATGAGCAACAAAAAATATACTCAAAAAGAAACATATTCGAACATTAATTAAATATAACCTACTTTTGTTAAATCACTAATAAAATAAAGTGTGATGAAGAGGAGTGGAATGTTTCTGAGACAAAATATGATTCAAAAACACAATGAAATACTATTTACATAATGGATTTCAAGGGTGTCACCACTATATTTATTTAGCTATTAAAATGCTTATAATAAGTGTATATTATAGAAGATTTGTATATGTTAATGAAATAAACTTCTAATATTTTTGTCTATTCTTCCTTTAATTTGTTGGAGAAGGTAGTTGTCCTTTGTGGTAAATCTTGTTGGTATCATGATGATACAAATATTTGTAGAGAAGGAAAAATTCTGGTTAAGAAAAATAAATAGTTCTAGCTAAAAGAGCGCTGAGCATACATGAAAATGGGACTAAGTAAGAAACTCCTGAGGCTTATTTGGAAAAGTAGGTTCAAATCCCCAAGGGACATGTTAAGTTTTGATGGAAGTGAATTTAAATAAATCATGAAAAAAGTACTAGGAAATAAATAGGAACAAATACAAAGTCATTATACATTAAAAATTTGGTTCTATGTAAAATTGTATATATCTAATCTTTTTTAGTTCGATTAGCATTATGTCAACAACCTCAACTACTCCTAGCGCTTGAGCCTTACCAACTCAAAAAAAAAAAATCAAATTATTATTCCGTGATGATATTTTTTTTAGTGTATGGATGACATTATTAATGCATTTATTTATGTTTCCAAGCCCTCTAAATTGTGTTATAAGTGCTATAAAGACCATGCAAGTCTAGATATAGAATTTACAAGTTGACTTCTCTTTAGATTCTAGTAAAAAATAAAAGAGATAGAAACCCCAACCAAAAAAATTAAGAGATTTAATTATTTTTCTTCCAAAATTATTTATAACAAGAGCTGTGTAGCAGTAGGAGTCCCTACCAAATGCTTCCAGCATAGAGCATGACAAGAGCATGAAAAAAATAGATGTTCTGGTAAAAAGTTAATTTTTTTGATCAATTGTTGTAGTAATAATTTTTAATCATTTATCAAAAACTGATACATACAATTTAAATATACATGATATATATGTAGTCTACATTCAAATCTTGTATCACATACACACTACACAACACATGGAGCAAAGTGTTTGAGATGGTTATTTGTTGTCAATGCAGAAGTAATCCTTCCCATGACAAATCATGATAGTCATTTCTTACGCCACTAATGATCAAGATAGTTATTTCTTGCATCACCAAACAAATTTGTATTCACCTTACCAGTTGAGTTAAATGCAGTGAATTTAAAGAACCATTCAGGTCCATTAGGCAAATCTAGAAGCAAGCCTTTTCCTTTGTAAACAAGGTAACAATGTAGAAGAAAAAGATTTGCTTCCAGATTTGTCCTGACATCAATCTATATTGATTTGTAGGTTATAAAGGAACATTTAGTTTAGGGTTATACAATACAAACACCAAGCAATATAGCTATATAAATGTTTGTCATGAGCTATGGCTAACCCAACAAGTTGTAGATAATTGCATAGTTAATCATAGATGTTATAAAATGTCACCAAATGTTTTTTTCAAATTCTTTTTCATTTTTAAATTAATAGAAAAATATTTTAAGCATAAAAAAATATCAATGTGTTTAACTTAATATGTATGTGTTAGAAGTTTCTTGGATCACTTAGAATCAGAAGTAGTGTGAAGTCTAGGATTGATAATGTTCACTTGATTATGTCTAAAATCACAATATCATGGCTTGAAATGAATGCAATCATAATTATAACATGTTGCACTGTATTTTGTAAAATCAAATATATCTTAACAATACATTTGTTGAGCAAGTTCCATTTTTTTTTTTTGTCTTTGTTAGGTGTTCATTGCAAGTCTACAATAGTAGCGATGCTGCACATAACATATTTGGATTTTGAATGGTTGCATAGCCTTTCTTAAAAAACATCACTATTATGGCATTATATTTGCATTGTGAGCTATCATTCAATGTGAGCAAGTTTGAGTGAACTCCATTTTGTAGCTAGGATAGATGGGTGCACACCTTAGATTAAACTTTAGCCATTGTATCCACACTAATACCTTTATTATAGATATTTGCTAGAGCATGCATGTGATTCATATCTATGTACCTAGCATAGACAAGCAATATTAGGAATGCCAATAGTTTCTACAAAAGACTAGAAGTGGGAAGCTAGATATAATTAATGCAAATGAAAAATCTAAGAAATATATATTACCAATGCTTTAAGGTAGTCCCAATCATCAACCAAAGGTTGCCCATGTGGTCGTATGACACTCAATATAGAAGAGCCGATTTCTGATCCAAATAAAAGCTTTCCAATATGATTTACACTTCTATCCACATGTGCCCAATGTGCCATGGCTTCAACTAGTTCTTTTTAGCCTTCAATTTTCCTACGGTATCAGCTTTGGATCTCTAATATTGCAATGGAAGAAATTCCCAACTATTGTTATACATTACCTGTAAGACTAAAAAATGTCTTCCATGAATGTCCTTTGATCAGAACAAAATATCAAAGGACAAAATAAACATATTGATACCAAAAACTTTTCTAAAAGATGCTAGATGAATGTTTCAGAACAAATAAAATGGTGACAATTAAGGATATCTACAACATGCATTTTGTACACTAATGTAGCTTGACATGAACAAGTTTTCCACAATTGTATCAAGCCAACAAAAAGACCATACAAGAATACTGCAAATAAATCTATAACTTGGATTTATAGTCATATTTTGAAGGAAGAATTCATACATCCGATAGGTTCAGGCCGATTCATGAAAATTAACATTGTATTAGACAAAAAAGTGTAGTTAAAGTGCTACAAGAATCAGTAAAGAAATAGGAAAAAAAGATAAATAGGCATTGAAAGAATAATCTGCACTAAGAATCCTTGATTCTAATCTTGACTCATTCATGGAAATTAACACTTTCCTTTAATATATTTGATTGATTAATTATATGACTATATGCCATGATAATGTTTATCTTTATGCTTTCATTATAGGTGTTGATAAGGGAAGCTCATCCTTAGCTTCATCATGAGCTATATTGCCTAATACAGGTGGTTTTACAATAAGAGTAGGTGGAAAAGTTGTATGCCATTCCTCAAATGTGTTATCAATCTATGTGGAAATAGTGTTGTGGAAGTGAGAAAGATTAGAGAGTAATACCCCTCCTTGGAACCCTAGAGAAAAGCTTAACTAAGCATTTAAAAAGGCAACAATTTTTTTTTAAAGAGAAGATAACACACTACAAATCATAATAATCACTTACATTCAAGTTAGCTTCCATTCCCTAGGGTAAACAGGACTGCATCACTACTAACTAACATAACCAATTGAACATTCATGAATTGATATGAAACCAAGAGCATTGAGAGACAACACATAACTACCTCCAACAATAAGAGACCAGATAACAACATCAAGATTTAGCATACATGATTACAATAAGGTTACCATTTCATTACAATAAAATACATCAATACAATGATTACACTATCGCATCCGGATTACATTTGCAGATATACATCAATAAATATTACAAGGATTAACATATATACAAGGCTGATATAGAAACATAACTGTTTGCCTCCACAAGTGAAACAAGATCAGTGATCTTCTACAAGATATGTTCTCCATGCACACGAACAGTAGAAAAGTGACCAATGGAATAAGCACATCCACCTGACCATGTGGAACCCTGAGGCCCACCCCTCATACTAGGAGATAATGATAAGGTCCCATGACTTGAATAGTCAGGTGGACAAAACTAGGAGACAAGAGGACTACACACGACTACAACGACATAAGACAACAACAACACCACAAGAAACTTTAACAAAACATCCAGAGGCAACCACAAAATGAAAGGAAAGAGCACAACTTGGGGGTCTCAAACTACAGAAGGAAGAGTGTCATCGCACAACTTGTCATGGGTTGTCCTGGCAAGTCTTCCTAGGCCCCGACCCCCATCCTAGGTTGTCTTGGTAGCCTCTCCTGACTTCCGGCCCCCATGCAAACTCATGCGGAAATCAACCATACCTTTCATGGGGATAAGGTCGTTGATTTTGCCATTCCAGGCCTTCCCATCTCATCCCAAGCCTAACCAAGCACTTGAGCCATGAGTGAGGTATTCATTTATCTTAATTAGTGTGAACTATCCACCCAAAACCCTTGATTTTAATTTTAGGTTATCACTTATTTAAGACACTCTCGCATGGGTTGTCTTGGACGCCACTTTGGGCTCTGGTACCCATCGAGAGCCACTCCCCTAGCTGCAACATAGCAATCCCACTCACAACACATAGAAAGAATAACCATCCAAGAACCACGAGAGCATTAAACCCTTCTTGCATTACCACTAACTCATAAAGCCACTTCCACACAATATGACCATAGTTCCCATCACAAGACTATTACATTAACCAAAACTAAGCATTTTGTTGTTTCCTCAATATCATAATGGATCAAAGCATCCAAGTAAGTCTTAAAATCCAATTCATATCCCATGACCATCACAGCATAGGTGTGAGAACAAAATGATCAAGGAGGGCTCAGAGAACACCGCGCGGACCTTTATGTTATAACAATCAACCAGAGATCACATCCACATAAACTTATGCCTCTGGAATAACTTCTAGACAACATGACTCTAAAATGACCATGGACACAACTTCCTCAAGAAATACCCAACATAAATCAAAATAATAATATTCAAAACAATTCTTATAAAGAGATTTGTATTGAAAAGACATACTAACTTATAGTCAAAACAATCCATAATACATTCATCAACACTTAATTTTAATACCTATAAATTTCAACATAGACGAAACAACTTCAATTTTTATAAGATCACTATCACATATACTCCATTAAAAAAAATCTATGAACATTTGATAATACTAATTAAATCTAGTTTCACAACATTTAAATGCAATGCCTATAATCAAAAACATAACACTTTTAAAATTCGATTCTAAAAGATTCTTATTCTATGACCAAATCTATAAAAACAAAAATAAGACATTATTTCAAGGGTATTAAATAAGGACCACTAACTAGAAATAACCACTACAATAATAATGCTAATAATAATACTATCAATAATAAAAAAATAATAGTAAGAAATACATTCGAAGGATTAAAGAATGGAATTATTTGGTTACCAACGAATATCTTCTTATATCTATTCTATATTTTGTATTAAGACTAGCATCTTCTACAACTACCTAGATATATTTTTTTTAGCTACCAAAACTAGATCTTGACCACTGAATAAGGAGATATTTGATTGCAAGTGAAAATGGCTCATGGAGATACATCTTAGCCTCTTTTACTACTGAAAAACTAATAACACATGAAGCACACATCGGTTTTGGTTAAACAAGAAATAAAAGATATCTATAGACGGCTGGTGAGCCTCTATTTACTACAACGAACACCTTAAAAAGACTAATCTTAAGGTTTAAGCACCTTCTAAACACAGGACAAACAAATTCTTAAAAGACTAACGTGGTTAACTAAAGTAGAGGTGAATCAAAATCCAGACTATGAGTAAGAGATGCACTGGGAAAAGACTAAGACAGGGACCTTCCAAGATAGTGGAAGATATGATTAGGCACACAAAAAAATTCTAAATCCTGACAGAGGTTAAACTACGGTGCAAGAAGCTAATAGCGGAGTTGCTAAAGTTACTTTAGAAGCTTTCTATGATCGGTAAATGAAAACCGGTGACGACGTGCAGCACGGCCCTCCAGTTGGCACATACGATCCAACACTAGAGGATCCTGGTATACATGTATACACAATGCAGAAGAAAAGAGAAGGCACGTGAGCTGATGAACAAATATATCAGAGCAAAGAAGATTTCAGAGACAGAGCATTGTAGGATACGTCAAAATGGTTAAGATGAAAAGAAAGACTATTAAATGAAAAACTTTCAAGCAACCGCGATGGCAAGGAGGGGACTGCTTCTAAATTTTTTGCCAAAACTCCCAGCTGGAGCGCGCGGTGCTGGGGTTAAGACTGTGGCAGAACAACTTCGAACTCATTGAAATTCTAATTGCATTAACCTACAAAGGTCGCTATGCGAGCAGATTGATCTTGTTGCCCGTGCTGGGCGACCCAGAAGGCACCCTTGACTTAGCATTAGAAGGGGCCAAAGAAACCCATGGCAGCTATGCGGATATGTCTTCTTGGTGCCTGTAGATCATATATGTGATAGGCTAGAAATATTTACAGCGGCACTATAACGAGATTTAGATCCTAACAAGAATGTTGCACCACATCCATTCTTCTCTCAATCACTAATACCAAAGTGGGTAGGTGTGTGAGGTAAAAGAAACGGTGAGGGGATCGATAATAGATAGAGCTCAATGAGAAGGGTCCCCGGGTGAGGATGGAATCACATCCATAAAAGAAAAATACACTTTTAAGAAGGGCAGGATTACCACAAGGAAAAGAAAACAGGGGATTTATGTCCCATTGGAGAATCGGATTGTTTAGAATATCAGCAGCTTGGAACCCAATGAAAGTAGGTTAAGGACAAAGAAAAAGTTTGCTTAAAAAAGCTTTGAAGACTTCCAAGCAGGGTTGTTGTGGGATCTCCATAGGCATGCAAAATGGGGAAACATAGACCAAGCATGAACGTTGTTTGACAGAATACTCGGAGAACACAAATATCACCTTCTCAGAAAGCTAAGATTGCAGAATTTGCATGATAAAGACGCATAAATGAGAGATGTGAATGGTTAACAGATGTCTCAAAAATTTGTTATCTCTAAGAATACAATAGGAAGAACAATTCAAAACAACTTCTTCACAACATAGGGCTTAAATTGAAGATAAGGAAACCTGGGTCCTCCGCACTGAAATCTATTGCCCGGATGAATGTTGTAGTCCCCCCAAAAGCCAGGTCCCCCTTCCTCTTTTTTTCCCCAAATTTCCCAGAATCCCCCAAAATATATATCCCGGACAGAAGTAGATCCCCCCCATAAATTCCCACTCCCCAAACATAAATGCAGTAGATCTCCATTTACAGGAGATTTTCCCAAAATAGAACCAAAATCAATATCTTTATTATTCATGACAAATATAAATAATATCTATTCAAGAAAAACTATTGATTAACAAAGATATCAGTTAATACATTAACATCCTCAATTAACAGCCCTAAATCAATATTATCATTATTATTTGTCAATCAAGGAGAAGTATCAATTGCACTCAACACAAGACAATTACTCCCAACAAAGGTCACACCATAAGCATAAAAATCCACATGCAAACAATACTGACATCCACACAAGACTATACTACAGAGACATGCAATTATCCAACCCGACCAAATCGACAGGACTCTAGATATGATACACATCCTTTTCAAGGATGGCAACAAATCAGATGGGGACCTTTCATTATCTCCACACAATGATTTTCATTGGTTAAGGCACGCTCAGACCTGTTAAATCAGGTGGAGTCAATGCCTGGTACCTGCAACCTTCACAAACTAGATGTCGAGCACATATACATATATCATCATCAAAACACACACTGTAACGGGGAATTGCAGTGTAGCAGGGTGCTCTTCGGGTGTAGTATTGCTCTTCGAGAGTAATACTACACCGTCCCTTTACAAACAACATAACACATTATCTACATTGCCAATTAAATCTATATAAAACATAAGCATTAAACATATATAACATCATCATTAGAGCAATAATCAAATGTCAGATAATCTTATGAAACATAGTTCTACCCAATTAATTGAACACATAATTAATCATAACATAAGCATTTTGTACTAACACAGGCATCAAGAACGTCATCATAGAAAGCATACATGAATGTCATCATCATCAATCCTCAAAATAAATCCATCAAAATATATCATCATGACTAACCATAAGGAACTAACTAACAGTAAATTAGAAAGCCAAAATAAGGGGCACTACATAGAGGAAGAGGTCCTCTAGTCCCACCTTCTCCTAAGCCTAATGAAGCTAAGTCTTATATTCACCCAATTCCTCCTCTACCATATTAAGAGTATTCATAATAATTAGATTGTGGATATATGGCAAATGTGAAACATATTTTAAATTTTAATATATTAAAATATTTCTAGCTGGCATGATTGAGTTCATATTGTAATTTCAGTTGCATAGATTATAACAAAAACACTATTAGCTTTCAATTCTAATAACATTTCAGCAGAATGATCTTGGGATTTGAAGCATGGCCAAAGACATCCATTTGAATTTTCATTAGAAAACAAAGTTTGATTTTCTCAAACATGCTTGCAAGCCACACAAAACAATTACAGATTATAGGCCTCCTTAGTATAAATTCAAGAAACTCCAAGTATCCTCTTAGTTTCTTAAATGTAGAATCAGATAAAACAAATTTGTACCTTCGATATCATATATCCGTTTTGTAAAAATTTTAAGCTTAAAGCTTCAATAGTATTTAAAAGGAAACTTCAATATCATATATCCATTTTGTAGAACTTTTTAAGCTCCAAGCTTCAATGGGATTTAAAAGGAAAAGTGCAAGGTAAAAATGTAAGGATATCTCAAACTTTACTTATTAAAATAATGGAATTATAAGGAATAATTAATTAGTTATATTGCTTCAAAAATAATTATCTAAATAATTTAATATTGTTTAGGAAAGAAAAATCATGCATTATACTTTTATATTTAAATTCTTTATTATATATCACTTGCAAGAAATGACAATTATATATATTCCTAGAGAGAATCTTAGAAATTAATATTTCTAGTTAATGAAGTTAATTTAATGGAAGAGAATGAGAAAATGGGTGTCCGGAGTTGAAAATGAAGAGTCATGTGTTATGTTTTAAAAGATCAAGAAAGATACGAGGAAGGTCTATTTTGGATACTTGAAGGGTTTTCTGATGCAGATATATATATATATATATATAAAAGATTGAGTCAACAAGGGATTTGGAAAAGAGTAATTGCACCAGGAGAACACTTTTGTCTTGAGGCATAAAATGTATTTTGAATTCATTACTATGAAAAAACTATTCCTGAGGTATGTAATGAATCTCATATTTATGCAATTACCTTGAAATTGGTAGCAAAACCATTCCATTTGTTCAAACTGTGTAGTTACTATTTGAGAATCTGCTTGAGGTAATAAGGAGAATAGTTCATGTTTACATGTGGTCTTACAATGTTGTCAAGGGAATCTGTCTCATACTCATGTACTCCATTTACTAGTTAAGTTGTGGATTTGGGTTTTCATCTGCCTTTTACTTTTGCTTGAGAATATTTATCAAAACTTTATTTTTTGCATAGCCTGTTAACATTGAATTCATGGCATCCCTATGACATCTAATGATCCATTCAAGTGCTTGTTTTGCTTCCATAATTTTTATTGGAATGAGTATCTTAGTGCATGCAATTTTTGTCTTGACCTTAAGCACCATGGATAGCTTGATCTTGATCGTTATGATTGGTTACGAATATGAGCCTTGCTAGACAAATCCCACAGTACATCATGGCTTGTAAACCTTACATGGATTTGTGCACCATGCATTACAATCTTCCTAAATCGCTCCATTCATTACTAGAAGTCACTTCTCTACCGCTAACTCCAACAGTTATCCTTTTCTGCCTCTTTATCCTTCTTCGCTTCATTTTCAGCTTGTTCAAATTAACTTCCAGCTTGGCCTCTGCCATGACAACATCTTCGCCAACTTTTTCATCCGATGTTCTGTTAGGTTCCAACATACCAAGAAACTCCTCAATAATAGAATCAGCTTTATCATTTAATTCATCCAAAAACATCTGATGAATAGCTCCCATTTCACCATGACTCTCTTCATGGCCATGGCACATAGACATGAGGGCTTGAACTCAATCATCCCAGTTGGGACTCTCTTCCATATCTGCTTAGTCCATAGCTCTAAAAAATTCTTCACCGATTTCCAAAGAACCGCTTCAGCACTGAGCTTTTCCACCAATCTCTAATACCAATTGTTGATTTTAAAAATAGAGCAAATGAATAAAATGCCCGTAAGGCTATATCCACTATCAACAATAGGGGACTCCTTTATTTATCACTGGTTTTACATACAGTCCAAAGATACAGTCTCACACACGGAATGACAATCCTTTTTATAAAGAAGATGCCAATCGCCTAGCATGCAGCGTGGAAGAAACTGATGATTACATAAAGATTCTACCATACCAACCAAGGGCAGCGGTTACAAAAAAATATTAGTTATAAGATTATTCCAGCCTTTACAAGATTTGGCTTCACATGTACCCAACAGTCCCTACGACTAATACCCACTTTCATCATGGTTGCCACAAGCATTAGCATAATAAGCTCACGTTGTTGCTCTGATCTTGTGCAAAAATGGGAGCTTTGGATTAGGGTATGACATCTCTTTGAGGCATTTTGTCAAATAGTGAGTGTTTTGTTTATATTTTTTTAGATTTTGTCATATAAGTTTACCAGAGCATTTCCAACTATAATTTCTTTTACTGTAAAAATGTTTCTGCCTATTCTAGGCATTGATTTGGTTAGATTTAGATAAGTTTAAGTTTCTTACTATTTTGTTGTCCGCCTATATTTAGCAACAACGTCTCTATTTTGGATTCTGTAACATTTTATTCAAACCGACGATTTCTATTTTCTTTTTGTATTATTACCAAAGAGTTCGATAATTTAATTATGGATGAAATATTACTATATCTAAGTGGCGTTTCGCCTAACAGTGCGCATGCATTGTATACTTATCTTTCAGAGTTTTTTCAATGCCTGTATTTTGTGTTTGCTAGAAAGTCATTTAAGCCTGATCAACAAATCTATATTGTGTATCCTTCAAGCAATACCGTCATTAAAATTCACCCTGTGGGTTGAGATAATAGGTTGTCTAATCTCTTATGACAGGATTTGTAATGGCTATTACCTTTATGAATATTGTATTCCTTAGACATCACTATCATTCTTTTATTCACCTGTGTTTTATCTCAAGCGCCCTCTGCCATTAACCCATGGAGTATTTCCATGACACTTAGCAATCATTTCTTTTCTAATTTTTTTTTCTCTTTGTTAATCACAATCATTTATACCTATCATCCATATAAGACTCTTGGCATAACATTTTGTTTATTTTGTCTTGAGAATTGGATGCTTGCGGGCATGACTTAAATTTGATGGCCGTATCCCTGTATTTAAAGATTTTAGCCGTAAAATACAGTGAAAATAAATATTTGACCGTATGTTAATACATGTAATTTTTTTTAGAAACCGTAAAAAAACAATTAATATTAAAATTTGACCATCTATATATATATATATATATATATATATATATATATATATATAAGTTATTAAGTATATATATATATGTTTTTTCCTTTTATTATTAATTTTTTTAATAGAAACTGTGTGTGTGTGTGTGTGTGAGAGTGTGAGTGTGTGTGAAAAATAATACAAAATTACAAATACATGTTTTTTGCTTTTATTTTTAACTTTTTAATAGAAACTTTGTGTTAAAAACAATACAAAATTACAAATACATGTTTTTTACTTTTGTTTCTAAATTTTTTAATAGAAACTTTCAACAATTTCTATTATTTTAATTCTTTTCCTAGATTTTTGAAAGATATTCTAAATATTCTTTGAGCTTTTTTATATTATTAGCCTCAGCTCCAAAGAATATTTTATATTATAAATTTTTTTATAGAGTGAAAATTCCCAAATAGGAACTTTCAACAATTTCTATTATTTTAATTTTTTTCCTAAATTTTTCATAGATATTCTAAATTTCTAAATATTCTTTGAGTTTTTTTATATTATTAGCCTGAGCTCAAATAATATTTTATATTATAATTTTTTTTTGTAGAGTGAAAATTCCCACTCTCATTTTTTTTTAACCTCCTTGACCGAAACCATTGGAGATTTGGACTGGATCTTTAATTGTTAACTAGTCAATTTGTGGTACTAGTAAGTCTTTTTAAATTGACTATTTTAAATCTTTTTTGTGTTTCTTTCTTGTATTTTTTTAATATATTTTTTGGTAGGATAGATTTGTTTGGTGCTTGCTTGCTATGGTAATAGCAGATTGAATGAAGTAGTGTTGACAAATTGGGATCTACATTGTATGTGTTTTCCTTATCTGTATTATATTTTATTTGGTTGAAAGTATTTTTAGATTCAGTTGTGTATATTTTTCTAAATACTACCAAAAACTCTTACCATATTGAACAAATGATATTGAAGAAATGGGTAATGATTTGGTCATTTTTTTAATCATAAACAATGAACCATGAAACTACTGTAAACTTTAAATTGTTAGGATACTAATGATAGAGTCCCTTCTTTTGTTTTGTAAACAATGTGATATAGTGAACTAAACTATTTGAGGATAAGAAACATTGTGATAGGATAGGATATGATAGCTTCAAATCTAGTTTCATTGGTATAATCATCCTTCACGTCACTTTAGTGCATAAAACCATATCCATGGAGTTTTGTCTTAATAACAAGGATATTGGGTACAAAGTGCAAAATTTGACTTGCATTAAAAAAAATTAATTGTCATGTGAAAGGCAATAATAAAAACGAAACCATAGAAAAAAAATTTCTTGACAAGCAAGGTGGACTGTCAAATTTAAGCCTTGCTTGTGGGCTATATCTATTTATATGGTAGTTTGTCTTATTTTCTTTATAATCATAGAATAAGGAAAGGAAGCTTTTTATTATTAAATCTCCTTTACAATCTTTAAAAGAGAGGAAACATTCTTTTTCGAGGAAATTTTCTTTTTAGAAAGAATATACGAATAAATTACTTTAGTTACTTTCTTTATCCTTAAAATCTCTCCATTCTTTTTAGAAAGAGTATAAGAATAAATTATTTTAGTTATTTTCTTTATCCTTAAAATATCTTATAATTATATGGAATGCTAATTTGATGAATAAATTAATAAGATCAATGGAATCCCAATCAAAATAGAATGTTAATAGGAGAATAGAATGCCCTGTTTATAAAATTCTGAGTGTTTCCTAATGTTTCAAAACGTTAATATGGGATTATTACTTTATTTTTGGTATATACTCTTTTGCACACCTTAGCATAATAAAGAAAGGAAAAGGTGTTAAAAGTATTTGTTAATTTGAATGATCAAGATTTGTTTTGAAATAGGAAGAAGGTAAGAATAGGAAGTAATTATGTTTTAGTTTGAAAATAATTAGTAGAAATTAGTTATGAATTTATGAATTTGAAATTATTTTGTAGAAAGTAAATTATGTCTTAGTTATGAAATTATAAATTATAAATTATTTTGTGAGTATAATTAAAGAAATTGTAGTTATATAGAAAGAATGTGAATTTTTTTTATTTGTATATTAGTGCTTCTGGATTTAATTGTGTGAGAGTTTTTTAACTCAATGTTTCAAATCATACTCCATGATCCATCATCAGGAGAATAAAGAGCAAGAGAAGAGAGAAGAATACTTGGAAATTATCTTACACTTATGGATAAATGCATTAGTTTACTAATAGATAATTGCATAATACTTGGAAATTGATTTGTAAGAAAGCATGGATGATAGAATCATGGTATATATATATAATTTTTTTTTTTCCTTTTGTTATTAAAGTTTTTAATAGAAACTTTATATGTGTGTGTGAGAGTGTGAGTGTGTGTGAAAAATAATACAAAATTACAAGTACATGTTTTTTTCTTTTATTTTTAACTTTTTAATAGAAACTTTGTGTTAAAAACAATACAAAATTACAAATACATGTTTTTTACTTTTATTTCTAAATTTTTTAATAGAAACTTTTAAAAATTTCTATTATTTTAATTTTTTTCCTAGATTTTTGAAAGATATTCTAAATATTCTTTGAACTTTTTTATATTATTAGCCTGCATGAAAATTCCCAAATAGGAACTTTCAACAATTTCTATTATTTTAATTTTTTTCTTAGATTTTTCATAAATATTCTAAATTTCTAAATATTCTTTGAGTTTTTTTATATTATTAGCTTGAGCTCAAATAATATTTTATATTATAAATTTTTTTTGTAGAGTGAAAATTCCCATTCTCATTTTTTTTAACCTCCTTGAGTGAAACCATTAGAGATTTGGACTGGATCTTTAATTGTTAACTAGTCAATTTGTGGTACTGGTAAGTCTCTTTAAATTGACTATTTTTAATCTTTTTGTGTTTCTTTCTTATATTTTTTTAATATAATTTTTGGTAGGATAGATTTATTTGGTGCTTGCTTGCTATGGTAATAGCAGATTGAATGAAGTAGTGTTGACAAATTGGGATCTACATTGTATGTGTTTTCCTTATTTGTATTATATTTTATTTGGTTGAAAGTATTTTTAGATTCAGTTGTTTATATTTTTCTAAATACTTCCAAAAACTCTTACCATATTGTACAAATGATATTGAAGAAATGGGTAATGATTTGGTCATTTTTTGATCATAAACAATGAACCATGAAACTACTGTAAACTTTAAATTGTTAGGATACTAATGATAGAGTCCCTTCTTTTGTTTTTTAAACAATGTGATATAGTGAACTGAATTGTTTGAGTATAAGAAACATTCTAATAGGATAGGATATGATAGCTTCAAATCTAGTTTCATTGGTATAATCATCCTTCACGTCACTTTAGTGCATAAAACCATATCCATGGAGTTTTGTCTTAATAACAAGGATATTGGGTACAAAGTGCTCTTAGAAAATTTGACTTGCATTAAAAAAAATTAATTATCATGTGAAAGGCAATAATAAAGACGAAACCGTCAAATTTAAGCCCTACTTGTGGGCTATATCTATTTATATGGTAGTTTGTCTTATTTTCTTTATAATCGTAGAATAAGGAAAGGAAGCTTTTTATTATTAAATCTGCTTTACAATCTTTAAAAGAGAGGAAAGTTTCTTTTTAGAAAGATTATACGAATAAATTACTTTAGTTACTTTCTTTATCCTTAAAATCTCTCCATTCTTTTTAGAAAGAGTATAAGAATAAATTATTTTAGTTATTTTCTTTATCCTTAAAATATATTATAATTATATTGAATGCTAATTTGATGAATAAATTAATAAGATCAATGGAATCCCAATCAAAATAGAATGTTAATAGGAGAATAGAATGCCCTATTTATAAAATTCTGAGTGTTTCCTAATGTTTCAAAATGTTTTAATATGGAATTATTACTTTATTTTTGGTATATACTCTTTTGCACACCTTAGCATAATAAAGAAAAGAAAAGGTGTTAAAAGTATTTGTTAATTTGAATGATCAAGATTTGTTTTGAAATAGGAAGAAGGTAAGAATAGGAAGTAATTACATGTTTTAGTTTGAAAATAATTAGTAGAAATTAGTTATGAATTTATGAATTTGAAATTATTTTTTAGAAAGTAAATTATGTCTTAGTTATGAAATTATAAATTATAAATTATTTTGTGAGTATAATTAAAGAAATTATAGTTATATAGAAAGAATGTGAATTTTTTGTATTTGTATATCAGTGCTTCTGGATTTAACTGTGTGAGAGTTTTTTAACTCATTGTTTCGGATCATACTCCGAGTATGATCCATCTTCAGGAAAATAAAGAGAAAGAGAAGAGAGAAGAATACTTGGAAATTATCTTACACTTATGGATAAATATGTGAAATTATCTTACACTTATGGATAAATGCATTAGTTTACTAATAGATAATTGCATAATACTTGGAAATTGATTGTAAGAAAGCATGGATGATAGAATCATCATATTTAAATATAAGATGCTTGTCTTATCACTGACATGTAGTTACTAATGACTCTTGGATAATGATATATAATCTATTAAGGAGAAGTATCAAATTGCATTTTGGTTTATCCTTAATAAACATCAAACCTATTTAGAAGATTATATGTAATTTGTTTTCCTTCTAATAAGTTTAGAGAAAAAGTATTTTGATTTAGATGTTCTCTTTCATATCTACATTAATTTAGAATGATTTATAATTTAAAAGATAAGTTATAAGATAGTAAATTATATGGATAATGATTAGTTTTTAAAGTTATTCATGTTAACTAGCTCCTTGGAATTGAAAATAAATATTTAGAATTATCTAATTCATGTTGTTACTTAGATACAAGAATAAGTAAAAATATATTGATTTTCTTGTCAAAAGGTTGTCTATAATTCTTTCTTAGTTGGCGGGTCTCCAGGGTATCTACTATATCATACCATTATACCTCTCCATATTGTTTAGATAGCTGTAATATTAGTGCTGATTGATCTAATATGAACTTAGAGCTTGACATTTTCTTGAAGTTAAATGGTTGCATTTAATTGAATAGGATTGTGAGTAAGGATGACATAATTGGTTTTTCTTATATATGAATGCTTTTCTTTATTTATTAGATTTTTTCTATGAATTAGTAAGAAGTATGTTATGTTAAGGTGATTTGGATTACACGTACTTTGGGATGCATGATATTCTACTTTACCCTTGTTATGCTAGTTAAGATGCATGTATTTGACATTGGAGAAAGATGCCTTCATTACATGGAAGGTATTGGTCTCATAAAGTAGTAGTATAGATAGTTTAAAATATTGTAATCTAAGTAATGGTCTAAAGCAATGGTTAGAATGTTTTATTATTGTTTTAATGTTCTATTGTTTCCTGAAGAGATTATTTATAAACTTAATGGTTGCATGTACTCTCTGGAAAATATTATGTGATAAACTAGATTCCTTGTGAGTTATTGTATCTAAGTCAACCTTATGGTTGCAAGTCTAGGGTGCTAAACCATGAAGTCTTTGCGCTACGCGTATGTAGGCAAGGCCATCATGGATGCGCCCCCGAGACATTAGGTTGGGCCTTTAGGGCCTTAGGCTAGTTAGTTAATGCATTTGATATATGTCTTATGTGTTTAATGCTTATACAAAACTAATGTTTACATTTAGTTTGCAGATTCATAACGGATAATGCAAGAATATTGAAGCTAAGAAAGTGTTTCCACCTTGCGAAAAGATGTTCTTATGACCTTAATTGTAAATTTGAATAATTGTATAAGATGCATTGTATCACAAAATTTCTTTACAATGAATTTGAAGATTTATTATTTAAAAACATAGTAAATTTCCTCCTATCATCATTATTCCTAATTATTTGTTGTTACCTCTAATAATTTCATGGGTAGGCATTACAAAAAATCACCTGCACTGATTGGTAATGCATTATGCTAGAGCTCTTCTAGACTACCATCTTACCATTAGATGATGGAATATATGGAACTATCTTTGGAATGCATGCCAATCTTACTGAAATGTAACAATCATGATAACATACAATTTGTATAGATGTCAATAAAAACTAGATAGCTAAAAAATATGTTCCAATATTTGGTAATATCTAGACCATTGACATAGTTGGATGTTTTGTCTTACTGATCTAGCTATTTGAATTTTCAAAATAATGAAACTAAAAAACACGAATCCACTTTAAATATTTGTACATATAGTAATAGATAACTTTTGAATGATTTACAATGGATATAGTCTAATTAGATTAATCAATTCATTTTTTCCACACAAGATTGGACAATAGCATAGACAATATATACCATGTGGAGCATAGATTAGAATGCCATTACTACCATAGAATAAAACTACATTGTTTGCTTATTTGAGAACTTCAATAATGTAGTTGTCCATTGCAAGTGTGAAGGTGCCCTATATTTGGAATCTTTGTCTAAGCAGAAACACAATTGTAGAGATGTCCTACATGTAGTTCTCGAAAGGGATTACTGCAAGTTCATGGAAACTCCTTTTGCAAGTAGTAGTCAACAGCACCATCTGTCTTCTGAACAACATGCTGTAAAAGATACTGGTATGTGAACTCTATAGTTCTTGCATAGGTTGTACAATGAGAAATTTTCTTTGCAATGCTACCTCAACAAAGGGATTTTATTCCTAATTTTTCTTTAAGAGCACTGCCCCATTTTTATGAAGATGGCTTAGTGTTTGGACTCTTAATCACATGTAAGATGGGATAAATTTGTTTGAGATTCATAACTTGTTATATCTAAAGATATTTCCCTTAGACTATTGGTTGTCTCTCTCAAAGGTAAGACACTTGATTGGTTTGGAGGTTTTGCATGTGCATCTATTGCAAACTAGGAATAGTTTTTAGATTTATTGCAAACTTAGTAGTAGTTTGGCTAAATTTGGCAACAAGTGACTTTTGAAATCTTGACCCCTCACTATTGAAGTTTTTCTTTTTGCATTTGATCTTCATAGGACTTGTTCTCGGCCATACAAAGGGCTTTTTTGGTGCAATTTTTTATTTGTGGTAAACTTTTGCACACTTTGTAGTGGTGTAATCATTTTTTGCTCAAGTGACCCTATTTTTCTAGAAAATCAGTTTTCTCATTAGATTTGATAGATAGTCTCAGTTTTTTGAACTTCAAACGCCTATAACTTTCACATACAACCTCAGATCGAGGTGATTCTTTTTTTAAAGTAGATATATTTATGAGAAATACACATTGGTGCTAGTTTGAGGTTCTTATTATGACATTATATTATACTTTTTAGTATTTGGTTCATTTTAGACATTGTAAAACTCTAGAAAACAACTCCAACATTGTAAACACGCTGATCTATAAAGTGCCAATTTTTTTTTGCGGGGGTTCTTGATTGAGTGAAAAAGGGGAGGTCTTTGTTAAGATTAAGGTACCATCAACCTTGTAAAGCCTATGTAATTAATTACTCCTAATATTGTTTGTAAATCACCCATAAGGGATGAAAGGTCTCACCAATAGCAGTCTTGTTTCAACTACATGTTTATATCTGGTCCTCAACACTCATTTGTTCATGACAGGGGTTGCAGGGGGGTTTCCCCCTGCAAGGGGTCCAGGGGCTGCATGCCCCGGCAGGGGTTTAGGGGTAGCGCCGCCAAAACCACATTTTATTTATATTTTATCATTGTGAATCTGGACTGTACATCATTAGGTCATAGATTTGATGGTCAATATTTTATCGATTATATTGCCCTAGAAGGCAACCCCCTTTTATAAGGATATTTTTACTACATTTTTACCAGATTGGAGAGTAACAGGTGACGCTGGATTGAAGACTGAAGGAGAGAGGAAGTGCATGTATTGTAATCTCATATTTGAAGATAATATAACTTGGAGCCTCTTTTCTTGGTGGATTTTTTTTACCTGAAAGGGTTTTCTCCATGTTACATACTGTGTTATGTATTCAGTTCTTAGTGCATGTTATTTCTATGTAATGGGTTTTGATTTTTGTTGCAATCTCCATTGATTCTACATTGTTTAGAGGATAATAAGGTTTGAATCAAATTCCATTATGTGGTTTGCACCTTCATTTCTAACAGTCTCTTGGTGTGTTTTTTTATATGTCTACTTGTGCTCTTCTTTTCCTTCACATATGGATCATTCAAAGGTTTTGTTACTAACACCTTATAATTATGCAATTTGGCATCAACATGCATGGAATGCCTTAATGCAACTTCCAAGGGTATACTCCATATGTGGAACATAAGGTAGTTGAACCCATAGATGATAAGGAAAAGATAAAATGGATGCTTGAACATGTAGAAAATCTCTTGGATGTCTTCTTAGCTTTGTTTCCCTTCATCTTATGTTTCAGATTGAAGCATGTAGAAATTCGCATGATGGTTGGGAAAAATTAAAAAAACATTGTATGGTACAAAAGATGAAGTCAAAGGGTATCAGATTGATAATGATTTGATGAGCCTTGATCCTAAGAACTTTAGTAACATACAAGATTATAAATGCTAAGGTTAATGATATGAGAGCATAATCTAAAGCTTGTGGTATTGAGAAAAAGGACTTTCAGTTAATCTATAATGTATAGAACAAACTTGGTCCTGAATTTGTAGCTTTTGTTTCTAGCTTTCACACTCACAGGCTAACTATGGGATCCACATACACTATGCCTTTGTTTGCATCTTTTTCTAAGATATTAATGCATGAACAATAGTAGCTTATTTCTATGGGTCTCATAAACCCATCATAGACTTAGGCTTTATTGGATGGTCAACCAAAAGAATAGAAAGAGTCAGGTTAATCTAATAAGAAACATAAGAAATCAAAGAAAATCCACATCTAGATTAGTCAAAGAATAAATCCTCTTCAAAAAGGACACATCTAAGAAGGAGAAGACTACTTGTGCATATTGCAAGAGGACTGGCATATTGATGAATTAAAACATATTCTTAAGGAAAACAACATTGATCTACCTTCTAGAATGTCTGAGTTAGCTTCTTCTTCTTCCCATTCAAAGCAGTTAGGATCTGGTAAGGAATAAGGCCATGCAAGTTTTTCTTCTAAAACAACTAAAAAATAAAGGTAAATCTCTTTGTGCTTCTACAAATCTTGGATCAGCGAGATGAGTTCTCGATTCTGGACCTTCTCACCATATGGCCTCTTCACAATCTATGTTCTCTTCTTTTGAGCCATGTGTTATGCCACCTATTTTGATGGGCAACAATACTTACATGAATGTAATTGGGAGGGGATCTATTAATATTGGGGATGACACTTTCAATGATATTTTGTGTGTACCTCATTTCTCAAACAATCTTCTTTCCATCTATCAGATTACCCATGGCAGGGTAGGGAAGACTGTAGAATTCACACCTGATTCAGTTATCATTAGAGATTTGGAGAGCAGAGAGATAATTACTACTAGGATGGTGGGTAAGTGCACAAAGATGGGGGACCAAAAGGGGGTCTTAAGTGTCTATTTTTTTTTGAAATCAGAAAAGACTAATGTTGGATGAGAAATCAAAGATAGTTACACTCAAAATTTGAAGATGCACAAGAAAAACAAGAGTCGTAGTGCTCTGAATCTAGTTTTTAAACTACTAATTTAAAAAGAAAAATGGTTGAAATTAAGGAGTCCGAAAAGGGGGAGAACACAAAATTGGTCCTATTTTTCTCAAAAAAACATAACATATGTAGCATCTAGTGTGCTCACCCTAAAATGTTAAAGACCTCTGTTAATTAAATATACAATGGTATTGACATCCTCTTCCCACATGTTTAAATGTAGCCTAGCATGCAATCTCATGCTCCTTGCATGCTCCATTATTGTCCTATTCATGCACTCAACCACTACATTCTCCTGTGGAGTCCCTGGAATGACTTTTTGCCAAAGAATTCCATTAAAGGAACAATAATCCTCAAATTATTTGTTGCAATACTCACCACCATTATCTGATCGGAGACATTTTAATCTTTTACCTGTCTCATTCTCAATCAAGCTTCTCCATTTTTTAAATGTTTCAAATACATCATATTTTTGCCTAAGGAAATAAATCCAAACCTTCCTAGTTGCATCATCTATGAATGTAACATAATACTAAGAGCCACTGAGAGAAGATACCTGAGCTGGTCCCCACTCATCTGTATGCACAAGCTCTAACTTTTCAATTTTCTTTTGCTTCCCATCCTTGAGAAAACTAACTCTCTTTTATTTGTCATACACACAACTTTCACAGAAATTCATATTAATACATTTCAGACATGGTATAAATTTCTTAGAATGAAGTACCTTCATACCCTTTTCACTCATATGCCCAAGTCTGTTATGTCACAATGTTGTCTCAGAATCTGTAGCAACTGTTTCAATCTCTGCCTACAAACCTGCATCAACTGTTCCTAATCATGTTTGATTTTTCTCTGTAACAACTAAAGTAGAAGGAATAGTATGACCTGTACAAATATATAAGGTGCCTACTTTCACACCTTTTCCTACTATTAAGGCACCTCTTGAAACATTCCAATTTTTATCACTGAAAGTAACTATGCAACCTTCATCACCTCGTTGCCTTGCTAAAATTAAATTCCTACTCAGCCTTGGAACATGCCTTACCTCTTGTAGTAGCTAATGATTCCCATTTTGCAACTTAATCTTAATCCTTCCCTTTCTAACAATCTAACAAGGTTCATTATCTCCCAAATAAACTAGCCAAAAATCCCTTTGGACATAATCAAAAAAATAACTTCTATGGGGCGTGGCATGAAATGTGGCCCCCTAAATCTAAAACCCATGAATCATCAGCATTATCTAGGGAAAGAATCAAAGCATCATCTTCAGATTTATTACTTACTACATTTGCCTCCTTATTGCCTTCTTGTTTTTCTCCTTCTTTATTCTTCGAAGACCAGCAATCTTTCTTCAGATGACTTGGTTTCCCATAGTACCAGCAATCCTTTTTTCCTCTGGATTGGGACCTCTTGTACTTTGATTTTCCTCATTACTTCCCATGACCTCCAGAACCTTTTCCTCTCTCCTTTGATCTGCCTCTGCTTTTTACATTCAAAACACTTCCTGATGTTGATCCACCTGAGCTTTTCCTATGAATTTCCTCACTCAGAATAACACCAACAACATCATAAAATATTAGCGTATTCCAACCAGAAACAGAGTTACTAACCACCATTACCAAACTATTCCATCTTTCAGGCAAAGAACATAATATCAAGAGAGCTTTAACTTCTTCATTGAAATTTACATTAACAAAAGTCAATTGACTGGTAACCATGTTAAACTCATTTAAATGATTAGTAACCGATCCACCTTCTACCATTTTATATTAAATAAATGCTTCATAAGAAATACCTTATTCCAAGTGGAAGGCTTTTCATATAACTTTGCCAATGTCTGCATCAACTCATCCATTGTCTTCGCTTTTGAAATATTGAATGCCATTGGTAGCACCAGACACAAATGAATGCTTCCCAGTGCCTTTCTGTTTAGAAGTTCCCAATCCTCATTAGTCATTGCTACCAGTTTCTTAGATTTCCCTTACAATGGCCTCCATAGATCCTTTTGATAAAGATAATCCTCCATATGCATCTTCCATAACTGATAGTTCTACCCATTGGATTTATCTACCTTCAATTTACCCCTGTCTGCCATTACTCCCACTCAACTGTGAGACATTCGTGCAGAGGATAATCGAACACAACCCACTCTATTACCACTTGTTAGGAATAGCATGTAGAAGATATCAATTAAATGCAAATAAAGATTAAACAAACGAATGAGAAATACATAGAAATAAAACAATGAGAGATAATTTTAACATGGTTCACCCAAACTCAGGCTACATCTAGAAACAAAGAGTCTAATATTATTATCCAGCAAATAGAACCAATTACAACTAGCAATCTCATGCAACCCAAATCTACTGCAATGTGCTATAGATACAATATCAATGAAACCCTAACCCTTCTAGCCTTTTTATCAAGACTTATGTCGGTTAAAAAAATAGGGTTTTTTTTATGGCGGCCAATAGAAAAATAATTGTCAACACCTTTGTAAATTAATAGGCAATTTTTTCTTTAGGGTGAGGCCCTGGCTCGATTGGCTAAGTAATTATGTTGTGGTAAAGATGGTCACAAGGTCCAGTCTCCCCCCGTCCCTATGGTACTAGAGGGCGTGTTGTGCCAGCGTCACCAGTCACGTGAAAAAAGTTTACCAGACACAAAAACAAAAAAAAAATAGGCAATTTTTGCTTCAGGGGCACTACCCTTGATCTCTTGGCCAGGGATGCTACCCCTAGACACCCACTATGGGCTCTGCCCCCACCAGGGGGATAAGCCCCCCAGGCCCCGTAGAAGGGGCTTTGCTCCCCCTACACTCCCCTGTAAAATACTTTAGGGGGAAACTGTGCCGATAAAAGTAGGGAAAATTTAACCTTCAAGTCTGATTAGGCTCCATATAATAACACTGGAAACAAGGCCATGTTAGGTACCTATGTACAAATACAATGCAATGAAATGCAATCTCTCACAACTGGAGAAAAGGAGAAAAACCTTGTGGGATAAAACTCCTCTCCAAAAGAGAGAAAAATAGAAAACATCTAAAAGAAAAAAGTGAAAGGAAGGAGGACTCCTCAAGAGCCCCAAGGACAACTTATTTCACCCCTAACATCAATCACAAACAAAATATGGCGAGGAGATGCCAAAGGTTTAGTGAAGCTGTCTGCAACCTGCTGGTCCATAGGCAAATACTCCAAACTGAGAACACCCTCCCAAATGAGATGCCTAATGAAGTGCATGTGGATCTCAATATGCTTAGTGCATTGATGCTCCATAGGGTTGCAAGAAATATAAATGGCACTCTGATTGTCACACAAAAGAGTAGTGGTATGATTAACAGGAAAGCCAAATTCAGCCATCAACTATTGAAGCCAAAGAATCTCCTGACTATCCAAGACTACTCCTCGATACTCAACCTCAGTTGATGATAATGGAATAGTAGTTTGCTTCTTGCAAGACCAAGCAACTAGACTAGAATCAAGACAAAAAACAAAGCTAGAAGTGGACTTCTAATCATTAAAATCACCAGCCCAATTTGAGTCAGTGAAGTCCACAATCTCAGTACCTCCTGAAGTATAGTGAATGCCAAAATATGTAGTGCTCTGAATGTACCACAAGATACGTTTGGCTACGTTCCAATGACTCTCATGAGGATCTTGAGAGAAATGAGAGACATACCAACTATAAAGGAAATATTAGGACAACTATGTGTCAAATACATAAGGTTGCCAACTAACTGCCCATACAAGGTAGCATCAATTGATTTAGTAGTGCAAGTAGTAGACAACACAACACCTGACTAAAAAGGAGTAGGGGCTGGCTTGCAGTCAGCCATCCCAAATCTTTGAAGCAAATCAAGAGCATACTTCTACTGAAAGATAGAAATACCAACAGAAGACTAATGAATCTAAAGATCAAGGAAGTAATACAACAGACCAAGGTCAGTCATAGCAAAATGCTCCATCAAAGCTCCCTGAGTATCCTTAATCATGGTAGGATAACTCCTTATGAGAATAAAGTCATCTACATAAAGAACAAGAATGATAAGATCTCCCCATGTCTCTGAATATAAACTATAGGATCGGATCAACATCTATTGAATCTAGAAGCAAGCAGAAAACTATCCGTCTTCTCATAACAAGCCCAAGGAGCTTGTTTGAGACCATACAATGAATGCCTCAGCCTACAAACAAGTGAAGGGTCCTACACAAATCCTAGTGGCTGCTCCATGTAGATCTCCTCTTGAAGATCACTGTGCAAGAAAGCACTCTTCACATCCATTTGATACACTGGCCAACCCTAAGATGTAGCAATCGAAAGTACAAGATGTACAGAATCCATCTTGGCTATAGGAGAAAAAGTCTAAAAATAGTCAATAGCTTCAACCTAAGAGAAACCCTTAGCCAGTAGATGTGCCTATTGGCAAGAGACACTGCTTTGATGAAGGATTGCATGTTGTCATTGATGGAAACAAGGCAAAGGGATCCCACTAACATGACAAAGAGACATTACTCTTGAAGATCAACTTGGTTTGGCAACAAGGCATAAAAGTATTTTGGTCTGGAAGGCTAAAATGACTAAGTATGGGCAGTGTTTAGAGCAAGTGACAGAAAATGGGTCAGTATGCCTCCACAGTTGAAGATCAATATATGTGGTTCAGTTATGTTGTCTACAATTGAACTTAAAGATGCTATGTTCAAGATTGTAAGTCCTAATGACTTCCAGAATTCAAGTTGTGATTGGTCTATGTCCGGGTGAACATAGTTAAGTCAGGAACAGTGCAGAGTGCATGGGTATTTTGGTCCGCATTTCTTCGCAGGTGACTGTATTAGTGTGCAGTTTTGAGATAGTATGGATAGTTGTTAGAAACATCTAGTTGAGGAGTTACAGAGTCTGAAGTGATCTGGAAGATCGCCTACAAAATTCCATGTTCTAGCAGCTGGTTTACCAGTATTTCACCAAGGTAGAGAAGATAGTTCTGAGTTCTACATTTCACCACATAAGGGCATCATGATCTTTAGTTGATAATATATGATCTGTAAAGCATTAGGAATTACTGATGTGGTTCTTGGAGTCCCATGTGAATTTTAGTGAAAGTGTTGGGCTGACAGAGTCAATATAAGTTGATAAAGTGTTGTGCTTAATAGGCCGACTCAGTTTTGAGATTGAATTCAAATTTATGGATATTTATATGGATTAGATTTTAGTGTTGAGTGAATATAGGCGATTGCGATGTGAGTGAACTAATTGTGTGTGCAATTCAAAAGTAGAATTGTGACCAGAAGAAGATAGTAAAGGCAGTAGAACAGAGTTTATGTAGAGCAGAGTAGAAAATGCAAAGAAGATAGTATGAAGTGTTTTGAATCTATATATTGAACTAATTGGTATTGCACCTCAGCATTCTATAGATGCATATGTAGCAATCATCTTTTGGTAGGGTAAGTGCAAGAAGATGGGGGGCCAAAAAGTGGCTAAATTAATTTTTAAAAAAATTAAGTCATAACGCGCTCGCGTTATGACTTGGTAATGATGAGCCTGAGGCTCGTCAAAACCAAGCCATAACATGAGCGCGTTATAACGCACTCACCTTATGACTTGCTATAAATTAAAAAAAAAGTTTCTAATGTCATTTCATTTCTTTCTTTCTTCTCCTCTATGCCCGCGGCCTGCAAACCCTAGAAAGCGCGCTCGCATTTTGCAAAAATCCATTCAACACAAAAACCTTATTGATTCATCACCAAAATGCTGCCACGACGTTGAGCATGCCAAAGGAGTGAGTTATATTTATTTTTTTGTTTGAATTTGTTTCTAAATAGGTAGGTTTTAGTTGATTTTTGATGTATATTTCGTTAATTGTCAGGAAATGTTAATGCACCTCCTCCTCCTCCTCCTCCTCCTCCTCAAAATCCACAAAATCCTGAGGAGGAAATACCTGCAGAACAACAACCTCCTCCATCCATTCCTCGACATGCCCCTGGAACACAAGAAAATATAATGGGGCAAATTGAAAACAACAAAAAAGAAATTGAAGATATAATTGCAAGGTTGAAAGATCCTTCCACTTCAACCTTGCATAGGTCCATGCTTGCTAAATCTCTTGAATCTATGTTATCAAATGTAGATTCAATTAGCAAGCAAATAACTAGTTGGACGGATAAGAGGAGAGAGTTCAGATACTATTATGCAGACAAGCTATCATACTAAGATGTGAAAAAATTACAAATCACAAAATTAGACTTGTGTTCCATTTTCACAAACCCACAAATAAATCAACCTCCACCTATTACATGCAAGAGGTTCCCTATCCATTGGTGCAACAACCAAGCGATAAGGGACAATTTTGGGCAGAGGTGGTGGATGGTTTTTGACCATCCTCCATGCAATAATAATGAGGTCCCGCAATACTTTTTGAGGAAACTCTACTACGAGTTTGTCCTTAATAAAGTGCCAAACTATTTTGATATGCGAGACTTCCAAGGTAGAGGTGGGGGGTTAGCACAAGATAGACCAGGGGCACGTCTTGACCCACAATGGGTAGTGAGATGAGTAATCAGTAAACCAGCCCATGAGCATGTTTCTATCCCTTCCATTGTGAAGGAGAGTGTTGAGGTTGTTGGTTTTTCTTCTGAATCAGCATTAGGGTTTGCCAGTTCTAATGCACAGGCAGATTCAGCCAACTGAATACAGGAGGTTGCATGAGCTCCTCCCCTTCACTTCTGGTTCTGCCACACCAAGGGGGGTGTCCCTATTTGATAAAACTATAACCCTGACTAGCTCAATGATAGAAGGATTTAACTTGACAGCAACAGGCAGACTACTCTAATGTATGGACCAAGATTTGTGTAACAAATCACAAGGTTGGCAACATTCTTGGACATAATGTCTGGTTAAGTATGAGAGCATGCAGGGGTTTCCTAATCCTACTCCTACAACTAACAGGTGGAAGATATGAAATGAGTTGATTTGATGTTTGGATGTAAACCTGGACCTGGTGTATAACCTCAACATAGAGCTAGATTGGTGCCTATCCAGGGCTTGGAGTCAGTAGACATACACCTGTGAATGATCAGCATGAACAGCTAAACTTGGATTTCAGGGGGATACACATGATACCTGCCTTACAGATATCTCCCAATACAGAGTGTTAAACTGTCGATACTTATGGCATCCCTATTGCAGTATACCCTTCCCAATATTCAATCTGAAAACAATTTAATCTACCCCTTGAGCAGAAGTTAAAAGATTAAACATTCAACACAGGAATTCTATGTTCTAGAATCTTAGACATTCCTTGAATACCTGGACTCAGAAGAAAGATACATGCAAAACTGGAGATAGAATCAGCATAACACATGCAAATATAGCATTATTCATATAAGATTAACCATGAAATCAGTGGATTCATGCAAAAACATACAACAGGAGATACATAAACTCACAAGTTTGCTGCACAGAGCAACCAAAACTAGTTGTATCTTATTACAGAGCCAAAATGTCTAGTTTTCAACAACCTAAACAATGGTAACACAGTCTGCTTATAACAGACAGAGAGTGTACCACAGCAATTAATTACATGACTCTTACAAAATCTGCCAGATAGAGATCCTTCAAAGGAATGGCGCTCAAAATTTATTGCTGCAGAGACAGAAGGAACCCTTGAGCCCTGCGCCGCCATCTGGGAGTCTTCATGCCAAAGATCGGGTACATGACTGTCCAACAACTTGCCCATGCCCCTGCTACAGTCGCCATTAAGGGTCTCAACCACCCGCGGTCGCTTGAAAAACTATCGCTGCACGTCAAAAAGGAATTCCCACCAAAACACCTTTTTGCAGGTTCAAATAATGCAGGGGGATTAGTCCCATATGCATGGTGTGGAGAGCCCTTCACTACCTTATAAGCTTGATCGCATACACATCAAGTGTCAAGCGCTTTTGCTGCACTCGACACACATGCCTTCGTCAAAAGCCCATCGCTTAGACCTAAGCCGTCGGCTTACCTCAAAAATCTCCCACCGACAATAGTAGTCTGGCCGATCGCAAACTCCACATTCCTTTCATCGGCTAGAGAAAGACCATCGGCCCATCCAAAAGATCCCTCGCTGACTCCAGTTGTCTCACCGACGCCACCTTCGTCATCGCCCAGACTAACACCGTCGGAGCAACACGAAATACCTCTGCCGATGAACAAAGTCACACTGACAGCACCCTGTCCTCCCACCTCCATCGGTGTGACTTACACCATCGGAGCAGCATCTCACACTTATGCCGATGATGTCGATCATCCCGATAACCTTCAGAACACCCCTTCGTCGGTGTGACCAACACCATCGGCCAACCTAAAAGTCTCCCCACTGATGAAGAATGTCACGCCGACGCCAACAAATAAAACACACCCCCCATCGAGCCATCGGCCCAACTCCTACCGATAGCCCGCCTCCGTCGGCGAGACCCCAACTGTCGGGCCAACACTTCTCCATCCACCTGATATACAAAGTCGTGCCGATGGCACATCAGAACCCTCGCTCTCATCAGCCAGACACATATCGTCGGAGCAACAAAAAGAACCCTGGCCGATAGCACTAGTCACAGCGATGACCAACAAGCCTCACCCTGCCCCCTTATCGGCTAGACATATGCCCATCGGGAAACTAGAAAGAAGACACGTCGATGACAGAAGTCATCCCGATGGCACATCTCCACCACATCGGTGGAACCAAAAAATACTCCAGCCGATAGGACAAAGTCTTGGCGATAAACAAAAAACACACCATGCTATTGACATGATCGCAAAGACACATGAAAACTCATGCTGATGGGCAGAACATGATGACCCCTTCCATCAAGAAAGGTGATGTGGGTGCTGCAAAACACTGAAGGGGTGCCAACACTTAAAATTTTTTTGGATTTTAGGGAAGGTGCCTGCATGAAAAATGCTTAAGAACTGACAGTGAATTCAGGCACCAACAGTGGCTCTGATTGGGGACATGTAGGTGCAAGACTGCAGCAAGAACCCCAGATCTCTGGGATGCAGACCAGTGCCTTATCCATTGGGCAACAGAGTCATACTTGCACCAATCTGCATCACCAAACACATTATTTTAAAACAAACATGGTGGCCCAGGGCCACCAAAAAGGAAAAACCAGACTTTTCCTTTGTCAAACACCTGATTTTCTTTTGATTTCTTCAAATGAAGCCTAAAAGCATTTAACTGTCTGCAGCAAACCCCTTGGCAATTATTTGTGCTACTGCTCATTCCTTTTTCTTCAACAAATCTACAGCTAGCTTCATCAGCATATATAATTATCAGTTGTAGAATGTCATCATCATATGAGTCACTGATGTTGCTTGGAAAAATAATGGACTCAGATGAAACAAATGAATCCATATTAGAATTTCGCCCTTCCTCAAAAAATAAGAGCTCCTCTGCATCAAACATGCAATATTCAGGCACAAGCAACATCTCATAATCAAAATTATCTTGATGAACATATAGATATCCATCATCATCATGTACGACAGTTTTGTCATTAATGTCCACCTGAAATGTCTCAAGAGAAGGCAAAAATAACTCAGAATGCAGCCCTACACTGAAAGCTTCATAGTCACCCCTGCAATCAACACTATTCCCAACTGTATGAGCACACACATCTACAATTTTCCCATTCATCTCTGAATAGTGACCTTGTTTTTTATCTTCACCAGTGCCCTGATAATCAAAAACCAAGTTTTCAACCTCTGCACTATGAAGGTGGCCAAAATCTTCAAGGAAACATTCATAATCAGCATCCAAATATATTTCATCATCTGAAAGGCTCACATATGCATCTGAATGCTGGCAATCACTAGCATATTCACTGCCATCCCTTGAATCAATATTTTCTATATTCAGAGTGAAGCTCTGCATATCCACTTCATATAAATAATCAGGCATAACTGGGATATGCACACTGCTGCAAGACACAACTTCATGTATGTCTCTCATTTGATCAATTGGAGGGCACCTTGTGTCTGTAGGCTTGTCTTCTAAAGGCTGATAACAATCTTTGTTTTTATTATTACAAGATGTGCTTACATTTTCTACAACATTTTCTTCATGCATCACATCATGGCTGCACACATTATTCTGAAATATATTTCCCTCTATACAATCATCTCTCAATGCACATACTGGGAGAGCTGAAATATATTCATTTTGATAACTGCTTTGACAACTTGCAGCCATGAAACCTACTGGCATTCCATATTTCTCATTGTTTTCTATGTCCATAGCAAATTGGAAAGCCTGGTGAAGTGTGGTTGGTTCCTTATCTCTCAACAGATAACTCATTTCTTCATCAAATGCAGCCAAATAAATTGTCAAGCACAATGCATTATTAAGTCTCATATATTTAGGGATTTGCCTGAGCAATTTAATAAACCTAAGATTAAAGACCGGAACCAGTTCCTCATCTTCCCTTTGGATATTCATAAAATGTATGATCAATGAGGCCACATCAAACCTTTCACCAAACTGCCCTAGGAATGCAACTTCTAAATCTATCCATGAAGAAAGTGAACGAACAAGCAGGTCTGAAAACCATATCCTAGCATCATCTTCCAATGACTGAACAAAGAGTCTCATTACAACATCTTCATCCTCTATCTCATAATCTTCTATCAAGTTACAAAATTTTTGCAGATGTTTGTTTGCCGATTCAGAATCTGATCCATTATATTTTGGCAAACATCTTCTAATTTTATTGGGAATAATATTTGGGTAACCATATATCCCTGTGAAATTTAGGGCTTTATATCTTTCAATAAAGAATGGTCTTCTCTGAGAGCACGACCAGGCTTGCTGTTCTAAACTCAACATTTTGAATTAAAGATGAATACCTGGATATATGTTGCAGCACTGATATGTTCTTTCAACAGAGTCACCACCTCTCAGAGAGAGGACAGAATGTCAGCAAGGCACTTTTGTTTTTTGGATTCATCACCCCAACAGAGCACCACATGGTTCCTTTTTGCTGCAACAACTTCACTGGAAACTAGATTTTCCAGCCCTCAGGTTACTTGACTCTCTCTGTCCCCAGTAGAGTCGCCATTTTGTTGGTTTTTCTTCTGAATCAGCATTAGGGTTTGCCAGTTCTAATGCACAGGCAGATTCAGCCAACTGAATACAGGAGGTTGCATGAGCTCCTCCCCTTCACTTTTGGTTCTGCCGCACCAAGGGGGGTGTCCCTATTTGATAAAAGTATAACCCTGACTAGCTCAATGACAGAAGGATTTAACTTGACAGCAACAGGCAGAATACTCTCATGTATGGACCAAGATTTGTGTAACAAATCACAAGGTGGGCAACATTCTTGGACATAATGTCTGGTTAAGTATGAGAGCATGCAGGGGTTTCCTAATCCTACTCCTACAACTAACAGGTGGAAGATATGAAATGAGTTGATTTGATGTTTGGATGCAAACCTGGACCTGGTGTATAACCTCAACACAGAGCTAGATTGGTGCCTATCCAGGGCTTGGAGTCAGTAGACATACACCTGTGAATGATCAGCATGAATAGCTAAACCTGGATTTCAGGGGGATACACATGATACCTGCCTTACAGATATCTCCCAATACAGAGTGTTAAACTGTCAATACTTATGGCATCCCTATTGTAGTATACCCTTCCCAATATTCAATCTGAAAACAATTTAATCTACCCCTTGAGCAGAAGTTAAAAGATTAAACATTCAACATAGGAATTCTATGTTCTAGAATCTCAGACATTCCTTGAATACCTGGACTCATAAGAAAGATACATGCAAAACTGGAGATAGAATTAGCATAACACATGCAAATATAGCATTATTCATATAAGATTAACCATGAAATCAGTGGATTCATGCAAAAATGTACAACAGGAGATACATAAACTCACAAGTTTGCTGCACAGAGCAACCAAAACTAGTTGTATCTTATTACAGAGCCAAAATGTCTAGTTTTCAACAACCTAAACAATGGTAACACAGTCTGCTTATAACAGACAGAGAGTGTACCACAGCAATTAATTACATGACTCTTACAAAATCTGCCAGATACAGATCCTTCAAAGGAATGGCGCTCAAAATTTATTGCTGCAGAGACAGAAGGAACCCTCGAGCCCTGCGCCGCCATCTGGGAGTCTTCATGCCAAAGATCGGGTACATGACTATCCAACAACTTGCCCATGCCCCTGCTACAGTTGCCATTAAGGGTCTCAACCACCTGCGGTCGCCTGAAAAACTGTCGCTGCACGTCAAAAAGGAATTCCCGCCAAAACACCTTTTTGCAGGTTCAAATAATGCAGGGGGATTAGTCCCATATGCATGGTGTGGAGAGCCCTTCACTACCTTATAAGCCTGATCGCATACACATCAAGTGTCGAGCGCTTTTGCCGCACTCGACACACATGCCTTCGTCAAAAGCCCATCGCTCAGACCTAAGCCGTCGGCTTACCTCAAAAATCTCCCACCGACAATAGTAGTCTGGCCGATCGCAAACTCCACATTCCTTTCATCGGCCAGAGAAAGACCATCGGCCCATCCAAAAGATCCCTCGCCGACTCCAGTTGTCTCACCGACGCCACCTTCGTCATCGCCCAGACTAACACCGTCGGAACAACACGAAATACCTCTGCCAATGAACAAAGTCACACCGACAGCACCCTGTCCTCCCACCTCCGTCGGTGTGACTTACACCGTCGGAGCAGCATCTCACACTTATGCCGATGACGCCGATCATCCCGATAACCTTTAGAACACCCCTTCGTCGGTGTGACCAACACCATCGGCCAACCTAAAAGTCTCCCCACCGATGAAGAATGTCACGCCGACGCCAACAAATAAAACACACCCCCCATCGAGCCATCGGCCCAACTCCTACCGATAGCCCGCCTCCGTCGGCGAGACCCCAACTGTCGGGCCAACACTTCTCCGTCCACCCGATATATAAAGTCGTGCCGATGGCACATCAGAACCCTCGCTCCCATCGGCCAAACACATATCGTCAGAGCAACAAAAAGAACCCTGGCCGATAGCACTAGTCACAACGATGACCAACAAGCCTCACCCTGCCCCCTTATCGGCTAGACATATGCCCATCAGGAAACTAGAAAGAAGACACGCTAATGACAGAAGTCATCCCGATGGCACATCTCCACCACATCGGTGGAACCAAAAAATACTCCAGCTGATAGGACAAAGTCTTGGCGATAAACAAAGAACACACCATGCTATTGACATGATCGCAAAGACACATGAAAACTCATGCCGATGGGCAGAACAAGATGACCCCTTCCATCAAGAAAGGTGATGTGGGTGCTGCAAAACACTGAAGGGGTGCCAACACTTAAATTTTTTTTGGATTTTAGGGAAGGTGCCTACATGAAAAATGCTTAAGAACTGACAGTGAATTCAGGCACCAACAGAGGTCGATACACTTCAGTCCATTAGTGCCTTGACCCAGAGCATCATAGAGCATGCCGGTCCTGCAACACAGAGTGGGTTGGGAGATAGTGCAAGGAGAAGGGTCCCACCCCATACTTGTCAGACTTGCGGGTCAGCCTGTGGTTATGACCCCATGGATAGTCAGGACGCAGGTGCACAGGCTACATCTGTAGCTGAGGAGATGGTGATGACAGATACCCTCCTAAGTGAGACTTTCGGCCTTGATACTCAGGTAAATATTAGCAAGTTTATTGAATTTAATTTATTAAATTTTATTTTTGAAATGCAAGATTAACTAATTTAAATTGATGATTTTAATAAAATTTCAGGGTTATAGTGTCGATGCAATTTTCAGTGGTTCTCCACCTGCATTTTACACTAGATCATCTACTGTCGAGGTATGTAACTAGTAAACAATTATAAATATTACATGTGAATAGCATCGTTATATGAATGGTATTCTAATATCTGATTTTGGATGTTGAATAGGTTAATACTATAGATTTCACGGCAACACCTGCCAACAGTGGTGGACTTCAAAGCTTTACGGAGGTAATAAAATAAATAGTTTAATGAATGAATTGTACTTACTAAATTTTTGTATGTGACTTGTGTGCTTTATTGTGTGTACTTCCATGTTTAGATGAACGTGTGCGTATGTTAGGAGCCATGATTTGCATCACTATTATAGTTTTCATAATTGAATAATGTTGTTTTATTTCCAGATGATGCAGGCTACAGAGACACCTCCCCATGTTCATAGGGCAATGGAGCAGGGTGTGGCCTCTGTGACTCATAGCTCCATGGCATTGACAAGGGTATGAGGTAGGTTAGTAAATTGCAATTTACATTCATTGTTATAGTTGTCTATTTTTGAAAAATCAAAAGATTATTGATTTGAAGTTTAATTTCTATCTGGATAGTTTCTATAGGACATGACATCACCAGGGCCTATTCTTGCTACTGAGGCAAGCAAGGAGATAGATTATATGTTAGCAGTAAGTGATTATTTTGTTAAATGTTTCATTTTTTATAACATGTAATTTCTATATATTAATGTCTATACTTTTTATTGTAACAAGTAAAGATGCATGAAGACCTAAATAGGAGGAGTAGCCCTCAGGCTTGTAGTAGACCACCCAAATGCGCGTCTCCATCCCCTAGAAGATCAAAGGCTGCTCATGATTTATTCTCTTCACCAGCCAGAGGGAAATGACTTTTTATTGTGTTCCTTTGTTGTATGCCTATATGGCATTTGTGGACATATATTTTGTATTGTACATAGTTGACATTGTATGCCTATATGGCTATTTTGTATATATGTTATACTTATATCGACAGATATTGATGTATGCCTATATGGATATTTGGTTAATACAAATCTTTTTTATTGATGGCATCCATACTTGCATTATAAATCCACGTTTGAATGGATATTTGTAGATGGCTACTTCAAATATTTAAAGTCCAATTGTATTACATAGGATGTTTGTTGATCCAATAAGCTAGCTATTGTTATTCAAGTATCACCTAAACCTCATTTTGGAACTAAAAGATAAAAGTTGTATTTAAAAAAAAAATGAATCATCATGTTGAACAGAAAATATTAATATTCTTTATGAGTAACATAGAATGTCAACTATATGCAATACAAAAAAATGAATCATCATGTTATTGTTTATGTTTGAGATCATGAAAATGACTAAGTCTGGTAGCTTGATATCCTGAAACACTAGGATGAATATCCAAGTCATTAGGATGATTGCACCTTGAGAAAAAGTCATTAAGATGAGCACCTAAAGGAGACTTTCTTAAACATTCAAACATTGAGCAGCAAGCATGAAGGGTTAAGGCTCAATTTGCAACTAATAAAGCCTCAAAAGGGCGCCCAACTTAGAGAGAGCATTCATTTAAGACAAGGTGCCCATTGACACCTGTTCCACCATAAAAGTGCGCCTAAGGTGGAAGGAGAACAAGCCTCTAGTAAGTGAAGCACACCTATTGTCCAAACCACTTCATTATGGCACCCTAGCATGAGGAGGAGTATATAAGTCAATAGGAAATGGCACCTATAATGCAAATGAAGGACTAAGTGGCATTTTCAATAAGCATCAATTCACCTTGAGCTTTCAATAAATACATCAAATTGGGCCCCATAAGCCTAGGCGCCCTTTGCCTGCAAAAGAACCTTGTATCGACGTCAAGAGTTGGTCGTATCGGCGTATCGGCAGACCTTGGTTAGGCTTCGCCGATAGTGGTCTGTCTTGCCGACGAGTGTGGTTTGAAGTCAAAGACATCGGTGTATCAGAAGATAATCCCATCTGCGCATCGGAAGAGTAGTTGAGAGATTCGCTGATGAAGGGGGTCACACTGACAGTCAAAATCCATCAGTGTATCGGCCCAATGAGATTAGAGTTCACTAATGTTTGGAGTCTCACTGATGGGTGTGGTCCGAAGGTTGTCATTCGTGAGATTGGTGTGTCGGTAGAAGAGTTTTTGAGTGTGTTGATGGTATTATGTCCTACCGATAGGTGAGGGACTTAGAGTCTCGTATCGGAGTGACAAAGACATCGGTGTGAAAGGATATAAAGTCATTGATAGTGGTCTGTTTGACCGATAAGAGTCAATGATGGGATGTTTGTTAGAAGTGAAGTCAAACGGAGTCATGGTGGCATCGGCCTATCGGCCGATGAAATTTTAAGCTCGCCGATGGTATGTTGTCTCGCTAATAGTGAGTTCGAAGGTTCAAAAGTTGATAATTCTATGCTTCCATTATTTTTAGACAAGTCAACAATAGAGTGAAATACAGAGTATCTAACCCTCTCTTGAGCAATCTACCTCCTAAGCGCTCAACATTGAGGAAAAACTTCATAAAAATGCCTATCTCTTTCTTGGCAAGTTTTATTATTTTGATGGTTCTAACTCATATCTAGAGAACTTCTCACTAAGGCACCAAAATAAGTTTAACCCAACTAAAGCAAGAAAATGCGCCCAAGATGATTTCAATCAATTGGACTAGGCGCTAATTTAGTGTTATTTTGACTCATTCACCCTCAAGGTGCTAAAGTATCATTCCTTCAATCAATCTAGTTTCCATGTTCCCATGTGTGATGTTCCAAGTAGGAGATAGCGCCTAGGGTCTTTATCTTATTTTTGAAATTCTAATGATTCCAAACACTTACCAATAGTCTCAAAAGATCCTATTATCCCTTAAGCACTCAATCCTCTGATTTATCAAGGTGCTCAATCCTCTTCGAGGTGCTCAAACTCATTCAAGGCGCTATCCTTTACTACTTCCCACTTCAAACACTCTAGGGCGCTCATAATTACTCCCATCACCAATCTTCCTCCTTAAAGCGCATTTGAGGACTTCTTCTTTACGCTGGGGCACTAATATGAAAGTAACAACTCAAGGCGCTATATGAAAGCTTGATCTTGGAAAGGTGCCTAAACTCATAATGTGAGTTATTTTATCAAATTTTCAATTTTAAGGTCTTTTGGCAAATCCTCTACCAAGGCACCATTTGATGAGGTGTTTAAAGCTTGATTTTCTCCTTAGGTGCACAAACTTGATGTTCTTGACCCTACAATGCACCTTGAGTCCCTAAGCTCTTACACTTATCATCTCTTATGCTACTTATTTTCATCACTCTCATAAAGGCATTTTGAGGAGTATTACTCTTCGAACTCAATCTCTGGAACTAAGGTGCTCAAGGGTGAGTAAAGGTCCATTCTTCCAAGGCACTCATCAAGGTATAAAACAACACACAAAGATGCCAAGATTACTCCACTCAACCTTAAAGTGCTAGATCATATTTTAATTTACATAAGGGTGCCAAATCAAATTGTCACTCAAGGGCAAGTGCACTCGAAAGGTCATCTATCTTCAAACTCAACTTCCATTCCTCTAGGTGCTTCCTTGGGTAAGTTTGGACGCTCCCTTCATGCTTACCGTTCAAGTGGCTTTAACTCATTATAGAGACTTCCTCATCTAGGCGCAAATCATGATAGTTTCAAACACCTAGCTTTCAAGGCGCTAGAAGATGATTGTAGAGGAGTTAAATTGCGCCTTAGTTTAAATAAGTGTTTACTTCATCATTGATGGATTTAAGTCATTGTATATGCTCATGAAGACTTACCTCACTCAATACTCCCCAAACTTATGGATCTAAACATGCTTTTTCTTAGGTGCTAAATTGGAGTTGTCTAGATGCACAAGTGCGCCTCCCTCAATGAAGTTCATTTTGTTAACTTAGTTCATCCTAGTGACTCAAGGGATTGTTATATTCTTTAGGCATAATCTTTCATATACTAAAACATTCACCCCATGTTAAGGTGCTCAAAGGAGGCTCTGGAGATGGAAAATGGCGCCTTAACTCACTTGTGTAAATTGCAAGATCTCTTGGAGGGCTCAATTCTTCAAGGCGCCCATTTTGTTCACCACTTGTAGCATCACTTGTTCAAGGCGCATGTTTGGGATTCTCCGGATAATGAAATGTTCCTTGACTCCCTAGGTAGTTAAACTCCAACTCTAGGTAGAAGATAATGATGATTTGAGCTAAAATAAGCATCTAAAAATCCAAGGTATTATTTGAGGCTTCCACTCCAAATTCTATCTAGGCGCTCACCTAGGGTGAAATGATTATCAAAGTGCACCTTAATCATTCCTTCCTCTACGTGCCCACTATCAGGATCAGGTCATCAAGGAGCTCTAAAACTCAAACACCATTGACCTCATCATGCAATAACCCCAAGACATCATCTAAGCTTAGTCAAACACACTGGAGTTCAAAAAATGCAGGGGTCCCCATTTGCAATGGGGTGATGTGTGATTTGGTCACAACAGGTGCCTAGAGTGAATAGGCTTTCATCCTGACTTAATACACTGCCTCCTTCTGACAATTTTTGGGGTAGCAGAAAACCTTTCACCACGGGCAAATGTCTCAGAGATATAAAAAACTGAGAGAGGTTATTGTAGAGGCACTCTATGTGATCGCATTACCTCAGACGGAATGTTTCTAAGTGACATGGTTTTCGAGTAACATCTCATCAAAGATTGTTGCCTTTTTGCACTTTGGACTCTTTAGGGATATCGTGGGTACAATGTAGCTCAGACTGTTTCGACATGTTTGGGTGAAAAAAAGGACCATGCCTAGCATAAATGTACCCATTTGGACACATTAGAACAGTCAGTTTGGTCGCATCAGGAGCAGGACGAAAGTTACACCCCTTTGCAACTTTACACTGCCTCCTTCTGACAATTTTTGGGGCAGCAAAAAACCTTTCACCACGGGAAAATGCCTCAGAGATATAAAAAACTGAGAGAGGTTATTGTAGAGGCACTCTACATGATCATGTTGCCTTAGACAGAATGTTTTTAAGTGACACGATTTTTGAGTAACATCTCGTCAAAGATTGCTGCCTTTTTGCACTTTGGACTCTTTAGGGATATCGTGGATACAATGTAGCTCGGACTGTTTCGACATATTTGGGTGAAAAAAAGGACCATGCCTAGCATAAATGTACCCATCTAGATGCATTGGAACAACCAATTTGGTCACATCAAGAGCAAGACAAAAGTTACACCCCTTTGCAACTTTACACTACCTCCTGACAATTTTTGAGGCAGCAGAAAACCTTTCACCACGGGAAAATGCCTCAGAGATATAAAAAACTGAGAGAGGTTATTGTAGAGGCACTCTACATGATCGTGTTGCCTTAGACAAAATGTTTCTAAGTGACAGTTTTCGAGTAACATCTCATCAAAGATTTCTACTTTTTTGCACTTTGGACTCTTCAGGGATATTATCAGTATAATGTAGCTCAGACTATTTCGACATGTTTGGGTGAAAAATAGCACCATGCCTAGCATAAATGTACCCATTCTGACATGTTGGAATAGTCAGTTTGGTCGCATCAGGAGTAGGACGAAAGTTACACCCCTTTGCAACTTTATACTGCCTCCTTTTGACAATTTTTGGGACAGCAGAAAACCTTTCACCACGGGCAAATACCTCAGAGATATAAAAAACTGAGAGAGGTTATTGTAGAGGCACTCAATGTGATCATGTTGCCTTAGACAAAATGTTTCTAAGTGACATGGTTTTTGAGTAACATCTCGTCAAAGATTGCTGCCTTTTTGCACTTTGGACTCTTTAGGGATATTGTGGGTACAATGTAGCTCGGACTGTTTCGACATGTTTGGGCGAAAAAAAGGACCATGCCTAGTGTAAATGTACCCATCTAGATGCATTGGAACAGTCAGTTTGGTCGCATCAGGAGCAAGACAAAAGTTACACCCCTTTGCAACTTTACACTACCTCCTCCTAACGATTTTTGGGGTAGTAGAAAACCTTTCACCACAGGTAAATGCCTAAGAGATATAAAAAAATGAGAGAGGTTATTGTAGAGGCACTTTATATGATCATGTTTCCTTAGACAGAATGTTTCTAAGTGACACAATTTTTGAGTAACATCTTGTCAAAGATTGCTGCCTTTTTGTAATTTAAACTCTTCACGAATATTGTCGGTACAATGTAGCTCGGACTATTTCGACATGTTTGGGTGAAAAACAAGACCATGCCTAGCATAAATGTACCCATCCGGACGTGTTGGAATAGTCAGTTTGGTCACAGCATGAGCAGGACACCAAAAATACAAAATTTGCTTTGTGCAACTTGACAACATTGACACTTTTTTGCAACATGACTCAAAGACTCAAACTGACCCCAAATGAATCAAAGTGACATAAAATCACCTTGATTTTAGTGTCCAATGTACATTATAGAGGTCGAGGTGCTCCTTATCATTCAAACATCTTAGATGAGCGCATAAGAAAGGAAAAAGCTCTAAGTTTTATCATCATGAGCACCTAATACCAAGAGACTTTAATGGCTCAAACCTTAGCATGGAGTCCTAAGGCACATTTCATGTCTCCTTTCATCCATTTTGGTGCCCTTATGTAGATTTTTCAACTTGATTTGGTGCCCTGTATGTGAAGGAAAATCTAAAGGCATGAAAGTGGATGTCGTATTGCAAGAGTTTGGATCATCAAAATTGAAAGAAATAAGTTTATTAAGCTTGGGTGCCCTTGGTCTTGTTTTCATTCATTATGAGCGCCTTGGGAGAATGGTATATAGGTCATCATCATGATTGGGCACCTTGGATCCAGAGTATTGGAGAGATCATCAAATGGTGTCTAGAGGAAGTAGGGTGAGTTATGAGTTTGGTCGCATCAGGAGAAGGACACCAAAAATGCATAACATGATGATGTAAAAATGTGTATATGTGTAAAAATGTAGGAGGAAATAAAAAAAAGACAAACCTTACAAATTAATGTGCATACTTACAACTCAATGTAACATGACTTTACAAAATCAATGTGAATACTTACAAATTAATCCAATGAACCATCCGGGTTTGCTCTACTCTTTATTGTGTCAAGTATTGCTTCATGGTTAGACTCACGCACCTTCCACAATATTTTGTTTAAAGGTCTACCCCGATACTTTATCAAATGAACGTTGGATGCCACGACAAGGTTCGAGTAATGAAGAATCTTCTGATGCGTGTCAAAGTCCTGAAATAGCTAAATATTAACACTCTTATGTGGGTACCTTCTAAGCCATGTTCTAGGAATAACCACTGAGCCTGTAGGGTATTCGATGTTTTCTCCATCTGTAATAGGGGCCTCCAATTTCTTTTTGGCCTCAACACAATGACATAATTAATAATCTATTCCCTCTTCATTATCTTCATCTACAATAATTGCATATACGTGCCCTACATTCATATGTGTAGCAAATTAGATGAAATTAGTCAACATTACAAAAACACTACAAAGTAAGATGACATTACCTGGTTGAACTAGATGAAATTAGATGCATATACGTGCCCTATATTACTTGGTTGAACTAAATCTGATATGTGGTCAAGGTCAACTGATGATTCCATCTATGTTAGTTCCAGTGCCGTCAGGGGTCGATACGTGTCAAGTGGGCTAAGATAACTGCCATTCGTCAACCCACTCCTTTGACTCGCACTCATCCCAGACTTGAATTGTATAGGAAGAACAAAAGCATGACATCTTTTGTGTATGGATACTCCATGAACCTGCAATTGAGCTTCTAAAAGAGTGCATCTCATTTGATCCTGTCAGTGTACAACAGTCCTCATATGGTGCAATGTTAGTATCATCTATCAACCAAAAAAATCTACGAACTAAAGACTTACCTTCATTACCTGGACCCATGGAAGCATTACACCACTCGACAATCAATTTTGCATCTGTCAACTTTGCATTGTCTTTATACTTTAACTCTTCTCATGCTATGGCTCTTTTGATACATGCTTCTGCACCATCATGCTCCCCCTTTCCATGCCCAGCCTCACAAAAGTTCCACATATGTTGAATACGTATAAAATTATGCCTCCTACTCAGCCAATAGAAATTCCACGAGTTCTTGAATTGTGACGCATAGTTATCCGACCATATGATATGCTGACTGAATGATATGCCCCTTCTAGCGAAATCATTGTAGAACACCTAAAAGCAACCTTGCACGAACTCCGTAGAATGCGTGTGATCCTCACTAATATAGAAATTATACTCCCTTATGATCTTTCTATCATCCTCTGTACTATCATTCGCATGAATGAATGTGAGGTGCACAAATATTGAAACATGTGTGGAGTTGTAATATTATGATTGCACCTCATGCTGTGGCTGTAGACTGTAGTTCTCTGCAAAGTCGACGACTGAAACAATGCTACCAACTGGAAATGTGTCCTTGCATAACTTGAATTGCAAGTCCAACCATCGAGCTCTATGGGCATGTCTTGCATACTCATACACTATGCTTGCATGAAATATAGGCATAAACTGATACACTAGAATCTTTTCAATAACTAATTCACACCTCTTTGCTTCTTTACCATCTTTTGTATTGTATGCCACTATTTTATACTTGCCAAACTCTACTAGTTCGTTTCCAACCACATGTGTTATTTCCATATGTTCACATATTGGCAAATGTTGCAAGCCACCGCAATGATGACATGTGCCATCCAAGCATAATTTCTTGTAGAATATTTGACTTTCCTCTCTTTCACATAAAATTCTTGATATGAAGTCTCTTGAAGATGTTGGTGGGGCACATATGGCACAACCCTGCAAATCATTGTTAGTATGCATATCTAAACATATAGACCTATAAGCATCAAAATGGTTAGAAAATTCAATATGTAATCTACAACAACAAGTAGTGCGTGTGTGATTTATCTTAACATAGAAAGGTTTTAGCAATTCAAAATATCTTTGACAAATTTTAATTTGAGGATACTTCTCTAGAAATTTACCATAAAATTGTGTTTGAGTCTCATCCAAAAAATGCTTTGGATGTGGCTCGCGGTTCTGACTACCGATTCTCCTTCTTACCACATCCCTTTGATTCAGAGATACCCTTGTGTAATTCTTCCAAAAGTCTTCAATTACTGATCTCAATTCTTCAACAATTGGTTTATCTTTTCGTGGTAGTCTCCCCCAGAACGCCCATAATTCATTGGCATTAGTGTCCTCAATTCTTTGGCATCTTCCAATGGCTCTTGATAAAGTTTTCCTATTAATTCTCAATTCTTGACTTGTCTTTCTAATGAGACGAGCTTTCCTCATTTGACTACTTACTATAGTCGATGTAATCACATGCCATGTTGCATTCCTATCTTTTGTGTGTGAGGTGTTACCCACACTCTCATACACACTCATTAGATTCTTGACAATAGATTTTTCACTTGAAGCCTCTGATGTTCTCAACCCAAGAATCTTCATGATAGACCTATACTTTATACTTCGCATCATTTCAACGAATAGTTGACATCTTGCAGTCTCATTTAACTTTTCAAAGAACAATCTCCAAATCTTATTAGCATATCTTCTACAAGTGCATTTTGGAATCTTACCTTCCATTGGCTACAAAATATTCTAATCAATATCAATCAAATACTTTGGCTTTCTATGCAAAATTCTAGGTGGTGTTAAGTTAGATAAATTCATCTCAACATTAGGAATTTCATCAATATTTAAATGAGATGGGTTAGATGGCATACCTTCGATCAAAGATGGAATAGATGACATACCTTGAGATTGAGGTGGGAACGATGGCGTACCTCCTTCATCACATGTGAGTGATGATGTACTCTCAACTTGAGATGTGGTAGATGGTGTCCCTACATGTTGACTTGTGGTAGAGGATGTGTCTCCAACTATGGTATTCAAATCTCTCGTACCACGAAGTTTTTGCATTCGTTCTCTTTGTGCCGCCAATACCATATCTCTTTGTGATGGTTGTGGTTCCTCTTTAATTGGTATGTCTTCATTTATCGTGTCCAATTTCCTCTTCTCACGAAGTTCCCTCATAGCCACTACTTTCTTTGCATTCTTAGCTTCTATCTCTTCCTGTGTTGGTTTAATTCTTGATTGTTTCCTCGGCATGACGGAGAATTTGTCTATAGCATGATAAAGAGACCAATATTAGTTCCTAAGAAATGAATACAAGATAATAGTGGGATTGTATTTTTTTTATGTTGTAAGGATTTATTCTTGTATAGTTTGACATCATGGTATGTTAAGGTTTGTTTATTACACATAATTATTAAAGAGCCCAAGTGTAGAAAATATACATGGCATCATGTGAGATTGTAGGCTTCTTTCTTGATTAGGAATGTGTCTATTTTAAACATGTATGATAAAGTATGATAAAGTAATTCAATCCGAAATAAGGAAAATGTAAAGAACATGCATGTAAAGACTTGACATACCTAAAAAATGAAGATTTGAATGGAGAGAGTACCCAATTATGTAGTGTTCTTATCTTCTTGCATCAAACTCCTCAACAATTTGAGTTTTTCACCACTTGCTTCCTTTTCAATGTTAAATTGAATAACACTCAAATATCATTACTAACAACAATTCTATTAACTAATCTATAATGTTAAATTCTTAAAATTGAATCACAATTAACATTGCAACACTACAAAAATTGAAACTTGAATAGATATATATCAAACTTGGTGTGAAAAATATGTTATTTCCTCCTTCTCAAGTTGGCAAAGCAGAAAAGGTGGTGGAAAGATCATGCAAAGGTGATACAATGTGTCAAATGTGCATGTGAACTTCCCAACAACATGAAAGCACTTCTTTTTTGTCGGAGGATGCGCAGAATCAGTAAGAAAATAGAGCATGTGGGCCTGGATCAAGGGGGTCAACACTTTTTTACCGTTTCAATAGCAAGACAAAATGCGAGCGCATTATAACGTGCTCGCGCTATAATGCGCTCACATTTTGTCCTGCTATAGATTGATCACATCTCTTTCCTGCAAGAGCTTGCCAGATGCTCCGCCATATGATAGGCATAACAATGAAGGGGCAAGCCCTCATAATCAAGTTCTTGATAGAAAATGCCCATAACCCTAAACCCTAAAACCTAATCCGTCAACCCTAAACCCTAATCCATCAACCCTAAACCCTATCCCTAAACCCTCAACCCTCAACACTATACCTTAAACCCTAATCCCTCAACCCTAAACCCTAAACCTTATCCCTAAATCCTAATCCCTCAACCCTTAACCCTAATCCATCACCCCTCAACTCTAATCCCTCATCCCTAAACCCTAAATGCTATCCCTATTCCTAAACCCTCAACAGACTCAATACTATACCTTAAACCCTAATCCCTTATCCTCGACACTCTTATTTAACCCTAATCCCTTGACCATTAACCTTATCCCTCAACTTCAAGCCTCAAGCCTCAATCCTCAACCCTTAACTCTCAACATTAAACCCTTAACTCTGATCCCTCGACCCTCAACCCTATCCCTAAAACCTAAACCCTAAACCCTAAACCCTCAACCCTCAACCCTCAACGTCAAATCCTAATCCCTCAACCCTCAATCCTTAAACCTTCAACCCTAAACCCTATCCCTAATCCCTCTACCCTTTACACTCTAACCCTAACCTTGACATTAAATGCTAATCCATCAACCCTAAACCCTATCCCTAAACCCTCAACACTATACCTTAAACCCTAATCCCTCAATCCTCAACCCTAAACCTTATCCCTAAACCCTAATCCCTCAACCCTCAACCCTAATCCATCACCCCTCAACTCTAATCCCTCATCCCTAAACCCTAAATGCTATCCCTATTCCTAAACCCTCAACAGACTTGATACTATACCTAAAACCCTAATCCCTTATCCTCGATACTCTTATTTAACCCTAATCCCTTGACCATTAACCCTATCCCTCAACCCTCAACCCTCAACTCTCAACATTAAACCCTTAAATCTGATCCCTTGACCCTCAACCCTATCCCTAAACCCTAAACCCTAAACCCTCAACCCTCAACCCGCAACGTCAAATCCTAATCCCTCAACCCTTCACTCTAATCCCTCAACCCTCAACACTATACCTTATACCCTAATCCGTCAACCCTAAACCTTATCACTAAACCCTAAACCCTAAACCCTCAACCCTAATCCATCATCCCTCAACTCTAATCCCTCATCCCTAAACCCTAAATGCTATCCCTATTCCTAAACCCTCAACATACTTGATACTATACCTTAAACCCTAATCCCTTATCCTCGACACTCTTATTTAACCCTAATCCCTTGACCATTAACCCTATCCCTCAACCTCAACCCTCAATCCTCAAGCCTCAAGCCTCAACTCTCAACATTAAACCCTAATTCATCAACCCTAAACCCTAATCCCTCAAACCTAAACCCTATCCCTAAACCATCAACCCTCAACACTATACCTTAAACCCTAATCCCTATCCCTCAACCCTTAACCCTTAAAACTTAAACCCTATCCCTACACCCTCAACACTTGACAATATATCTTAAGCCTTAAACCCTCATCCCTAAAGCCTCAACCCTCAATCCTTAAACCTTCAACCCTAAACCCTATCCCTAATCCCTCTACCCTCGACACTCTAACCCTAACCTCGACATTAAATGCTAATCCGTCAACCCTAAACCCTAATTCATCACCCCTAAACCCTATCCCTAAACTCTCAACCCTCAACACTATACCTTAAACCCTAATCCCTCAACCCTCAACCCTAAACCTTATCCCTAAACCCTAATCCCTCAACCCTCAACCCTAATCCATCACCCCTCAACTCTAATCCCTCATCTCTAAACCCTAAATGCTATCCCTATTCCTAAACCCTCAACAGACTCGATACTATACCTTAAACCCTAATCCCTTATCCTCGACACTCTTATTTAACCCTAATCCCTTGACCATTAACCCTATCCCTCAACCTCAACCCTCAACTCTCAACATTAAACCCTTAACTCTGATCCCTCGACCCTCAACCCTATCCCTAAACCCTAAACCCTCAACCCTCAACCCTCAACGTCAAATCCTAATCCCTCAACCCTTCACTCTAATCCATCAAACCTAAACCCTATCCCTAAACCCTCAACACTATACCTTATACCCTAATCCCTCAACCCTAAACCTTATCCCTAAACCCTAATCCCTCAACCCTCAACCCTAATCCGTCATCCCTCAACTCTAATCCCTCATCCCTAAACCCTAAATGCTATCCCTATTCCTAAACCCTCAACATACTCGACACTATACCTTAAACCCTAATCCCTTATCCTCAACACTCTTATTTAACCCTAATCCCTTGACCATTAACCCTATCCCTCAACCTCAACCCTCAAGCCTCAACCCTTAACCCTCAACTCTCAATATTAAACCCTAATTCATCAACCCTAAACCCTAATCCCTCAAACCTAAACCCTATCCCTAAACCATCAACCCTCAACACTATACCTTAAACCCTAATCCCTATCCCTCAACCCTTAACCCTTAAAACTTAAACACTATCCCTACACCCTCAACACTTGACACTATATCTTAAGCCTTAAACCCTCATCCCTAAAGCCTCAACCCTCAATCCTTAAACCTTCAACCCTAAACCCTATCCCTAATCCCTCTTCCCTTGACACTCTAACCCTAACCTTGACCTTAAATGCTAATCCATCAACCCTAAACCCTAATCCGTCAACCCTAAACCCTATCCCTAAACCCTCGACCCTCAACACTATACCTTAAACCCTAATCCCTCAACCCTCAACCCTCAACCCTAATCCATCACCCCTCAACTCTAATCCCTCATCCCTAAACCCTAAATGCTATCCCTATTCCTAAACCCTCAACAGACTCGATACTATACCTTAAACCCTAATCCCTTATCTTCGACACTCTTATTTAACCCTAATCCCTTGACCATTAACCCTATCCCTCAACCTCAACCCTCAAGCCTTAATCCTCAACCCTCAACTCTCAACATTAAACCCTTAACTCTGATCCCTCGACCCTCAACCCTATCCCTAAACCCTCAACCCTCAACCGTCAACGTCAAATCCTAATCCCTCAACCCTTCACTCTAATCCCTCAACCCTAAACCATATCCCTAAACCCTCAACACTATACCTTATACCCTAATCCCTCAACCCTAAACCTTATCCCTAAACCCTAATCCCTCAACCCTCAACCCTAATCCGTCATCCCTCAACTCTAATCCCTCATCCCTAAACCCTAAATGCTATCCCTATTCCTAAACCCTCAACATACTTGATACTATACCTTAAACCCTAATCCCTCTACCCTCAACACTCTTATTTAACCCTAATCCCTTGACCATTAACCCTATCCCTCAACCTCAATCCTCAAGCCTCAAGCCTCAAGCCTCAACTCTCAACATTAAACCCTTAACTCAGATCCCTTGACCCTTGACCCTCAACCCTATCCCTAACCCCTAAACCCTACACCCTCAACCCTCAACATCAAATCCTAATCCCTCAACCCTAAACCCTATTCCTAAACCCTCAGCACTATACCTTAAACCCTAATCCCTCAACCCTAACCCTAAACCTTATCCCTAAACCCTAATCCCTCAACCCTAATCTGTCATCCGTCATCCCTCAACTCTAATCCCTCATCCCTAAACCCTAAACGCTATCCCTATTCCTATACCCTCAACAGGCTCGATACTATACCTTAAACCCTAATCCCTTATCCGTAAACCCTCCAACCCTATCCCTTAACCCTAATCCCTTGACCCTCAACCTTATCCTGAAACCCTTAACCCTCGAACCTCAATGTACTCAACCCTCAACATCAAACCCTAATCTCTCAACCCTTAACTCTAATCCCTCGACCCTTAACCCTTTAAAGTTGAACCCTAAAACCTATCCCTACACACTCGACACTCGACACTATATCTTAAACCCTAATCCCTTAACCCTCATCCCTAAAGCCTCAACCCTAAATAATTAAACCTTCAACCCTAAACCCTATCCCTAATCCCTCTACCCTCGACATTAAACCTAATCCCTCGACCCTTAACCCTAAACTCTATCCCTAAAGCCTCAACCCTAAACCCTAATCCCTCAAGGTCCTAAACTCTAATCCCTTATTCCTAAACTCTAAATCCTATCCCTAAACGCTCAACCCTCAACCTTAAACCTTAATCACTCAATCCTTATCCACCCCTCTCCTCCCCTATCTGGCTCACTCCCATCTCTACCCTCCTCTGCCCTCGACACTATACATACATACATATAGGCATACATAGATACATACATACATACATATTGGCATACATAGATACATACATACATATAGGCATACATACATACATACATATTGGCATACATATAGGCATACATACATACATACATGATTAATAGCCTTGAACATAAAAAAATTTGAGGGGAACATAACGCGAGTGCGTTATAACGCGCTCACGTTATGTCAAACATGACAAACAACAAACTTACGCAAAAGGAAAAATGCAAAGCAAACCATAACGCGAGCGCGTTATAACACACTTGCGTTATGTCTTGCTTTGGGAATCCCAAGCCTTGGGCTTGGGATTTGCTTTGGATTTCCAACCCAAAGGCTTGGAGTGCCTTTTGAACAGTCACAGACGTGTTTTTCCAGATTCTTCAAGATTTCACATAATTTCATTTGTGCTAACCCTCAAATTTGGATGTGTTTCAACATCAAACAAATCAAACACCTGGGTAATGTTAGGCTTTCTCTTAGCTATTTGACGATGTGATTTTTTTCACATTTTAACAATGTTAAGCCTTTCATCTTTAATTTCTTTTGTTTGTGTGTCCGTTTTGGGTAAAAACCACTGTTTGGTCTTTTTTTCATTGTAAATTAACTATTCATTGAAATTTTAAAAAAATTACATATTTAGAAACTAGACTCTATTCTACAAATATTAAAAAAAGAAAAAAATGATTTTCAATTAGTTTTTAAAATTTATAGGGGTAGCACAGCCAAAATTCTATTTTTTAGGATGTGTCCACTTTGAAAATTACTAAAAAATCAAATATTCATCAAAAAATTATCAGAAAAATTGGGCATAAACTACATGCTATTAGCTAATTTCTCACTGAAGCAATTTTAAAAATACCAAAAAAAGTTGACCTTTTGAGGGAGCCACAAAACATGCTATGTTATGTTTTTTTGACAAAAACAACACCAATTTCTGTGGCTCCCTCTTTTGAACCCCTTAATCTATGCCATTTTAAAAAAAAAATAGTAGTTTAGAAAGTAGACTCGAAGCAATACGAACATTGTTTTGGTTGCATCTCCAAATTTTGAGTGTAACTATGCTCAATTTCTCATCCAAGGCCAATATTTCCTGATTTCAGAAAAAAAGTGGCCACTTAAGACCCCTTTTTGGCCCCCCATCTTCTTGCACTTACCCGGCAGTGACCCAATTCTTCTTCTATCTTCTTTTCTCTTGGTAGTGAACCTTTGTGTAGTGAGCAGCTCTTCATAAGGCAGTGAGCCTTCTTGTAATTTGGTATTGTGCTATCATAATATATTGTGAGAACACTCATCATGGTTTTTCCCTTTTTTAAGTTTTCCACATAAAAATTTTGGTGTCCATATGTTATGTCTTTATGGTTGCTATTCTTATGTTTATTCTACTTTCATATTATTAATTTTGGAAATTGAATTAATGAACAAGTTAAGAAGTGGTTTTGTAGAATACTGATTCACCCCCCCTCTCATTATTCCTTACTCTCAACAATTGGTATTAGAGCAATGTTCCTTGGAAGAAGCATAATAGCTTGAGGAAGATTTGTGAGAGTTCACTCATGGCAGCCAAGAGATTTGGAAACTTCTCAAAAAATGTTGAACTAGAAGCAGCTCTTATTGATCTTCAAAAATCTGAACTAGAAATTAGGGATCTGAAGGATAACATACAAGAAGCTGATGAATGTATTTTAAAGGTAAAAGAACAAGTCAAAAAATTCAAAGAAAAATACAAAGAGGTTAGTGAACAATTGATATCAGCAAATGAAACCCTGGATGATTTGAAAGTGGAAGTTATAGAAAGAGCTAAAGCAGAAGAAGATCTAAATCTGATGGTAAAAAGCAAGTCAGAAGAATGTGTCAAACTTGAAAAATAACTTGTGAGCCTGAAATCAAACTTGGAAAAAGCTAAGAGATATGAAGAAAAGTTTAAGATAAGTTCTGCAAAACTTGATGAGATGATTGCTAGTCAAAAGAGTTCTGATGACAAGCAAGGCTTGGGATTTGAGAAAGGAGAAAGTTCAAAATCAAGTCAAGCAAACATTGAGTTGAAGCAAAACAAAGGTAACCAGTTCAGGAATCAAAGAAGAAGACCTAGAAGATCTCTAGTCAGATAGCCAAATGCTCAAAGGTACCCATCTTTCAATGGCCAGTGTTTTAATTGCAATAAGTTTAGTCATAAAGCTACTCAGTGTAGGAGTAGAATAAATCATAATGCTCCATCATTCTCTGGTTAATGTTACAATTCCAAGAAAATTGGTCATAAATCAAATGAATGCAGAAGTCCAGTAAGGAATGGCTTTTACAATGCAAGGAATACTCAATCATTCAATGGAAAGTGTTATGCTTGCAATAGATTTGTGCATATGGCTAGTCAATGTAGATCAAGGATGAATTCATTCAGAGGAAGGAATTTAGGACATGGAAGTATTGTGTGCTCTAATTGCAACAAACTTGATCATATGGAAAATTTTTGCAAAAGCAAGAATGTGAAAAGAAACTACTATGCTGAGGAAAGGAAAATAGAGCAGAGGAATGATAAAGGAAAATAAAAGTTGATCCAGTTGAAACTAAGAAATAAATTGGCAAGATTTGGATCAAGAAAGATGTTATTGAAGTCAAGGATGGATCCACACTAGTTTCTGGTGCAGATACTTCCTCAAGGAAGTAAATTGGGAGCTCTGGCTCAGGGGGAGCTGTGTTGAAAATCCAAAACCCCCAGCCAGAAAGTTAGTGCTGGAATCTGGCACTAAGGTATGTTGTGAAGTACTTTATGGAAAATCCTTTGAAAGAAATTCTAGGAGAAAATGATCTAATGCAAAGCATTGAGGAGCAATTTGGATTGACTATGGTTGATAGAGAAGTGTTTGACAACTTTTTGAAAAACTGCATTTATGATGATTAGGTTAAGGCTGCAAGGAAGGCACAGGTGTGGAAAACAGCTTCCCTAATGAAAATTCCAAGGGGAAAATGCAAACAGGTAACTTTCAAAACAAAATAATCAGATAAATACACCAGAGGAACAAAATAGACAACACAGACTCTAGTATTACGTGGGAAAACCCTTTCGGGTAAAAAACCCACCACCACAATAGAATAATCTTTATTACAGTAAACTGAATATATAATAAAGATCCCCTGTTCTAATGTTTAGGTATCAGTCATTTTACAATTTGTACAAAATTGTTTAGATCATCTGCACATTCTACAGAATAAACTTGTACAAATTGAACCTCTTCATCATCGAACAATGATGCCAGTAGATCAGTTTTATAACATTAGTCTGCAAGAGCAAAAATGGTTACTCGACTATTGCCCTAACTGAATGATTTGCCTTCCCCATCATTGTTGCTGCTCAACAGTCGTAACTGTTCGCATTCCATGAGATGAATAATCCCACATGCATTAGGTCGCAAACTGCACTGTAGTTTATATTGCCTAATAGATGGTCATACTATCGTCGATAATTTTGTTGTCGATGAAGCCAACCCACAAGCTCATCGGCCTAACATGCTCCATCAGTGATCGCATTGCTTCCTTCACCAATCACATTCAGTCTCCCCAATCCCCAAGTTTATCATCCATCGGACAGATCTTCGCCATCGGTCCAAACAATCTCCATTGCTTTGATGAACAATCTCATGCTGATCTCTAAAGAACTATCAGAGTGACAATAACTATCGGAGCCACTTCTTCACCCTTTGCTGATCACCAGACTTAGGCTGATAGTTTACATCTCTATCAGAGTGACTCATACTATCGGGACAACATCTCCATCTTTCATCGATATATAAAGTCATCCCAATGATAGATATTGTTCTGCATGTATCTTCTCATCATACGACGCTAACATACAAATGCCAACATACAACGCCTATATGCAATGCTGACATACATTTGGAAATGACACTGTTCACAATGTATCTGCACAACATACAATGTCAATATATAATGTAGATATGCATTCAGTAGCGACACTGTTCACAATGTATCTATTGAACATACAATGTCGATACTGTTCACGATGTATCTTTCCAGAATACAATGCCAACATACAACGCCAAAGAACATTCAAGGATCAAAATATGAGTTTCAAGTAGTAATATGAGTCTTTTCAAAGGCTTCAAGGGGTTAAAAGGCTTAGATTCATAAAAGATTAATCACTTTGCATTCAACCCTTCAAGTGTTTAAGGCAATTTGAAGCAAAACTCTGAGTGACTCAGAGATTTCAAAAATGATCCAAGCCAAATCGATCTCAAGTGAAGGAAACCCTAATTTGGATAAAGAGGTATTTTCTGTTTAAAACCCTACTGTAAATTTGTTTAATTATTCATGGAAATGGCAACACCACAAGTGGTGGATATCACTGAGTGAGCCCGACCAAAATTCAAGAAACATCCATTCAAATCAATCGAAGTCGATCAAATGGGTGCATTTTTAGATATTCCACATGGAGTTATGCATGTAGAGGATGTTAGGGATTACATCCATGTTGCCCTAGAAGAGCATACTTATAGTAGATTCTTAGACCTATATCTGAATCATCTAAGAGGTGATCAATTTGAGTTGAAAGAAGAATACAAAGCTCTGAAGGAGAAAAAATTCATTCAGTATAGAGACTTCCCTACATTTGTAGAAGATGAATGGGTCCAGTGTGTTTTGAGCAGAATCCATGATGAATTCATGTGGTTGGGACAGCCCTTCAAGATCACCAAGGGTGCAATTAGGGTTGTGACTGGACTGAGCTCTACCAGTAGTGTTCCCCTATTGAAAGCTGTAAACAATGATATAGTAATGGTGGCCACCAGAGCAAAATTTGATAAAAAGGCTTTAACAATCAATGATATTGAAGATCATGCTGTAAGATTTGCATCCATGGTGTTAGGATACTGTTGAAGTTGATGATTAACTTGAAACACCAGGATCACCTGCAAAACCTAAGATTTACCTTCCACAAGAGAAAAAAACAAAGAGGAATAATTTGCATAATATTAGATGAATTAATGAAATAGATTCATGAATTACATGTGAGAACTTGATTTTATATTAGAAAGTTAGAGAAAAACCCTAATATGAATTAAGAATAATCCAAGTCTAAAATTTGCCCTAAGTAAACTTAATAAAGTGTAATTAAATATTTAATTACACCAACATCCCCCCTTAAGTGCAACTTAGGGAGAAATGAAAAATATGCAACTAATGCAAGAATGGGTCCCGGCTACAAGGCCATGTTAGGTACCCATGAACAACAAGAATCTCTCATAAAGTGGAGAGAAAGGAGAAAAATTCAGTGGGAGAAAACTCCTCTCCAAAAGAGAGAAAATACAAGTACATGAACATGTAATGGAAGAAGGACTAATACTAAGACCCCCCAAGAACTAAATCCATCACAAAAGTACAATCATGAATGCCTCAAACCATAAGAGAGGAAAAAGGGAGAAGCTCTGATGACCCCCCCAAAAGTGAGAGGGATGAAAGCCCATGCGAGGAAATGCTCCCTCCCAAAATAGAGATGAGAAGAGAGACCATGCAGCCACTCCTCAAGATGACTCCTACAGTGCTGGAAGATGCTCGACACAAAATGAAGATGAAGACCCATGAACGTCGAACAACATTCCTCCCCTTGGGAAGAAATAAAACTGTAGATGTGTGCATAATGTCTTCCCATTCCAGATAGGAATATATAGGAAGAAGGATAAATGTCTCTGAACTCTGTACATAATCCAAAGACAATAATGATGCTCCTAAAAACTGCTCAAATGTCTCCAATCCATTGCAAAATTGTAACTGAATAGGAGGATAAAGAACAATATTTAAAGAGTATGATGGTGATGCAAATCCATCAAAGCTGTCATCAAATAGGAGACAAATGTCCTCAATTTGGTCCTCCAAATCTACAAGGTGGGACTCTAAAACAACAATGATATATTTGGTAGATATGTGTTCCAATGAGCTATCTCTGGAAGAATGATAATGCCCTGCTACAAAGAATCTGATGTAGCAATAGGTAATAAAGATGTGATCTCGACAAGAGACGGAGAAGCAAGTGAAGTCTTTGTGTCATCTGAACTAGCAAGGCCTATCAAATATGCAAGCTCCTCAACTGTATCATCATCAAAAGGTATGCAATCTACATCATCAAGGGGTATGTGGCAATCCATAAGAAGATCATCTGGGAATGGAGAGATATGTGCGTCTCCATAGATCTCCCAAATGCTAGTCCAAAGAGCTCGTGGGCACTCAATATGTGAGATAGAACACATAGTGTCATAATCAACACTAGAACCAATCAATCCTATAATATGATCAATATAATTTCCCCATACAAATTTCCTCCTAGGTGTATCTGGTTCAGGTATGAGTCCATAAAGATAAGGCAAAAGATTAAGCCACCTGCGATGTGTCAAGATGCCCTTTTGCCAAGACTCATAATTATCCTTACCCAATGTTATCACAGAAGGGTGAATAACGAAACCCATGATATCTCCTCAAATAAATCAGATTAGAGATCAACAATCTGAATATGTATTGATTAAATAAATAAATTTTATTTATTCATTTAATCCTAGGTTTTCCTCTTGAATTAAATAAAATAAATCTTTTAGTTTATTTAATTTATCACTAAATAAATAAATACATACTTTCATCCCCACATGCCTCATAATTTAAATAATTTTTTAAATTATTTAATTATGACTTTTCCCACCTTCCATTTCCATCTCAACTCATCTCTCAAATCACTCTTTCATCTTCCATTCCCATCTCTCGAGTTAACTCTTCCACCTTCTAATTTCCTCCCAAGTTGCACAACCAACTTTCTAATTATATCTCCTCTCACAAAATGGAAACCTTCCTCAACCCACATCACTCAAGAGGATCTTCCATTTCAAAATGGAAGTTTTAGCCTTCCATTTTCTCACCTTTGTCTATAAATTCACACACAACCAAGCCATTTGGCATGGATGAACTTTCAAGCACTGTTACTCTACCAAAATTCCTATAGCCCTCTCATCCATCAATCTATCATCCATCATCTACCTATCTTTTATCCATCAAATCATCATCCTATCATCGTTATGCTACAGATCAGAGCAATCAACATCCAATAATTTAAACGAAACAAACATGCATGCATCAACATCGGAGGTATTCGAAGGGTTTGGGTAAAAAGGTATTGCATGGAATTATTTTATCTTTCATTTTATCCAAATTTTTTATCTACATTTCTGGCACGCCCAGTGGGACCCACTTCTCCTGATCAAATCTTATGTTTTTACAAGTTTTTGTACTAAAAATTTGCGTGTTTTTTAACCCTCATTTGTAAGTTTGGAAAAGGATTTGTTACAGGTGACCTCTTAGGTCAAATTTGACCTCAGGATTGCATCGAGGAGGCCACTTCCATAAATTTTGACCACAAATTTGCCTAGGTTTCGTTAAGAAATGCACATTTGGTGAAGAAAATTGCATTTGGTGAAGAAACTGCATATGATTAGGAGAAAACCACCTTTGGTCTGCAGTCAACCATATTTGGTCTACAGTTAGTCACATTTGGTCTGCAGTTCATTGCATTTGGTTGTATTGGGTTTTTTACAGGTTACAGGCTTTAGACGCATTTGATCAGCAACTGACCACATCTGCACCACAGAAACCCACTTATGAACAATGGCACATGTCGCATTTGAACAACAGGTAACCGCATCTGGTAAGATTTTCTGTGCATTTGAATTTCAGCTAATCCCTTTTGGTTATTCCCATCCACATTTGATTTTATGCTCTACAAACTTAGGGTTTTCTTGGAAACTGATGTGTATTGGTGCAACTTGTTAAACACACGTGTTAAAGAATGGAGAAAACAAACTATTGACATATCTTCTGCATGTTCGATCGGTCAAAGAATCTTTTTTATCACTAAATTAAGAACACTTCGACTTGGTGTTTAAAATGAACAACCCTGCATACTCCGTGTTTGTTTTCTTTTCTTCATTTGCTTGCTGAGTCTGTGTGTAACCTAACCTAGCAACAAAAAGTATCCTCTCCCCCCACCTAACCAATGGATCTGGGGTGCAAGAGAAATCATTGCTAAGTCTAGAGGGCCTGCCTTCCCATTGTGAGAAGGGAATGACCCAAGCAGAAACAGGCTAAAGCCAAGCCCTTCCAAGCTGCTATATAAATAATGTGTTTGTGATGAAAATTACAAAGAATAGGTGTAGTTATGTCATACCGATGAATGTTCTCCATAGTACCTTATGGTGCATGAAACCCTGCAGAGAGTAACCTCTACAGGCTGGGGGGCCTCCTAATCAGAGCGAATCACCACATGTATGGCCACCTGAATGGAAGCCCTTACTAGAAACTATGTGTAGTAGTCGAAAACCCTCTATCTATTGGTGCAGGAGGTTGGACCTCTAAAGTCATCCCACACTTTCGTAGCTTATAGTAGAGATGGAAAATTTCTGGAGGTCTTCAGATCTTTAGAAATTTGAAGTTTGGTATGCCTGAGAAGTGAGGGCACTGTAAGGGGGAGCCAGTGCTACCAGAAATCTAGGCCATCCACTATAAGTAGGTGTGGCTGGAGAAATCCAAGTGGGAACCTAGTAGATATTGTCCTTGCCTAGCCTAGGGTGTATACATTAATCATTATGTTTGGTGTGCATGCATGTACATGTGAGATCTTGTGTTTTATATTGCACCATCATCCTCAACCTATTTGTCATAACACACATATCCCAGTCATTACATATCATCCCATCATTCTAAGCCAAATCACCCTAGTCATCCAATCAATCACATCCTAATCAATCCAAGGCATCTAACCTCATCATTCCACATCATCCTCTTTCTAATCTAATCAACATCATTTTCCACCATGCTAACATTGGAGGACCTAGCACAAGAGATAGTTCACATACTTCACCATGTTTAAACAAGCCAATCACCTCTAGACCAACAAACCATTCAGAGGGTCCATAACATGATCCCAAAACTGCAAGCAAGTCCATCCCCGCAAATACAACACCTCATAGCACAAATCCAACACGTCTTGGTCACTTGTCAAATCCAACAGGCACATCCTCAACCAATGCCACATCAATCCCATGTGTCACCTATCCCATCATGTCAACCCTATCCATCCACATTCCACATCAATCCTTCATCAACCTATCCCACTTCTTCTAATGTCAACCTTTATCCACATCAATCTCCATCTCAACAATCATTAGCCTATGTGATCCCTCATCCAACACAACATCAACACCTTCAACCACAACCACAACCTATCCAACATATCCAACATCAACCTATCCAACAATTCCAACATCAACCTATTCAACAACCAATCACATGATCACAACACCATCCCATCCTCCAACATGTTCAACCACAATTCTATGTGTCACTTTCACCATCATGTCAACCTAACCCATCTACACATCATGTCAATGTCATATCTACCCAATAGTATTCACCTCAAACTTATCCAATTCCTTCTTCCAACATGCTGACACACCATCACCCAACCCATTCACAATGCCAAAAGGTGTTATCACAAGAGGTACATGCAAGCCAAAATGACCCTTTTTACATAAGTCAAACATCCTTAAGTCCACTTTTGGAGCAAGATCTAATATCTTTTGACAAAGGAGATACCTATGTGTCACCTAATTCTAGCCCAAGTGGTCCTTTGTACATAAGTCAAGTCCTTAAGTCAATCTTTGGAGCAAGATTTGATATCCTTTGACGAGGGAGATACCAATCTAGGTTATGCATCATAGAGCATCCTCCATCACCACCCAATCACATGCCAACACATGAGCCTACTAGTCCTATCTTGGCACCTCCATCTGATCCTAATCCTAATCCATCTAGTCCTACTATCCCTCCATTCAATCCTAATCCTAATCCATCTAGTCCTACTATCCCTTCTTCCAATACAAAACCTAATTCATCCAATCTAATTAGCCCTCAACCTTATCATGATCACAAGCCTACAACACCATCCACCATTATCATCCATCCCCTATACTATGCATTCACACATACCCTAATGAAGGATGCGATCCATTGGCTACTAGCTAGGAACAACTTATCCCCATGTCAAACACCTATCTTAGGACCTAGCAATGAGTCTTCAAATGCCATGCTTAGCCCTCCAAGCCCATCATGTGACTCACAAGCCATTGACCCAATTGAAGAGCCTCCTATCATGAGCCGAAGTCAAAGTTCATCATACTCTCTTATGGATGAATACCAAGAACCCATCAAACTCATCCAAGAGCCTCCCACTTTCACTTCCATGAAACCACAACAGTTATATCAAGAGCCTAATCCCAAGCGTGTGGACATATCGAGCCTTCATTCAAATCAAGATCAAATCCTTTTCATGCAACCCATCCATAACATTTACCTTTTCCATGATCAAGATGATATTCCCTATGAAGAAGCTATCCATGAGCACCTTGATCTTATTCATAATCCCATACCCATCCATGAGAAAGATATCCAAATTGTTCCTATCTATCCTCCATGTAACCCTAATGAGACAACTTCCACTTCTCATGATGAAACATGTGCCTCCCAAGAACGCATAAACATAGAAGATCAAACTAATACCATGGATCTACATGCACATAATAAAGATCCTAATGGTCCATCTACATCCACCATTGACTCCATTTCAAATCCATCACATCCTATTTGTCTATCCACTTTCCTCCATGAATGTTCCTCCCTAGGAACACAACAACCTTTATCCTCTATCTCACCTTCTACATCAAATAAGGAGCTCATGTCTAGTGTTCAAACCACACCTAGTCCCATTGTCCATCGCATGCTTCAAAACATGAACTACCAAGGTAAAGGCTTAGGCCTTCATGAATAGGGTGTTTTGGAGCTAATCCATGTCAAAGTCCCTCCATGCTCATATGGCCTTGGATACACACCCCAAGGATAACAATCTAAAGATGTTGGTACCACTGCCATTCCTCCTAAATCCACCACTTTCCACCATAAGTCCCATCATACTTCTAAGGCATATGTTGTGATTCCACCTCCATCATCTTATGAATGTCAAAATCATGTTTAGTACACCTTCCCCCATCTAATTTACCTCCATTACTTCCAATTCCTAACATCCTTCCATTGAATCTATCTCCACTACTTCCAACACCTAATACCCTTATCATCCAATCCCATCATCCATTTATCCATAAGTACCCTAAAAATCCTAATCATGGCCAATCAATGCACACATTGTATAAACAATAAGCTTCCACTCATTCCACCATGTCCATGGGATTCAAAAGAAAAAATTCAAATGCCTCCTTCCATAAAGCCAAAAATCCTAAGTGTCCTAATATCTTAGGACATCAAAACAAAGAATCAAAGCAAAATCCATCCAAAAGCAATCCAAGCCTATGCCTCCAAAAGAAAAATCCAAAACTAAAATGGTTTGGGTCCCTAAGCAAAAAGCAAGCAAATCAAATGAAGCATCCACCTCTCAAAAATCCCAACAATCCTCTTCCATCCATTCCATATAGAAATCTCAAATTCCTCCATCCCACAAGCAAAATAAAAATCATAAAAATACTAAGTCTATGTGGGTTCCCAAAACACTTCATCACCCATCCCCTAAGAAAACAACACCATTGCTTCCTACACCACCATCTAATCACAAGCTTCAATGTTTATCATGGTGCATGCAACTATTGGTCATGGTTCCCTTCCATCCCATGCCATTTCCACATACCTCCATCTCCCCATCATTCATCCCTTATCATACATATCTTCCCCATCACTTCCCTATGGTCCACGCTTTTGCATAAACCTTTCATCCATCAAAATCCACTATCCTTCCACTCCATAATCCACTATCATTCCATCCATAATCCACCATCTACCTATCTCCATCTACCTCTTTCATACAATCCCCTACCAACATCTATGAGCACACTTGACATGGTCCATGCGAGGACATCCATCTAGTGGGACTATCACTTTCATGGAGCTAGACACTTGAGTCCCTCCCATCCATATCTATCTATCCCATCCAAAAATAAAATAAATTCAAAAAAAAAGTAAAAAAAACAAAAGAAAAAAGAAAAAATGAAAAAAAAAGTAAAGAGAAATCCCTTCATCCAACAGTGAAAACCTGGTAAATAGGTGCCTTGGATAAGTACCATGATGAAAACCTGGCAAACAGGCATCATGTGTAAGCTGATCTTCTATGTCACCTACACTTGGGGGCACCGTGTCTCATACACCATATCATTTTCAACCTATCTTACCATGCCATCCTACCATCCTTATCCATCCACATACATAAGCCTATCTTATTGAGTCCACTTATCCATCCTTCCTCCTTTGATCTTCATAAATATATGGGGGTAAAATGTTGAAATATGCTTTGGATATCTTTTGATATACCTCACCCTTTCCAAACAGTCCTGTCATTATCTACCTATCATAAGTCTTGTCATGTAAAATCCATCATGTCATCCCATTGTCATAAGCCTAATCCTATCATAAGTCCTATCATCATAAGCATCATCATGAAAAATCCTAAGAATACTATCTAAAATGGGGCATGTTATTCCTATGTGACATAGCCTTTGAGATCACATCCTTGCTCTCTTACGCATCCGTCTAGTCATTCCGCTTCACCCACTCTTTTATCCATCCATCCTACCTACCTCCTTGCACCTAGACTTGGTTTTCCCTTGTCATTGGTATCTATCACAAAGGCTACCCAAATTGTAAATCCATTGACATCCCAAAACATGTCAAAATTTTTAAAACAAAATGTGCTGAAAAAATACCAAAAAATCATAAAACGTCCTAAAAAAATCCAAAAAAATCATAAAATGTCCTGAAAAAAATCCAAAAAAATCATAAAACATCCTGAAAAAATCCAAAAAAATCATAAAATGTCCAAAAAATCAAAAGCAAATCATAAAATGTCTTGAAAAAAAAAACAAAAAAATTAACTATTTTCCTAAAATACAAAAAATTAGAAAATCCAACAAAAATCCAAACAGTCATCAAAACCAATCAAATCATTCAATCACCAAATCCAATTCATCCAATCAAATCATCAAATCAAATCAAACCAATCACATCAATCTAATTCAATCAATTAAACCACTCAAATCACTTCTTCACATCAAATCCAATCAAAGAAAATCAATCAAATCATTAATCCACTCATCACTCATCCCACCACCCTCATCATCACAAAATCAGAACTACATCTCATCTCTATCATTAAAAGCCTTGATCCCATGGATACAGGGTATGTAGGTAGTTTGGAGTACGAAGGAAGTACCCAGATTCAGGCACAGACGATATTCATCTTTCTTCTCTCATCATATTCTTCTATCATCTATCTTCATCAATTCATCTATCTTTCAAGACAATTCTTCCAATCAATCACTCAAATCAATTCTTCAATCACTTCTTTCAATCAATCTCATCATCAATCAATCCAAACAATAAACTCAAATGCAAGTCATCCTTTATCCATACTAACAAGTCAGTCAATCAAGTCAAATTATCCAACTGCAATCAATGGTCTTGATCCTAGCCTTGTTGTAAACCCAATCAATTAATCAATCAATCAAATAATCAATCATCCTTGTGTTGATCTAGGGATATATCGTTCCCTACAATGACACCACTATCATCATCAATCAATCAATCGTCAACAATTAATAATCAGTTTATAGCTTGACAAGGGCAATATGTTGTTTGTTTTTGAATCATTTGTGAATACTTTCTTACTTGCTTGCTTGTGTGTTTTATCATTTTTATCTTGTATTTGCATCAAATCCAACCCAGCTAATATTCATATCTTGTACCTAGACAAGGTTGTCACATCGTCACCTTGGTCCTTATACCCTGGTGCGTAACGTCTAGTGCTAAATCAAACATATGGTTGCTCACTTTCATTGCAGCATAACACATCATCCTTTCTTCTATCCCTTCCCTAATCTTTTTTGATCATTCCATTCTATTTCGAGAGCCTACTCGTGTTTGTTCAACCCGCTTATCCTCTCAAGGGGGCATCCTCATCCTATCATTCCATCATCATTATCCTCATCTTCCTGTCTTTCTATCATCCACCCTTTTCCTCTACCTGTACCTTAGCTTCTTTGAAATGATGTTACTCGACATAAATTTCATGATCTCAAAGAGGGGCAAAATCTAGACACCCAAGAATGTCCATCTCTTGCAACATTTTATGTTTTGCCCTAGGTACCCATGTCGCCATCCTAACCCCTTCGCCATCCTAACATTTCCTCTAATAAATTAAATAAATCTAATTCCTTTGCATTACTAAATAAATAAATTTTATTTATTCATTTAATCCCCTTTTCCTCTTGAATTAAATAAAATAAATCTTTTACTTTATTTAATTTATCACTAAATAAATAAATACTTTCATCCCCACATGCCTCATAATTTATTTAAATAATTTTAAAAATGATTTAATTATGACTTTTCCCACCTTCCATTTCTATCTCAACTCATCTCTCAAATCACTCTTTCACTTTCCATTTCCATCTCTTGAGATGACTCAAATCATTTCTCGAGTTAACTCTTCCACCTTCTAATTTCCTCCCAAGTTGCACAACCAACTTTCTAATTCTATCTCCTCTCACAAAACAGAAACCTTCCTCAACCCACATCACTCAACTTGAGAGGATCTTTTGTTTCAAAATGGAAGTTTAATCCCTCCATTCTCTCACCTTTGTCTATAAATTCACCCACAACCAAGCCATTTGGCATGGATGAACTTTCAAGCACCGTTACTCTGTTGATATTCCTGTACCCTTCTCAAACATCAATCTTTCATCCATCAAATCGTCATCCTATCATCATTATGCTGCAGATCAGAGCAATCAACATCCAATAATTCAAACGAAACAAACATGCATGCATCAACATCTAAGGTATTCGAAGGGTTTGGGTAAAAAGGTATTGCATGTCATTGTTTTATCTTTTATTTTATCCAACTTTTTCATCTACATGTATTAATGCTGATAAATGAAGCCCAACAAAACAAATAGAACTTCTCCAAGTGCCAAAATGTCTAGAATATCAAACAAAAGCCATAAAACTAACAATCTAAATAAAGAATACCTAGGGCTGAATCTGGAAAAAGTAGATGTATGGATGTGTAAAGCTCCTCAATACCTTTCCAATGCCGTAAGAATCACAAAAATTGGAGATCGGGGCAAAAAGATACAAGCTCAGAAGCCGAAAAAGGTATCTGAACTTCAAAGAACAATACATTGTACCAGCAGAGAAATCTGGAAAACATACCTGTACCACTGGATTGTGCTCGGTACCAGCTTTTCGATGCCTATTTGTTTGCGAAAATCTAATTCCGTTTGCTTAGGATATGGCAAAAAGAAAAGAATCACCCTGAAGCACGAATTAGGGCAAAAAATGGCCCCATGTTGCTAGATTTAGTAGAATCTCTGCCAAATTTAGGGGATCCGCCAAAAATGGTGAAAAAGACCAAACAAAAGCCAAATTTGGCTCGGGCACCCTAGTACATGCAATTTTAAAAAGTTTTGATTTTTTTATTTTTAAAAAGGTTTTTATTTGTTTTAAAAAAATCTAAAAAAAGCTATAAAGTGAGATTTTTCAAAATAATGCATGCGGGCTAATAAGAGGTCTGCTCCCTATTAAGAGGGGCGAACTGCCCAAGGCAGTGCAGATTGCCCAAGGATCTATGAAGGTACAGGGCCTGCGCAAGCACTGCGCAGGTACCTGGTACCTATAATTTTTATTTTTGATTTTTTTGAAAAACCTTTTATAATGAAAATAATAAACCTATTTTTTTAAAAATTTTGAAATTTTTTTGAAAAAAATAGGAAAATCAAAAAAATATTTTTTTTAAATTTTTTTTAAAAATTTCACCTCGTATTGCATGCTGGGTTGGTCATATGGCTTGCCTGGGAAATTTTTTTTGCCCCAGATGAGCTCGAGACTGATTTTGATGATTTGACAATTGAACTTAAGGTTTTTGGTCACTCTGAACGCAATGGTGAGGTCTGTTTGGGCTGAAAATGCTCCAAAATTGTAGGTACCTTTAGATCTAGGAAAAAAGCACCCGCTGAAACCCTTGCAGATCTGGCCTATGAAGCTCAAATCAAACCAAATAAAAGGCTAATCTAACTATTTCAACTACTTTGAATCTAATGGAATACTTTATTTTACACAAAAAGACACCCAACAAATGGCTCTTGCTTGAATTTTTCTCCAAATCCGAGAAGGGGCTTGCAGATATGCTCTGATACCATGTTGAAGTTGATGATTAACTCGAAACACCAGGATCACCTGTAAAACCTAAGATTTACCTTCCACAAGAGAAAAAAGTAAAGAGGAATAATTTGCACAATATTGGATGAATTAATGAAATGGATTCATGAATTACATGTGAGAACTTGCTTTTATATTTGCAAGTTAGAGAAAAACCCTAATATGACTTAAGAATAACCTAAGACTAAAATTAGCGCTAAGTAAACTTAATAAAGTGTAATTAAATATTTAATTACACCAATGGATAGAAAGTCTATTTCACCAATCAGGAGAACTTTGTCTCTGGCACTGCCATATACATTGCCTATCCGATGATCAAGGAAAATGCAGACTATGATATCTGTGAATTGCTCTGACAGCAAGTGATGGAAAACTTGAAGAAGATAAAAGAAAACAATTATCCCTACAAATTTGGTACATTGATCATCTGTTTGTTTTTCTACTTCATGCATGAGTTACCAAATATGAAGAACTTGTTTTGGTTAAATAGTCAGCCAGTTGTTGTGCAAATTACGGATCATTGAAATAGTATTGGAAGATATGATGAACAAAATGTAGCCCTATGGGGCTATTTCAAGAACTTCTAGAGAATGATGCAATCAAGAGAAAGATTTTCAAAAGCAATTGTGGAAAAATACAAGGATGACATATGCTTTATTGTAACAAAAGACCAATGCATGATGGAAGCTGTTGAGCCTAAAACTGTTTGGGTTATGCCAATGGGCTATGAAGTAGATGGAGCAATACTGGATAACTACACACAACACATGCTAAGCAAGCCCCAGGACCCCAAAGAGGAAAGATTTGGAACATATGAAGAGTTGTCTACAAAAATTTATGTTGAAGTAAGAAAACCTGAAATCTCTAAGAAAATGCGGAGGGTGGCAGAGGATTACACCTTGAGACAAGGCTTCACAAAAGAACAATTTGAAAGAGGTAAGGAAAAAAGCACAAGCTGAAAGGGTAGCAGAAGAAAAGAAAGAAAATGATCCAATCAAGGTTCTGAAAGAGCCTAAGAAGAAACTAGAGAGACCTAAAGTAACAAAAAGAACAACAAGAGGTTCTACTACTACTTCCTCTGGTCCCACATCATCAGTAAGCATAGAAGAATCCACCAAGAAATCCACTGACATAAGCTCAAAAAGGCAAAAAACAAAAGGAAGAAGGATGTATGTTAGTGTAGGCAAAATAGATGAAGAAGAAACAGAATCAGATGATGAGGTAAAGAAGATGAAGGTTAAGAGCACCAAAATCTCTGGAAGCAACAAGGAAAAACCCTCTAGTAAGGGTAAAGCCAAGAAAAGGACAAGGAAAGAAGAGCCTCAGATAGAAGAAGCTACAATGAGCCTAGAGGAAGTCTTGAGATCCATCACAGTTGATGGAAATATGAAACCCATTGCCCAATTATATGATGAATACAATTATACTGATAAGAAGATCATTGAGAATGCCACTGTAGAACATTTGAATATTTACAACAAAGCCCTCATTGAAATTATTGATGATCTTCCTAACACCTTGGGTAGTATCATGACTGCAAGGAAAGATGTCGCTATGACAAAGGATATTAAACTCAGAAAACACATATTGATAATGCTATCACCCTAGAAGACAAATCAAGAATCTCCAAAGAGCTCAACAAGGAATTCAAATCCAAGAAAAAGATGAATACTCTCATGATAGATGACATTGAGAAAGTAGTAAAGGAGACTGAAGAAATCACCTTGAGAGTGCTAAGACAATTTCATCTCCCAACAATATATGACAATGATGAAAAAAATGTTGGAGATCATACATCTGTTCCGAAAGTAAATTTGGACCAAGGGTTAGATGACAGTGGCTAAAGAGAAGAAAACACCTGCTACAGTTATTGAGACTAGTCTCCCTCCTGAACAACAAACAGATGACAAGACAGAAATGGAGAAGACTGAGAAGATAGATAAGGCCAATGATCAAGAAGAGAAACAAGACAAGGAAATCCCTACACTAGAACAAAAGGATGGTGCAAATGAAGCTATGGATTTAGATCCTTCAGAACTAAACCAAGAAGAAGAAGTCTATGGTACAACAAGAGACACTGTGGAGTTGATCAAAGAATTTTTGGAGAAAGAGAAACAGGTCCTGGATGAGTCTAAATTTTTGCAAGGACCAATAAACCTGGAATCAATGTCCCCTGTATAGAAATTTAAACTGTGTTGGGTGAATATATTGTCGTTTAGCTAACTAATGGAAAAATGGTTATATCAACCACAGTGTGATGAGATAAATCTCTCCTCTCAGCAAGGGGAGGTTCCTTTTTAACTATTACAAACTTATTTACACTAAATACTAGCTTTGGGGGTGTGTTACATTCATCCTTTTCTCTTCTTTTAGAAAAGATGTTTACAATGTTTCACGGTAATATTCAATAATGCTTCTACACTTCTAATATTAACCTAAACAGTTATTACCAATATTCTTGTGAGTTGAAGCACAAATTCTTTCAACTAACTTCACAAAAAGATTCTTGAACCAAGTGAATAATCTTGAGCACAAAGTCTTCAAATTATCCCCAAAAAGATTTTAAAAGTAACCGTATCACCAGTTGGAGCACAAAGTCTGTCAACTAACAATACCACTAATCCACTCAAATTTAATTAAAAATCATAGCACAAAGTCTACAAGTCCTCAACACGATTCATGTATAAAGTGAACAACTACAAGCTCAAAGTCTTTATAATCCTCCACTGAGAAACACTTTCAACACACATAGATTCAAGTAAATAATATAACACAAAGTTTATATAACTTATCTTGAATGTGCTCCAATCATAATAACCAAACACCACTTTATCCAATCAATCAACAAGATAAATCAGCAAAAATGTCATATGTACATTCTCACTAATACAAATTCGATTCAACACAAAGTTTGATGTCAAAACTTGTCTTCTTTATTGATTGGAATTGATCATACAATTTGAACACAAAGTCTCAAAGTTGAGCCTCAATTTGGGCAGCACTTTTTTGCATAAGATTAAAGATAAAAATTACAATAGAGGCCCTCTTTATTTATAGGGAGAGGCCTTGAGAAAATTTAGGAAAAACCTAACTACTTTGACTTATTCAAAAATAGGAGTCCTTATTGACTTGGAACTTTCTATATTTTTACATGTAATTGCATATGAGAAAAGTACATGTAAAAGTGTCTAAAACTAAATAAAAAGTACATATGAAACTACAAAAATATTCTAAGGCATGATGGCTTTCATCAACTCCCATTCCCTGTAATCTGCACACATCTTCATGATGATTGGTCCACGAACCCAATTCAAGAGTAACTTGCCAGGTTTGATGACTCAGTATCTTTGTGTGCCACTTCCATTGTCACTGCAATTCGCTCTCCATTGTCTATTACACTGTCCATACATGATTGCACCTTCAACTATCCATTCTATCCTGCTCACCTCTAAATACAATTGCTCCTCTTTGGCTACAAGCGGCTCCAACACATTATTCTCATTGTCATGTGCATTCTTCTATTATCAGACCCTTGCTATCTTATGCTTCATTACTTTGGTCTTCTTAGGAGATGGGTCAATCTTTTGAAAAGAAGACTCCTTTTAATGAATTGAAGACCTTGGCAGCTTTACAGGAGAAACTGTAACAAAAACTCATGATCTTGCAATTAGGGGGAAAATGGCAATTTGAGAAACTGCATGTCGATGATCATAATCACAAGGATAAGCTTGAAAGGGCTAAAGCATGCGCAAGTCAAAAAATTGGGCAAAAGCGGGTCAAGGGCATCATTTGCAGGAATTTCCCAGTGTTAGGAAATTTTAGAGGAAGACATGCATGGGCAGTCATTTTGACCGCTCTTGCATGTGGAGTGAATTTCTTGAGTGTAGGGTCATTCATTTTTACCGCCTCTACAGGTTGAGGGTAAATTCCAATTTTTATGTAGGGGCAGTGGTCGAAATGACCATCCTTACATGTTGAAGGACAAAACTTATAAGATGCGAAGTCGGTCATTTTGACCACTCTCACATCCACATGTTGGAAAATAAACCTGAGTGTAATAGCGGCCATTTACACCTCTTTTGCATGTGATAGTTCATTTTGGTAATCTATGTAAGGGTGGTCAAAATGGCCGCTCTTACATTTTAACTCCTGGTTGTAAATGTAAAGGCGGTGAATTCACCCGCGATTACATGTACGAAAAGATGTATTTTAAGGTTTTTATGTAGGGGCGGTGAAAACCACCACCCTTACATCTGGATAACACTTGACAAGAAAAATACATGTATTGGTGGTGAAAATGATCGCTGATACATCTTATGAAAAAGAAAACCCTTATATTGCAAATAAACCCTAATAAAAGAAGGAACAAAAATAAGGGAAAAAGGGAAAATGTCAACCTACCTGGCAAAAAACACTCCAAAACCCTAGTCAATAATGCAAATGAAATCCTTTCAAACCAAGAATTCTATAGTTCACTCGACTTCAAAGAGATTCAAAAGGCTATCACAGGAAGTTTAGAATGAAAACTAAATGAAAACAATAACTAAAAATGCTTTAAAAGGTTTTAAATGAATGCATTAAACCCCAGCACGAGTGTCATTAATAGACTCATAGTTGACTAGATACGCTCGGGATATGCTCGAGCAGTAGTTTGACATGCCTTTACATATAACATGAAAAATATGCACAGGGGGTAATTTTTGCTGCCCCTGTATCTAGGGCTTAAAAGGACACAAACATGCACGAGAGGTGAAAAGTGCCACTATTACATGTAAAACATAAAAAAAGGGGTGAAAACATGTAAGGCGATAGAAATCATTGCCATTACATGTTGGACTTAAAAAATTTCTAACTCCTTTTCTAATTAATCTGACTAATTTAACTTGTTTGCTCACTTATTCAAATTTTGCAAATGTTGAAAAATCAAAATGAGGAGATGCTCGAAATGACCCCCGGGAGTTAAAAGATAACGTATGAGGAAAAAAAATTCACCTCAAAAAATGTGCTTAGAGTTGTAGGCTATGCAATGGACAAGTTTCATACGGGTCGTCCTACAAAATGAGCACAACTGATTTTGAGGACAACAGTTGGCTCTAATTGGGGAACTTCCTTTGATCATTCTTTGAAACGATCAAAGAGAGAAGAATACAGTCTCTAAGTGCCTTCATCCATGCCATTGGGCCATAGAGTCAGGCAACAACAAAAGACACAAAAACACAAAAAGACAAATGGAAAAGACACAAAAACTATTAAAAAAATACCTAAACTTATCTATCGCTTTACTTTGAGAAAAGCTTCAGATATTGTCTGTTGTGAGGTAGCAGAAAAGATATTCCACTTCTTTTTCTTTTACTAGTGAAAGAGTAACATTTTCTAGTGCTTGACATTCTGGGATCTTCTTTTGCATCCAGATTGAATTGTCCCATTCTTGCTGATGAATTCGGTCCCAACTGTCGTCGTCATTTAACAAAGCAATTATGCTCATCAAAAGGTTTCTCTAGAGAAACCAATCCTTTGGAAATCCTATTTCCTTTTAGCTGCAAAATTCCTTCACTTGAAGAGAATGATCCATCTATTTCTAGACCTCCATTTGAAACACTATCTAATAACTAAGGATCTTTATTAGAGATCAAGAAGTAAGTACCCATATCGAAAAACTCAAAGAGAATCTGAGCTTTTGGATCCTCAAATTTTGTCACTGTGTACTTGGCTTCCCTTTCAGGATGAACTTCCTGCATAATACCCTTAACATGTATTCTTGTCTCAGACATTTGAATCTTTGTCTCCTCAGCATGATCTATGATATCAACAAGCTGATATGGACTTGTTACAGAAGACAAAAAACTCTCATCTTGAGTTTCACATTGGGGGTACTGGTCTTAGGAACAAGGGATGAAGAATGAAGATCTGATGTACTTACTTGGTTGTCACCAGCCACATATTTATGATCAGATTGATTCTGTGACCATGTAAGAACAACATGGGACTCACCAAAAGTAACTTCATCTTGCCCCATCTCATCTTCCAAGTTCAGGAACTCGATGGTAGAGTCGCCGGCTAATTTCTCTTCACTTTCCATGAAAAGATTAGCATCATCTTCTCACTGATCATATTCTGATTGAAGAAGATTGTCTTGCTCTTATTCATAATAGAAGATTGTTGCATTCACAGGTGGTGCTTCCAAAGAAAATATTCCTCATTGTGGAGGAAACCTATTTTGATTCTGATCCCTTGAAGCATTACCTTGGTAATTCAGAGCATTAGGAAAAATTCCTCTTGGTATGTCCTTGTAGAGGGGAATGGACAAACTCTGTGAGACCTATTTTTTTAGAGCTAACAGCTTATCAACCAACTTTTACACCATAGGATCCATAGTGCTTGTAGAAGATAAAGCCAAAAAGGGCTGCTCATTAGGCCCAATAGAATCCTTCTTTCAACTTTCCCGCCAAGATCAAATCATCCTCCACTTCAATTGCCAAACTTTGAGCAATTGCAAGATCAACTGGTGTTGCTCTTTGTAAATGAAAACTTAATTTTGGCAATTGTGAATTAATGAATAAGCATTTCATGTTCTTAGCTATGGGTTGAGCAATAGTTGGGACCTTGTTCTTTAGCTTATTGAACTTTTCTACGAACTCATGCATGGTCTCATGTGGTTCCTTTTTCATTTGAGTAAGTTGGGCCAACAATGTATAAGCATCTTCTGCTGGCTTGAATCTGGTTTCGAACTAAGTTCGAAGTGTATTCCATCTAGTGACAGTTCCTGGTGCAAGGTGATAGAACCAATCAGCTGCAACACCTTAGAATGTTTTCACAAATAGTCTTGCAAAAACATCTTCATATTCAACTCCAAGAACACCGCATGTAATGTAGAATGCTGCAATGTGCTCATCCGGATGCTGTTTACCATCCCCGTAGAACTTGGGAAAGTTCTTACGTGAACCCTGAGGTAGTTCATGTAGAGGCTGAGTCAAATTCAAAGGACCAAATGCATTTCCCCATGGACCTAGGACAACCATACTCTTAACAAACAATAGAGAAAATATAACAAAAATATATATTACAAAAGATGAGGCCGATATGCTTCAACCAAAGGTGAGAGGCTCTTGATTGCACGTTCGATCCCCAATAGAGTCACCAAAAACTGTTGGGTGAATATTTTGTTGTTTAGCTAACTAATGGAAAAATGGTTATATCAACCATAGTGTGATGAGATAAATCTCTCCTCTTGGCAAGGGGAGGTTCCCTTTTAACTATTACAAACTTATTTAAACTAAATACTAGCTTTGGGGGTGTGTTACATTCATCCTTTTCTCTTCTTTCAGAAAAGATGTTTACAATGTTTCATGGTAATATTTAATAATGCTTCTACACTTCTAATAATAACCTAAACAGTTATTACCAATATTCTTGTGAGTTGAAGCACAAAGTCTTTCAACTCACTTCACAAAAAGATTCTCGAACCAAGTGAATAATCTTGAGCACAAAGTCTTCAAATTATCCCCAAAAAGATTTTAAAAGTAACCATATCACCAGTTGGAGCACAAAGTCTGTCAACTAACAATAACACTGATCCACTCAAATTTAATTGAAAATCATAGCACAAAGTCTACAAGTCCTCAACACGATTCATGTATAAAGTGAACAACTACAAGCTCATAGTCTTTATAATCCTCTAATGAGAAACACTTTCAACACACATAGATTCAAGTAAATAATATAACACAAAGTTTATATAACCTCTCTTGAATGTCCTCCAATCGTAATAACCAAACACCACTTTATCCAATCAATCAACAAGAGAAATCAACAAAAATGCCATATGTACATTCTCACTAATACAAATTTGATTCAACACAAAGTTTGATGTCAAAACTTGCCTTCTTTATTGATTGGAATTGATCATACAATTTGAACACAAAGTCTCAAAGTTGAGTCTCAATTTGGGCAGCATTTTTTTGCATAAGGTTAAAGATAAAAATTACAATAGAGGCCCTCTTTATTTATAGGGAGAGGCCTTGAGAAAATTTAGGAAAACCCTAACTACTTTGACTTATTCAAAAATAGGAGTCCTTATTGACTTGGGACTTCCTATATTTTTACATGTAATTGCATATGAGAAAAGTACATGTAAAAGTGTCTAAAACTAAATGAAAAGTGCATATGAAAAAATATTCTAAGGCATGATGGCTTTCATTAATTCCCATTCCCTGTAATCTACACACATCTTCATGATGATCGGTCCATGAACCCAATTCAAGGTAACTTGCCAGGTTTGATGACTCAGCATCTTTGTGTGCCACTTCCATTGTCACTGCAATTCACTCTCCATTGTCTATTGCAGTATCCATACATGATTGCACCTTCAACTATCCATTCTATCCTACTCACCTCTAAACACAATTACTCCTCTTTGGCTACAAGCGGCTCCAACACATTATTCCCATTGTCATGTGCATTCTTCTATTATTAGACCCTTGCTATCTTGTGCTTCATTACTTTATCCTTCTTAGGAGATGGGTTAGTCTTTTGAAAAGAAGACTCCTTCGAATGAATTGAAGACCTTGGCAACTTTACAGGAGAAACTGTAACAAGTCATGATCTTGCAGTTAGGGAAAAAATGGCAATTTGGGAAACTACATGTTGATGATCATGATCACAAGGATAAGCTTGAAAGAGCTAAAGTGTGCAGAAGTCAAAAAATTAAGCGAAAGCGGGTCAAGGGCATCATTTGCAGAAATTTCCTAGTGTTAGGAAATTTTAGAGGAAGACATGCACGGACAGTCATTTTGACCGCTCCTGAGTGAATTTCTTGAGTGTAGGGTTGGTCATATTGATCGCCTCTGTAGGTTGGGGGTAAATTGCAGTTTTTATATAGGGGCGGTCGAAATGACCGCCCGTACATGTTGAAGGACAAAACTTATAAGATGTGAAGTCGGTCATTTTGAGCGCTCTCACATCCACATGTTGGAAAATAAACCTGAGTGTAATAGCAGCCATTTACATGGCTTTTGCATGTGATAGTTTATCTTAGCAATCTATGTAAGGGTGGCCAAAATGGCCGCTCTTACATTTTAACTCTTGGTAGTATATGTAAAGGTAGCGAATTTGCCCGCCATTACATGTGCGGAAAGATGTATTTTAAGGTTTTTATGTAGGGGTGGTGAAAACTGCCACCCTTACATCTGGATAACACTTGACAAGAAAAATACGTGTATCAACGGTGAAAATGATCACCGATACATCTTATCAAAAAGCAAACACTTATATTGCAAATAAACCCTAATAAGAGAAAGAACAAAAAGAAGGGAAAAGGGAAAACGTCAACCTACCTAGTGAAAAACACTCCGAAACCCTAGTCAATAACACCAATGAAATTAGTTCAAACCAAGAATTCTGTGATTCGCTCAACTTCAAAGAGATTCAAAAGGCTATCATAGGAAGTTTAGAATGAAAATAATAACTAAAAACGCTTTAAAAGGTTTTAAATGAATGCATTAAACTCTGGCACGAGTGACTAGATACACTCGAGATATGCTCAGGCGGTAGTTTCACCCGCCTTTACATATAACATGAACAACATGCACGGGCAGTGATTTTTGCCGCCCCTGCATCTAGGGCTTAAAATGACACAAACATGCATGAGCGGCAAAAAGTGCCGCTATTACATGTAAAACATAAAAAAGGGGTAAAAACATGTAAGGGCGGTAGAAATCACTATCATTACATGTTGGAATTAAAAATTTTCTAACTCCTTTTCTAATTAAACTGACTAATTTAACTTGTTTTCTCACTTATTCGAATTTTGCAAAAGTTGAAAAACCAAACTGAGGAGATGCTTGAAATGACCCCCCGGAGTTAAAAGATAACGTATGAGGGCAAAATTTGCCTCAAAAAAATGTACTTAGAGTTGTAGGCTATGAAACGGACAAGTTTCGTAGGGGTCATCCTACAAAATGAGCACAACTAATTTTGAGGACAACAAATTGGTATCAATTATGCAAGCAAAGGCATAGGAAGAAATTTTGAAGTCTCACATACAGGACAGTGAATTGATTGGTGAGGCATCTAGCATTTTGGAGAAGCTAATGCCATCATATCATAAGGACACCTCTTGGTCTTCAATAAGTCAACTAAAAGGACTCATATATTATGTAAGTGAGCATTTTGAATCTTTTGAGAAATCTGCTGAGACAAAAGTGAGACAAGAATTTGATGAGAAAAGATTAAATGAGTTGAAGACTTGATAGTAAATGACAAAGCTCTACTAGACAATAAAATGAAAGGCATACAGAGTGCTATCAAAGAAGCAAGCGACCTGTACAATTTTTTTTTATATCATGGCTGGAAGCCATAGAGGAATTAGAAGAAAAGATCAAGGATATGAAACTACAATTGACAAACTTTTCTAAGTCATTTGATTTGGCAATTGAGTCAATCAACATCAAAGAAATACAAGTGATCAATAACCATAATGAGTTAAGTATTTTGATGAATAAGAGAGATCAAATGAAAAACAAAATGTGTCAGTTGAGAGGACTAATAAGTCCCAAGTTAGATTCAATGATTAATCTTGCAGCAGAAGTATAGGTAGCTTCACAAATTGACACACCTTCTGATGTGCAAAAGGTAGAAAAATTAGTCTTTTTAATAAATGGTCACATTCAAATTTTGGAAAGAGCTAAGAAATGTTGGGATGAAGAGATTACACAATTAAAGATTGTGTATAAGGATATTCTTTCACTGACAACTAATTGAGTTGAAGATTGTATGTATACATATGAGGCAGAGTATGAAAATTTTTGCAGTTTTGACACAATTTTGATCCTGGTACATACACCTTTGCCATTGATGTCAAAGGGGGAGAAGAAGACTAGTGAAAAATGGGCAAACCCCTGAGGGGAACCAGATACATATTTTTCACTAAGTGTTTCCATCAATGCCAAAGGGGGATATTGTTGGCAAGAGACATTGCTTTGATGAAGGATTGTGTGTTGTCATTGTTGGCAACAAGGCAAACGGATCCCACTGACATGACAAAGAGACATTACTCTAGAATATCAACTTGGTTTGGCAATAAGGCATAAAAGTATTCTAGTCCAGAAGGCTAAAATGACTAAGTATGGCCAGTGTTCAGAGCAAGTGATAGAAAGTTGGTCAATATGCCTCTACAGTTGAAGATCAATATATGCGGTTTAGGTATGTTGTCTACAATTTATTAAAGATTCTATGTTCAATATTGCAAGTCCTGATGACTTCTGGTAGTCAAGTTGTGATTGGTCCAAGTCCAGGTGAACATAGTTAAGTCAGGAATAGTGTAGAGTGCATGGGTATTTTGGTTTACATTTCTTCGTAGGTGACTGTATCAGTGTACAGTATTAAGATAGTATGGATAGATGTCAGAAGCATCCAGTTGAGGAGCTATATAGTCTAAAGTGATCCAAAAGATAGCCTACAAAATTCCATGTTTCAGCAGCTAGTTTGACAGTATTTCACCAAGGCAGAGGAGATAGTTCTTAGTTCCTCATTTCACCACATAAGGGAATCATGATCTGTAGTTGATAAGATATGATATGTGAAGCATTAGGAATGATTGATGTGGTTCTTGGAGTCCCATGTGAATTTTAGTGGAAGTGTTGGGCCGACAGAGTCAATATAAGTTGATAAAATGTTGTGCTTAATAGGCCGACTCAGTTTTGAGATTGAATTCAAAGTTGTGGATATTTATATGGGTTAGATTTCGGTGTTGAGTGAATATAGGTGATTGCGATGTGAGTGAACTAAGTGTGTGTGTGATTCAAAATAAGAGTTGTGACTAGAAGAAGATAGTAAGGGTAGTAGAGCAGAGTTTATGCAGAGCAGAGCAGACAGTATGAAGTCTTTTGAATCTATATATTGAACTAATTAGTACTACACCTCAGCATTCTGTAGATGCATTTGTAGCAGTCATCTTCTGGTAGTGAGCCAATTCTTCTTCTATCTTGTTTTCTCTTGGAAGTGAGCCTTTGTGTAGTGAGCACCTCTTCATAGGGTAGTGAGCCCTGGGCAGTGAGCCCTAAGGAAGTGAGCCTTCTTGTAATTTGGTATTATGCTATCATAATATATTGTGAGCTAACACTCACCATGGTTTTTCCCTTTTCTAGGTTTTCCACATAAAAATCCTAGTGTCCATGTGTTATGTCTTTACGGTTGCTATTCTTATGCATATCCTGCTTTCATATTATTAATTTTAGAATTTGGATTAATGAACAAGTTAAGAAGTGGTTTTGCAAAATACTAATTCACGGTCCCCCCCTCTCAGTATTCCTTACTCTCAACAGTGCCTTATACTTATCAATAGAACCATCAGCTACATACTTGGTACAATACACCCACTTGCATGGAACTAAATTTCTTCCCTTAAGAAGAGGAACTAAATCCCAAGTATGATTCTTCATTAAAGAAGAATACTCCTCAATCATAGCACTTTCCCATTTCAGAACACCTGAAGTATCTAAAAACTTCTGAGGATCAGTAGAAACTGCATGACTCAAAAGACTGATACTTGAAGTTTAGGAATGATGCAACATGTAGTTGTGGGATCACTTGCAAGAGAACCAACATCCTCAAGAAGTGTACGAGCCCATAACGGTCTTATGGGTGTAGGTGGAGGAGGAGATGGAGAAATGTCAACAACAAGATCAATACCATCATCAGGAACATCATCATCATCATCATCTACAGGAAGAAAAACATCATCTGAAGAAGTGGGAAGAAGAGAGGAAGGTGCCTGTGATAGAGAATCTTTTGGAGTGAAAAACTCATCAAAATGAACATCACAATGAAAATGTACCTCTCAAGTGACAGGATCAAACAAGTGATAACCCTTCACATCCTCACAATAGACAACAAATATGAACCACTGACTTTTCTTCTCCATTTCTTTGCACCTCCCATCTGGAGTGAATGTCCATGCATCACTGCCAAATACTCTAAAAAAGGACACCTTGGGCTTGACATGAGACCAAGCCTCCTCGGGAGTCATATTTTGTAATGCCTTGTGAGGCATATGGTTTTGAATGTAGTTGGCACAATTGATAGCCTCTGCCCAAAATGTTGGATCCATGGATCGAGACTGAAGCATACAATTAGCCATCTCTCATAAGGTTATATTCTTCCACTCGACCACACCATTCTGCTGAGGAGTGTATGGCACTGTGTGCTGATGAAGAATACCTTGAGCGCAACAAAAATCTTGAAATGCTTGATTGACATATTCTCTCCCATTATCTAGACGAATCTTCTGAAGGGAATGCCCTGAATACTTCTCCACAAATGCAAGGAATATCATAAAACATCGAAGAACCTCATCCTTGTACTTTAGAAAGTACATCCATGTGCACCGAGAGAAGTCATCAATAAAGGTAAGCATATACTTAGCCCCTAAAAAATGTAGGAGTTGGGAATGACATAAGATCACTATACACCAACTCAAGGAGTGCTGAAGCATGTGTGGCTATACACTTTGGAAAAGTATCCCTATAATGTTTGCCAAGAACATGACCTTGACAAATTCCATTAGAACAAGAGATTTTAGGTAGGCCAATCACCAAATTCTATGTGCTTATCTGTTGAAGATATCTATAATTCAGGTGCCCAAACTATTCGTGCCAAAGCTTGATCATAGAATCTGCATGATCAATAAGGGATAATCTTGATGAAGACTCAAATCTAGTCAAACCTATACAAATAGGCTACATCATCAACTATCCCTATAGCAAGAACCTTCTCAGGATCCTACAACTCTTGAATAGTCACATCAGTGGGAGAAAACTCAACTACCTTCCCATCACCATGATGACAAATTTGACAGACAGAAAGCAGATTCTATGAAATACTAGGAACAAAAAGAACATCATCAATGCAACCATACTACATCTAAACTGAGCCTATTCCTACAACCAAAATCTGTGAAGAGCTCCCAACTGCAATATGAGAAGTACTAGAAGCTCAGAAATAGAATAAAAAAGATCCTCAACATGTGTCATATGATGTGAAGCATTGGAATCAAGAATCCAACTGTTACTGGTAGAGGATGAAGCCCTTGCTATGAGAGGTTTCCCTTTTCCCAAGGAAGAAGACTTAGGCATGGTAATATTGTGCTTCTTCATAGCTTCTTCCAATGTTGCTAACCTCTTAAAACAATGTGCATCATTATGCCCTGACTTTCCACAAAAGGAACACTTTTCCTTCTTCTTCTTAGACTTAGAGGATGACTCTCTGGAGCTAGAAGGAGGAGGAGGTGGATGATTAGTCTTCTAATCATTCTTCACCTTAGGCTTGAAGGGAGGATCACCACCTTCAGATGAAATTGTCTTGGGCTTGTTGTTGTTCTTACCCTTGCCCTTGGAAGATTAAGCCATCAAAGCATGACTCTTAGGAAGAGCATCCATCTAAATCAACTTGCCTTGCTCCCTAGTCAATTGATAAAAAAATTCCTCAAATGAAGGCATCTTATGATCTTCTCCCATAGCATCCATGGTAGAATAGAAGGTAGAGGCAAACACTTGAAAAGGACCTCTCAGCTTAGACAAGATCATGAAAATGCACTCCTTATCATTTTTGGCATGACCACATCCTTTTAATTGTGACAAAATCAATTTGAACCGGGCAAGGAAATCCTGAATAGTGGGATAGGCATCTAGAGAGAGAGAGGAGAGATCGGCTTCAAGTTGCAAGATCTTGAACTAATTGACATTACCATACAACTCAACAAGCTTATCCCACACTTCTTTAGGTGTCTTACACTCCATAATGTGAAACAACAAATTATCAGACACATGGAGACCTATGAGTCCTCTAGCCTCATCCATTTTGTTTCTATGAATAAATTGTTCAAATATTTTTGTGAACTCGGGTTGATCAGCATCTAACATTTTCCAAAGACCTCTAGATTGCAACAACTGTGATATTTTGAGCTTCCATGTGTGATAGTTGTGTGGAGTGTGCAATTCAATCCTTAGGTCCAAAATGATAAACAAGGGAACACAAAGGAACTAGAATGCAATATACACCCCCTAGAATGAATGAAAACTAAATTTACAATTCCCAACACCAAATTTGCCAAATAACATAAGTAACTAAAATAACTTGTAACTTCAAGCTATTTAAACTGTCAAAAATGGAAATTTTTTTAGAAAATACCTTGTTCACAACAGTTTGTTAAATATATCCACAAAATATGAAGTAGCTTTGGTAAAAATATATTGGTGGCGGGTGACCCACACCACGTAGAAACCATGTCACCACAATAGAGAGTGCCAAATCACCGTTCGGACAGTTTGAACACAAGTCACCAATCACCAACCAGCCACCAACTAGCCTACTCAAGGGTTCATCATGCGCAAGAGGTATAGACCACAGCCACGTGATCCTTGCTCACACCAAAGGAAAGAGTAAACAATTATTTCAATAGTAAAATACTTCACTGTGCCACCAATGTGGGACAAAAGTCCCTATGAAATGCAAAACTAAACAATCGTACGGGTCAACCTCCAACCACTGCATGGTGATGAAGAAACCATAACAATTATTCTTCTACGAAATTTAGAATGTGTATATCCACAAAGAAAAAACATAGTAGAAGAGCATGAAGATAAGAATGCAAAGAAAAGAGAAGGAATGAGGCGACTTCTCAAAAGTAGGAAATTATCAACTATAGAAGAAGACATACCTCCATTGCCAACTCAAGAGGAACATGAATAATCTGATCAAGCTAAGAGAGATGGAATTGGTGGCACAAAGGAAATGAATGCAAAACCTCCATTCAACGAGGAAATTGAATACCAAAGTTGGAGGCACTCCATCTTTCACAGGTGAAGTTGAAGGTACATCATCATTCTCTTCTCAAGTTAGAGGCACTCCATCTTTCACAAGTGAAGTTGAAGGTACATTATCATTCTCTTCTCAAGTCATAGGCACGCCATCATTCACATGTCAAGTTGAAGGTACATCATCTTTTACATCTCAACTTCAAGGCTTTTCATCTTTTCCATCTCCAATTGAAGGTACACCATCTATCATATCTCAAGTAAATATTGAAGAAATTCTAAATACTGAGTCAACTTTACCATTGAAAATGCCTCCTAGAATTTTGCATAGAAAGCCTAAGTTTCTAATTGATATTGATGAGAATGTTTTGAAGCCCATGCAAGATAAGACTCCCAAGCATACTTTCCAAAGATATGCCAATAAGATATGAATATTTTTTTGAGAACTTAAATGAAACTGGAAGATGTCAACTATTTGTTGAATTGGTGAGAAATCTAAAATTTAGGCCCATTATGAAGATTCTTGGCCTAAGAACGTCGGATGCTTCAAGTGAAAAATTAATTGTAAAGAATCTAACTAGCATATCTATATTTAAAAAATATATCTAAATTATGCCGAGAGATATCCTTCTCGAGATGCCTATTCCATCTATGTGTGGTAAGTTGATTAAAAAATAGGTGCCTTGAGAAGGATATCTCTTGGCGTATTTTAGATATATTTTTTAAATATAGATATGCTAGTTTTATTTTATTTTCTACATAATAAAATTTAATTTATTTCTTTTTCAGTGGCTCATGTTTTATAAAATAGAGTGTCCTAAAATAATATTTTATTAGGTTTCATTTTATTACATATAAACTAATATTATTTTAGGGGTTAAAATTTAGGGTTTAAAATTACTTGTAATATTAATTTTATTTTATAAATTTATGACTTTATAAATTTAGTTCTAGAAAAATCTTGGTTAAAAGTAAGGATGATGAAATTTAAACCCCATAAATTTACAATAAATAATGTTTGATTGGGTTACTATGTGTATATATGTTTTGAGTGAATTCTAAACCTAATAAACTATAATGCTATAAATTTATGGTAAATAATGTTTGATTGGTTTACTATTGTATTTATGTTTTGATTAATACTAATATTTTTTTTTTGTTTTCCACTTTTTTCAAAGTTAGTTCTCTTAGATATATTTTTTAAAGCATCTCAAAGTAAATAATATAGGGTTTAATATAATGCCCTAAAATAATTTTATAAATTAGGGTTTTACCTTTTAAGATTTTCATCACTATATGTAAAAAAAGATTCACATAAAACAAAACGAAATGCACAGATTTATTTTTTAAAATATTTTACCAATGAATTTGACTTTTTAATATTCCAACAATATGAAATGATTTATGCATACACAATTAACAACATTATTCTAGCAAATCATGAAATTCATACATGTGATTTTTGTTGATTTTTGATTTTGCTACTTCTTTTTTTATTTTTTGCTTCTGCCTATGAAATTCATAACTGTGATTTTCATTGATTGTTGATTTTTTTCTTCTTTTTTTTAATTTTCTGCTTGTGGCTATGAAATTCATAACTGTGATTTTCATTAATTGTTGATTTTGCCGCTTCTTGTTTTTATTTTCTGCTTGTGGCTTTGTAATTAGTGATTTTAAATTTTTGGTTGCTTTTGGAGACTTTCAAATATTTATGTTTTATTTATGTTGTAATTATTAATGTTGCATTTGTTAGGTATTACTTTTTTAATGATCTTAAAGTTGTTTTCCTTAACACGCTCACGCCATTTCACCCCGTGCTCCCACTATAGTTACGTCTCTTGGCGTAATTATAATGATAATTCTATATATAATCAATAATTTAATATACGCTTGGAGATATCCTTCTTGAGGTGCCTATTCCACCTATGTGTGGTAAATTGATTAAAAAATAAGCACCTCGGGAAGGATATCTCTCGGCGTATTTTAAATATATATTTTTAAATATAAATATGCTAGTTTTATTACATTTTCTACATAATAAAATTTAATTTATTTATTTTTCAGTGGCTCATATTTTATAAAAATAGAGTGTCCTAAAGTAATATTTTATAACATTATATTTTATCAGGTTTCAATTTATTACATATAAAATAATATTATTTTAGGGGTTAAAATTTAGGGTTTAAAATTACTTGTAATATTTTTAGTTCTAGAAAAATCTTGGTTAAAAGTGAGGACGATGAAATCTAAACTCCATAAATTTACAATAAATAATGTTTGATTGGGTTACTATGTGTATATATGTTTTGAGTGAATTCTAAACCTAATAAACTATAATGCCATAAATTTATGGTAAATAATGTTAGATTGGTTTACTATTGTATATATGTTTTGATTAATGCTAATATATATTTGTTTTCCACTTTTTTCAAAGTTAGTTCTCTTATATATATTTTTTATAAAGCATCTCAAAGTAAATAATATAGGGTTTAATATAGTGCCCTAAAATAATATTTTATAAATTAGGGTTTTACCTTTTAAGATTTTTAGCACTATATGTAAAAAAAATTCACAAAAACAAAACGAAATGCACATATTTATTTTTTTAAAATATTTTACCAATGAATTTGAAGTTTTAATAATCTAGCAATATGAAATGATTTATGCATACATAATTAACACCATTAGTCCAACAAATCATGAAATTCATACATGTGATTTTTGTTGATTCTTGATTTTGTTGCTTCTTGTTTTTATTTTTTGCTTCTGACTATGAAATTTGAATACATGTGATTTTCATTGATTGTTGATGTTGTCGCTTCTTGTTTTTATTTTCTATTAATGGCTATGAAATTCATACTTGTGATTTTAATTGATTGTTGATTTTGCCACTTCTTGTTTTTATTTTCTGCTTGTTGCTTTGTACTTAGTGATTTTATTTTTGGTTGTTTTGAGAGACTTTCAAACATTTATGTTTTATATATGTTTTAATTATTAATGTTGCATTTATCAGCTATTATTTTTTTAATGTTTTTAAAGTTAAGTTTTCCTTAACACGCTCACATCATTTCACCCTGTGCTGCCACTGTAGTTACGCCTCTCGGCGTAATTATAATGATAATTCTATATATAATCAATAATTTAATATATGCCTCAAGAGCTATCCTTCTCGAGGCACCTATTCCACCTATGTGTGGTAAATTGATTAAAAAATAGGCACCTCGAAAAGGATATCTCTCAGCGTATTTTAGATATATATTTTAAATATAGATATGCTAGTTTTATTTTATTTTCTACATAATAAAATTTAATTTATTTCTTTTTCAGTGGCTCATGCTTTATAAAAATAGAGTGTCCTAAAGTAATATTTTATAACATTATATTTTTTTAGGTTTCATTTTGATTACATATAAAATAATATTATTTTAGGGGTTAAAATTTAGGGTTTAAAAATACTTGTAATATTAATTTTATTTTCCCTTTGGGGCACAACGTGGTGGTGAGTTCACTTGGTTGCGGTGATCAGCACCTGGGTTCAAATCCCCACTGGGCCAACGAGCTCGCATGCCTTGTGCCTTTGCTAAGCTGCCATGCTCGCAAGATCCTTCTCGGGTCCTCCACTGGGCTGGCGTGCTCGCAAGCTGTGGCCCTTCGCTAGGCCAACGAGCTCACAGATTTGAACTAAGGGCGCTAATGCCCATTGGGGACAGAGACCCCCCAGTTCTGGTCTCAAGGTGATAAAGCCATGGGAAGAGATCCCCCATAAGGGTCTCTCTGGGCCCAGACCAGGCTAAGAACCCAGGTATACCCAAACCAAAAAAAATATTTATTTTATTTTAAAAATTTATGACTTTATAAATTTAGTTCTATAAAAATCTTGGTTAAAAGGGAGGACAATGAATTCTAAACCCCATAAATTTACAATAAATAATGTTTTATTGGGTTACTATGTGTATATATGTTTTGAGTGAATTCTAAATCTAATAAACTATAGTGCTATAAATTTATGGTAAATAATGTTTGATTGGTTTATTATTGTATATATGTTTTGATTAATGCTAACATATATTTTTTTGTTTTCCACTTTTTTCAAAGTTAGTTCTCTTAGATATATTTTTTAAAGCATCTCAAAGTAAATAATATAGGGTTTAATAGAGTGCCCTAAAATAATATTTTATAAATTAGGGTTCTACCTTTTAAGATTTTCAGCACTATATGTAAAAAAGATTCATAGAAAACAAAATGAAATCCACAGATTTATTTTTTTTAAATATTTTACCAATGAATTTGACTTTTTAATATTCTAGTAATATGAAATGATTTATGCATACATGATTAACACCATTATTCCAGCAAATCATGAAATTCATACATGTGATTTTTGTTGATTCTTGATTTTGCTGCTTCTTGTTTTTATTTTTTGCTTCTGACTATGAAATTCATACCTGTGATTTTCATTGATTGTTGATTTTGCCACTTCTTATTTTTATTTTCTGCTTGTGGCTATGAAATTCATATATGTGATTTTCATTGATTGTTGATTTTGTCACTTCTTGTTTTTATTTTCTACTTGTGGCTTTGTAATTAGTGATTTTATTTTTGGTTGTTTTCAGAGACTTTCAAACATTTATGTTTTATATATGTTTTAATTATTAATATTTCATTTGTCAGATATTATTTTTTTAATGATTTAAAAGTTATTTTCCTTAACACACTCACGTCATTTCACCCCGTGCTACCACCGTAGTTATGCCTCTTGGTGTAATGAGTGCATATGAGAGTGTGGGTTCCACCTCATGCAACAAGGATAGTAATGTCACATGACGTGTCATTACATCAAAAATAGTAAGCCATCAAACAAAGAAATATCGCCTCATTAGAAAGAGAAGTGAAGCATTGAAAATAAGTAGAAAAACTCTAATGAGAGCAATTAGAAGATGTGAAAGAGTTGAGGACCCAAATAACAATGAATTGTGGGCATTCTCTAGGAGACTCCGATGGAAAGATAAAGTTGTTGTTGAAGCCTTGAGATCCCTTATTGAAGAATTTTGGAAAAATAACACAAGGTATCTCCTAATGCAAGAGATGTTATAAGAAGGATAATTGGTTGTCGAAATCGTGAGCCACATCCAAAGCATTTTTTGGATGTGACTCAAACATAGTTTTTCAAGAAATTTCAAGAGATGTATCCTCAAATCAAAATTAGTCAAAGGTATTTTGAAATGGTAAATCTTTTTTATGTCAAAATAAATCACATATGCACAACTTGTTGTAGAGTACATATTGAGTTTTCTAATCATTATGATGTTTATAGATATATATGTGTTTGATTTGCTTACTAATGATGTTTTGTAGGAGTGTGATATAAAATGTCCACCTAGATCTTCAAGAGATTTCATATCGAGCACCTTATGTCAAAGAGTGGATGCTCAATTATTTTATAAGAACTTATGCTTGGATGGAACGTGTGATAATTGTGGTGAGTTGCAACATTTGCCAATTTGTGAACATATGGTGAACATACACACAATTGGAAATGAACTAGTAAGTTTTGGAAAATATAAGATAGTGGCATATAGTCTAAATGATGGTAAAGATGCAAAAAGGTGTGAATTCGTCATTGAAAAGATTCTAGTGTATCAGTTTATCTCTATTTTCTGAGAGAATATAGTTTATGAGTATGCAAGACATACCCATTGAGCTCAATGGTTGGACTTGCAATTCAAGTTATGCAAGGACATGTTTCCACTTGACACCATCATTTCAGTTGTTGAATTTGTAGATAACTACACAATACAACCACAGAATGAGGTGCAATCATAGTATTACAACTCTACCCAGGTTGCTATATTTGTACATACAACATTCATTCTATTTAGTATGAAAAATGAGAATGATAACAACTAGAATGAAAACTAGATCAAACCCTTTTCCATATAACATTCAAGGACAAGGCTGAGCCAATTCACTACCAAATGAAGGTGGACTTAGTTGCTGACCTTGTGACTCTTGTGTTATAGATAGATCAGATTTAATTTAGCCTTTTTATCAAACCCTAGGTTAACAATGCATGAAACCCTAGTTCTACAATGATCTTCTTATAACAGATAAAATATAATAGAAACCCAGAAACTAATTGCATAGGGATAATCAATGAAATGATAAAACCTACCTCTAGAAAGTAGAGGTGTCAGAGGTGGTGGTACCTACCTAGGTTTTAGGGTTTTGAGTCAGTTTCATAAGTACATTCCCTATTTTCCTTAAAACCCTAAGTCTTATGATTGAGTTTTACTTTATCTTCTATTTCATTGTTAACTGCTTAGCCTAGGTTCTCCGGTCCATTAAGTTATAACCTTATGTCTTTAATGCCGTGAGTTGATTGGCTCCTAGTCTAAAGTTACCTTTTATAACTACCATTCAATGAGAAAGTCTCTCATTTCATGTACTATTTTGTAAAAACTTATCATACTTTGTGCTAAGTACTAGGGAGGGATGCTTTGGAAAAGATTATGGTTCTTATGATGATGTTGGATACAGATATACATGACATATTAACAACTGTGGGATTTGATTATGTAACTTTTGTAGCAAACAAAATGCATGAACAATTGGTAAAAATAAGAATAATCTTTATGTTGTAGATGCAAAAGTAGAATTTAGGTGGTATTCAGATTTGTGCCATATGCTTTTGTATGATGGAACATTGTTTTGGCACCAAGATTTGTGTGTGAGAGAACAAGAACAAGATGGCACTCTTCTCCCTATCCAATTATGGACTCATTTGCTAGATATGCAATGTGAAAGTTCAGACTATGTGATTTTTGAAGAACATTTTGTGAGAAGGATGCTGAAGTTTATGGATCTTGAAGGTGAAAGAATTCCAAGGGATGTGTTGGACTCTTTGAAACCATTTGAGAGAACCCCGAAACTAGGAATTCAACATAATTGGGGAGATTGGTTCCTACACACCTACACTACTTGCATCAAAATTTATGGGAGCAAGGTTACCCCACATATACTGCTAAAATATGTGCCAAGGAGGATTGCATATTTGGAGATTATCTGGCATTGAATGAATTAAATAAGGAGTACCTGTGATTACAAAAGAAAGGATCATTTTTCCCTACTGCCACCAAGTTTTGTGATTTTTGTGCTACAAACAAAGAATCTCTGGATCAAATTGATTCATTATTGAGAGTTTACAAGATGGGGTTGGAGGACCCAAGGATATTTGATCCAAAAGGTTTCATCAACAGGGTGAGACTTAGTGTCAAAAGGCCACAATTCATCCATCAGGTTGTATTTGATGAGGATGTGGTAATAAATTGCTCCACCATGAATGAAATTCATTTTCTGAGGAAGAGGTGGTGAGCAGTGATGGAAGGAGAAAGAATGAGAACAAATTTGAATCCTACATATCCTAGGGCTTTTGTAGAGGAAAGTGACCCAATAATAAGAATTCAAAAAATTCTAGCCAATACAGAAACTCTAACTGAAAGTGCCCCTATTGGTGAAGAGAGACCTACATATGTTTGAGATCCAATGAGTCCAGTCAAACCATATAGAAGAGGAAATGAGTCTCCTAATTCACTTCCGGCCAAAAAATTGAAAATCATTGATTTGGAGCAAGAAGAAGAAATTCAAGTTGAAAACTTGGAGGAGGAGACTGATGAGGGTGGAGTTGGACAAGAACAAGAAGTTTCTCAATAGGTGAATTCACTTGAAAGAATACAATCTTCTGCTATTCCAGATAATAGGTTGGGGACGTCACTTTCTAGTGACCAAATTGATACAGAGGACATTAGAGTGCTCACCTATGCACAATTTTTGGAGGATGATGCCTTTGTCACTACCCTTGAATTTAAGGGGTATGTGCCAAGAGTAAGAAATGAGGAATTCTAGAGGAAAGTGGAAGACGAAAAAAGAGGAGCTAATCCTAAGAAATATGAGGAAATAAAACAAAGGGTGCTCAAGAAGTGAGCTAGGATATCAGCAAAATCACCTTAGATGAAGGGAGAGCCTTGGTGGAAAAGAGTGGTCTGTTGCTACTCCCTCATTGGACTTTGATAGATGTAATTGCATTTGATACTGTCATAAGGATGGGCACAGATATTTTAGATGATTAGGTAGATAAAGTACTCTCTGGTGTAGGGTTCAATCCTAAATTTGAGACCTTGGCAATCTGGGAATTGACCCCAAATAATAATAAGCCAAGGGTGGGCTTAGGTGAATTGATAGGGGACCTGATAATAAAGAGAGTATCAGATACTCTAGCTCCTCAAGCTGCAAGCATGAGTGTTCACACAACTCAATTTGTTGAGGCTATCACAAATAAATTGGAGAAGGATTATGATGATCTTTTGTTGAAGTATGGATAGGCAATGTTAGAGCTAAATAAGTATAAGGGGCAAATGTTGTTGTCTCTAGGTACCTCAACTCAGAGTGGTTTAGTTCCTATGGATACTATAGAAGTCTTCCCAACAGACAAAGATGCATTGCTCTCAGAGATTAAAGAGTTGATGGAAGAAATAAAAAGTTTAAAAGATGAGAAGAAGACCATTGTCAAGGAAATGGTTACAAATTTGATTAACCATAGGTTATCCAAGATTACAACTAGGGTTGATGATACATGGAAATATTATTCAAGTTTGATAATAGCCATGAGAAGGATAAGGAGAGATTGAAGGACATGATTAAGGTGTGGCTACCTAGTGTTTAGGGTAAAATTTGGATAGAGGGTTTTTGATGGTTTATGTCTATCCTCCTTTCACCATTAAACATTCAAGGACCTTGGGTTGAGTAGGAATCTACTATCAGACCGTTGATCACTCAGAATGTAGGAAAAATTGGATTTGTGTGATTTGATTGCTTGATTATGTTCAATTATGCTCAAAACCCTAATTATGCAAATACGGAAGCAAATGGACAAATTACTAAAAGTGCTACTACAGAAAGATGTAAAATAATAGACAAATGTGTACCAATTTTTGAAGTTCAGGAAGTGGAATAGTTGGGGACTAATGAGTAGGCACCCTAGTCCAGTGCCCTAACTTTTGTCAGGATCTGGGAAGCTTGTCTGCAACCTGTTCCTGCTTTCTCATAGATTCTTCCGATGTGGGATCTGGAGGACTAATGAGCAGACACTCGAGTCTAGGTCCCTGTTTTCAGCTCTGATGTGCAATTCTGACACTCTGCAACACTCTCCTACAACTCCACTTTTCCTTCTTCTTCAACCCATAACTTGCAATCATGGGAAAATGGGGAGGGGGTTGTGGTGTCTAGAGGCTTGCCTTAGTCAATCCCTGGAGAGACATTTAAGTCTTCTGAACACCGTTGTCAGAGAGTGTGTATCTTGGTAGGATAGAGAAAAAAACCAAATGATAAATGATTGAAAACACAAATGATATCACCTTGTAGTGAAGATCTCATGGAAAGAAGAAGCTCTTCATGCCATGAGGAGATGGATGCTCAAATCTGCAAATACAAACACATAAACAGTAGAAAATCTTCTCTTCCACACAATGAATGCCTTGAATCACCTTTAGAATGCATAAAGATCACAATAACCATCTAGTTGTCCTCTAGTTTACAAATGAATACCTAAACATGCTTATATATGTAACTGCAAACATTCCCACCAAGAATTTAGTAATTCAAACTTACTGTGTCAGCCTAGGAACCAAGTAACGGTCATAAACCGACACTTAAAATTTGGGCCTGGCCCAAAATAGGGTAGGACTAGGGCACAGGCGCCCAAGTCCTCCCCCCTATTTTGGGCAGGGTTTGTCTCAAGGGACCCCCCTAGGTCCCATCCATCATGAAACTTATGGGTTTTCTCATCAGGATGCCAAAATATGATTCAAGATGTCCTAAATGTAGATTAAAGACCTGGGAACTAAACCTTAAGAGGGAAAAGCCCCCAAGGGGACATTTTCTGACGTTACATTTAGCCCCCACTTTAATGTATGTATAGATGCAAGGCCAATACATGCATTAAAGTACGATCAACAAAAACACCAAGCACAGAGAAGACACACCAATCACATAGAAGATAATAACAGGCACACAAAACACATAGAAGATAGTTACAGTCACGTAAAACATAGAGAAGACAACATTGAATGTAGAGAAGACAGTGAATGCATAAAAGACATGAATGATTTATTTTCTTTTCCTTTTTCTCATATATATATGAAATGTAGATGCAAGTACAAGGAAAGTAAACACATCACCCATAATGCAGGAGGGACTAATCGCCACCAGTGTTTAGGATTGCATATGGAGTAACAAACATGCCAAACAAATCAAGCACACCATACAAAACAAACATGCCAAACACACACACTTTAAAGACACAAAGAAAACACAACAGACAAGCGATGGAGTGTCCCTATTTCTAGGTTCATCACCATCTTAGGCACATTACAGGTACACACCAACGATTAAGCTTCACCACAACAATTGCTGAAGACACGCTTAAGGGTTGAGTTAGTCAAAGAACCACTCCCCACCTCCACAAAGGACTTTTGAAAATGACAGGATGTTCACTCTCTTCAAGAAATACACCATCCCTGCCTCCGCAGAGGACTTTTGAAAATGACAGGATGTGCATTCTCTTCGATAAATACACCATCCCTGCCTCTACAGAAGACTTAAGATGATTGATGATTAATTGATTGCATACAAAACTAAGAGTGCAGGAGGGACTCTTCGCCACCATTCTTTAATACTACACCTATGGACAAGCACATTGCTAACATATACAACAGATAGCTTACCTTATAAAGCCCCCACCTTAAGGTGGTTGATATTAGGTATCGATATCAAGCACGTTAAGGTAGGAAGAAAACACACAAGGGAACACAGACTCTTGCAAAGACCATGCCCACCGGAGGTGACATGTACTTTACGATTGCCAAATGTTCCCACAAACACATCCCTACAAGAAACATGTTAGTGTCCACATAATCATGATAAACAACAATGCATATGAAATTTGAGGAATGCAAGATTCAAGATAGACAAAGAGCATGGAGCAATAGTATTGTTATGTTTTGTAAGTGAGATAAGACACCATCAAGATCAGTAGGTACAAATCATGAAGTGCTTCTACTAGCCAAGCGTCAGATAATATATTACAACCCCATCGTCATATTAGGAACTAAGTCCAATTTTTGATTTCTCGCTAAAGGGACGCTAGGTCCACATCAATAGAAATGTTTTTTGTCATCCGCCCACTAGATAGAAACACTAGAGGAAGGGAAACAATAAATCAAGAGAGGAGAAATAAGTGTCTTAGGGATAGTCACATAGGAGGGTGCCCCCAATTCACCAACCACAACACTATGTCTGTAAGACACAACACACAACAATGAAAATAGAGAGAAGCAATATAGAAGAATGATGATACAAATAGAAGGTCACAACAGAGGTGGTCTCCTGGTATCTTGAACCTTACAAGAGAATCAACGGTCATCCTAGGAGGCCTAAACAACACATAACACATCACGGGGGAAACACATTACGAGAGATAAAGGGTTAGAAATACTTACCTGGTAGGTTCTTCGAAATAAGTGTTGTCATCAAGCAAATCATCATCATCTTGCCACTCCCAAATGTTAGAGGAAAGTGGGACATAAGGTACCATAGCCCAACTTTTGTTCTTGTTTTCAAGTTGTTCATTCTTAGGGTCATCTTTGTTTTATTCAATATTTGGTTCAATGTTTTCTTGTTGAGATGCAAGTCGTTGGGCATAAGCTTGTTGCCTTCTTTTCCTTTCTTTTCCTTGTCGATTTCTTTTTGTTCTACCACTTATCTTTTGTAAGAGAGGGTTTTGCTCTTTCATAGGTTTTTGTGTTTTAGAAGAGGAAGCACCAGGATCAAATCACATTTGTCTAGGTGGAATGCTTTTTTGTTGGCAACTACCTCCCGATCCTTGTAAGGATGGTGGGGAAGGAACCTCAGCATAGGGTCCATTTCCTTTCGGTCTAGGATTCTCTTCAAATGCGGGTTGTTCATCTCTTATTATTTCTTACGTAGGAGGACCGGCCACTTGATGTAATAGTTTTGTTTTGTAATGTCTATAGCTCAAAAAGTTGAAATCTATCCATGGCTTTGGTTCCCTTTCAAATCTTTTCCAAAAGTTTTCAAGTGTAAAATGTTGTTTAGTAATCAAAGGTTTATGCGTATTTTGATTCATATCATGCACTTGTCCGTTCAAAGGAAATTTTACACATTTATAAATTATTGAAGGGATAGCTTTCATAGCCTTTAACCATGGATGTCCTAGTTTTATGTGAAAGGTGTCAGAATGGGGACAACATCAAACCATTGTTCTACAGATTTCTCAAATACAGTGACCAACAATGATATCTTCCCAAAGGTGTTTATAAAGGTTCCCTTATGTGTTTTAATGATCATATCTGAAGGGTCATAAAATCTTTGCATAAAATTATGTGAATAGAGGAACTGTTATGTATCCACATTAGTCATGCAATTAGGATCAATAAGGGTTCCATCCACAGGATTTCCCATTATTTTCACAGTGATATAGAGAGGTCCTTCAGTGTCTCCAATTGTTCTATCATGAGGTGTAAACACAATTTTAGGTTCAGGGACCTTTCTTTTCATGTAAGGCCTAGGAGGGAACCTATTGTTGTTGTTGCAATTAGAAGCCATGTGTTTAAGTGTTTAAATAAATGCAAGATTAGATTTTAAAATCTTTTCCAAGTTTATGCAAAAGACAAGTGCAAAACTATGTGCAAAAATGACCTAAAATGCTTGATTTTTTGTACTTTTTCAATGCAAATATATGAAAGAAAAAGTGTTGCAAATATTTTGATCAGGGGAAGAAAATAATATGTCTATTTTCTATCCAATAAAGCAATAAAATATTTCACAACACACTTTTTATGCAAATCTAGGATGATGATAAATCAAAACCTAGTGAAAATGCCCTAAAATATGCAATTTTTCACAATTCTTCAATTCCAAGACCTGATGAAAGGGGTGTTGTAAGGAATTTTAGGAGGTGCAACAAATAATAACAATAATATCAGTCCCCTCAATCCATAAAACTTATCACAACATGCTTGGAGTGCAAATCTAGGTCAAACCCTAGGGCAAATATAGCAAAAATGTGCAATTTTTTACCAAAATTTTAATACAAGAGCCTAATAAAAAGGTGTTGTGAATATTTTTAGGAGGGGAAGTAGATAATTACCCTGATAATAGCCAATTAGTGTAAAAATATTCTTCACAACATGCCTATGGTGCAAATCTAGAGAGTTGATAAGGCCAAATCTAGTGAAAATCAAGGTTTTTCAAGCCCTAGGTATGAGACCTTAATGCAAAATGTTATATGAATGTATTGGAATCTGACTTATGATGAAATATAATTCTAATCAGATCTGAAAATGATTTTCCAATCCTACAATGCAAAATGCAAGTGCAAATCTAATGAAAAATCAATGAAAAATGCTAGTTTTTGTTGAAATTTTCTATGTAAAAATATAAATTTTTGAAATCTAAATGTAAATTTACACTAAAGTGCAACACTATAGAAAAATGCAAATTTGAATGAGTGTCTAAGATTAGTAGAAAAATCTGAAACAAGATTTTACCTACAAACCCTAGTTTTTGAAATTACTAGGTTATATGAAAAATTCAAAATTTCTAACAAAACCCTAGCAATTTTATGATGAAAATGCAATTTTTTTTTTAATTAAAGAGGGTAAAAACTTTATTAATCAAAGAGAGTAGTGCAAAGAATAAAAGTAGGAAGAGGCCGAAATGGGCCCAGAGACAACAAACAAGAAATCAAGAAGTGGTCATGCAACATTTGACATCCTCCATGACCAAATCCACCAAACCCTGAGCAAGATCCCCAGGTAAACTGTCCCTGTAATGAAACAACTTGCACAATATCTGAATATAATAGTAAATATGCTGAAAATACTTGATAATAATATGCCACTTCGAGGGGGCAACCTCCTAATCCACTTCGAGGGGGATACCTCCAACAGTCTTCAATGAGAACACAATACTGAATATGATATGAAATGAGACTCACTACCCCTATATATACCTATTTATGCCTAGGATATCACCCAGGCCGACTTAGATAGACCTATAGAAGCCTTAGGCCGACCTAAACAACTAAATAACAATATAATAATGATAATATGACTTAATTAGGAGTTAAGATAGCCACAAGCCGACTATTCATAACCCTATGTACACCAATATTAAGGGCGTAGCATGCCCCCCTTCTTCAAAGAAGCATTGTCCTCAATGCTAACCAAGTGTGGATTCTTTTGAATGAACTCCTCATCCTCCCATGTGGCCTCTTCAACTAGTAAATTCTTCCATTGGATAAGATACTGAGTGAGGGTTCTATTCCTCAGCTTCTTTGTGCGAGTTTGAAGAATGACCTCTGGTTCCAAAATTATTCTTCCTTCTTCATCGAGTTCTGGTAGTACAGTTTGAGTAGGAATATTCTGCCCAATTACCTTCTTCAAACAAGAAACATGAAAAACTAGATGTATCTTTGTTGTTGGTGGCAACTCTAGCTTGTAGGCAACACTACCAATCTTTTGCATGATTTGGTATGGCCCATAATATCTTGGAGACAACTTATTAGTCTTTTTGTGTTGCTTCATTGAGATTTGTTTATAAGGCTGCAATCTCAAGAAGACCCAATCCCCAACTTCAAAATTTCTTTCACTACGATGTTGGTCCGCTTGTTGTTTCATTCGATTTTGTGCCATAGCTAAATTCTCCTTGAGTCCTGAAAGTACCTGTTGTTGATGATGCAAGTGGTCCTCTACTGCCTGAACTCTTGGTGACACCTTTAATGATGATGTGATGGAAGGAGGATGATATCCATAAAGTGCCAAAAATGGAGACATTTTTGATGAGCTATGAAAAGAAGTGTTATACCACCATTCTACCAGTGGTAGCCAATCTACCCATTGAGATTGCTTTTCTGAAGTGAAACAACGTAGATATCCTTCCAAACATTTATTAACAACCTCAGTTTGCCCATCTGATTGAGGATGGTATGAAGAACTATGAGCCAATTGAGTACCCAAACATGAGAATAAATCTTTCCAAAAGTGACTAGTAAAGATAGGATCACGATCACTGACAATAACCTTAGGTGTACCATGTAGCTTTTGGATATTCTCCAAGAAAACTTTTGCCACTGCACTTGCTGTAAAAGGATGTGATAATGCAATGAAATGTGGATATTTAGTGAGGCGATCAACTACTACCATGATGACATTATGACCTTTAGATTTGGGAAGCCCTGTGATGAAGTCCATGGATACCTCTTCCCAACGCTGGCTAGGAATAGATAAGGGCTGCAAGAGACCTGGTGTCTTAATTGTCTCCCCCTTATTTCTTTGACAAACCAAACATTCAGCCACAAATTTTTGAACATCACCTTTTAACCCTTCCCAAAAAAAATCTTGCTTGACCCGATGATATGTCTTCAAAAATCCTGAATGACCACCAACTGGGGACTCATGTAGCTCTGTGAGAATCTTGTGTTTAAGAGTGGAATTCTTGCAGAGATACAAATGCTCTTTATACCAAAGAATATCTCCCTTCAAACAAAACTTATCTGAACTACTAGGATCACTTTTTAATTGTTGGATGAGATTACTTGTTGTAACATCATTTTGCCATTCTGCTTTGGCTTCTTCCACCCAATTTGCTTGTAATATTGAAAGGGCACACAATAAGGCTTCATCTTTCTCATCCTTCCTAGAAAGTGCATCAGCCACAATATTTTCCTTCCCTTTCTTATATACAATCTCAAAGTCATATCCCAACATCTTAGTGACCCATTTTTGTTGCTCTTCAGAGGATAGTCTTTGTTCCAAAAAATATTTTAGGCTATCATGATCTGTCTTAACCTTGAAGTGTCGACCCATTAAATAAGGCCTACATTGTTTAACTGCGTGAAGGATTGCTAGCATTTCCTTCTCATAAATAGGTTTGAGCTGATTTTTACCCTTTAATTGACGACTCTCAAAAGCAATTGGTCGACCTTCTTGCATGAGAACTACTCCTATCCCATTTCCAGAAGCATCACATTCCACAATGAATTCCTTGGTGAAGTCCGGAGTGGCAAGCACTGGAGTTGTACACATAGCCTCCTTCAATTGCTCAAATGCTACATTAGCAGACTCATTCCAATGAAAAGAATCCTTCTTCAAGAGAGTGGTGAGGGCTGCTGCTATACGACCATAATTCTTCCCAAATCTTCTATAGTACCCTGTCAATCCCAAGAAACCCCTCAATTTCTTAATGGTTTTTGGAATAGGCCATTCCATGATAGCCTTAATTTTGTTAGGGTCCACCTTTACTCCTTCATGTGAAACTATGTGTCCCAAATACTCCACCTCCTTAAGACCAAAAGCACACTTGGATGGCTTAGCATAGAGTTGATGATCTTTGAGTAATTGTAATGCTTGATCTACATGCTGCAAATGTTCTTCCCAAGTCTTGCTATAAATCAATATATCATCAAAGAACACTAACACAAACTTTCTCAAGAACTTCTTAAAAATGGAATTCATCAAACTTTGGAATGTATATGGTGCATTGGTAGGCCAAATGGCATCACCAAAAATTCATAATGACCCTCATGAGTTCGGAATGCTGTCTTACAAATATCTTCCTCCTTAATCCGAATTTGATGATAACCAGATCTAAGATCTAACTTGGTAAAATACATAGCTCCATTCAATTCATCTAGCAAATCATCAATGACTGGAATAGGAAACTTATCTTTAATGGTGTACATGTTGAGCACTCTATAATCTGGACACATGCGCCAAGTTTCATCCTTCTTACGCACCATCACCACAGGCGAGGAGTAAGCACTTTGGCTATGCCTGATAATTCCTGCCTCTAGCATCTCCTCAACAATTTTTTCTATCTCACTTTTTTGTATGTGTGGGTACCTATAAGGCCTGATGTTTGGTGGTTGGCTCCCTGGAACTAGTTGTATGGCATGGTCATGATCCCTCTTAGGAGGAAGTCCTTTAGGCATATCTCCAAGAACCACTGAGTGACGATCAATTATTGCTTGTAAATATGGATGAGTAGGAACATTAGATTGAGAGGCTTCTAATGAACATAGCTGGGCCACAAATCCATCTGCTCCTTTCTTAAGCAACTTTTGCATTTGATGAGAGCTTACCATCTGTGGGGATTTTGCCTTCAACCCCCTTAGCTCCACTACCTTTCCTTCTGATTGAAATCTCATGAATAGTTCTTGGAAGTTCATCTCAATTGTTCCCAATGTAGTAAGCCATTGTACTCCCAAAACAATATCTGCTGCACCCATGGATATTGCATACATTGGGGTATCAAGTTGATAATCTCCCATGGATAATTTAATGCTATGACACTTCCCCGAACAACTAACTGTACCCCCATCTGCAATCAAAACCTGAAACTCTGGGGCTGGATATATAAAACAATTTAGACGAGTTGCCAACTTTTTGTTGATGAAATTATGAGTACTACCTGAGTCGATCAACACTGTTACTGTCTGCTTCTTTAAGAAACCCACTACCTTGAGAGTTTGTGGTGCACTGAAACCTGAGAGTGCATGACAAGAAATGATTGGCTGAGCATCATGTGATTCCTCACTTGACTCCCTATCCTCCTCTAATATGGGTTCCTCCTCTTCTTCCTCACTTGGACCTTCAATATAGAACAATTTCTTTTCACTACATTTATGTCCTCGACTGTATTTGCTATCACAATTGAAACACAACCCTTTTGCTCTTTTCTCCTCAATTTGCTGGGGAGTCAACCTAGTAGGTTGAGGAAGAGAAGGTGTTGAATATCCTTTCTCTCTTGTCATATTAGCCCCTTGCTTTCTAGGAATCAAATATTTCTCCTCTACCCTGCGTGCCAAGATAAAAGACTCATTTAATGAGCTAGGACTAAACATACGTACCTCATGTTGAATGTAATCCTTGAGACCACCCAAGAATAAATCATTCAAGTTCTCTTCTGTAATTGTATCCACTCTTAATGATAGATTTTGGAATTTTTGAATATAATCCTTAACTGATCCTGTTTGTTGAAGTTTAGCAAGCTGGCTGAAGAAGTTGTCTGTCACACTATTGCTATATTGTGCTTGGAGTTCTTCTGTAAAAATTGACCATGAGACGGTGAGACCCTTTTTTCTCTGATGAGTACAAAGCCAACGATACCAAATGAATTGATCTGGTTCTAGATATAGGGAAGCCATCGTGACCTTTTGTCCATATGGGATTTGATGTACTTCAAAAAAATTCTCCATTTGGTTAATCCATGTTAGAGGATCCTTACCATCGAACTTGCGCATATCCACCTTAGGAAAGAAATTCCTAGATCCCATAGGAGTACTAAAATTTGTATCATTATTAGCTGACTTGAAGGTTTCACCTTGGTTGCTTGAGAACTCCTTTCTTGGTTCATTCATATAGGCGCTGAACATGCTTCGTAGATCTGATATATCTCCTCTTAGGTCACACATATCCCTCTTAATTGAGGACACATCTTCTTTGACCTTACTCATTTCCTCATTGGGATTACTATCCTCTATTATTTCCTCATCCTTATCAGAGGATTTCCCCGGTGTGGCAGCATTCTTTTTGCCTCTTGTTGCAGGCCCCGTCATGATGGAAACCAATATTTTTGAAATAAATCACACAAATGAAATGTAAATTTTCTGAAATTTTTACTGTAACTTACTAAGGCCAAGATACCACTTACCCAGAAAAAAATCCAAAAAATTAGCAAATTTTCTGCCTTGAGAGCGAATTTGTTGGAAACCCTAATTTTGCAATAACTCGCTTATTTTTGCTTCAATTCCTCTGAAATCTGGACTGTATCTTCTTTAATATGGTCTTCAAAAACCCTTTAAAAATATTTAAAAAATTCGCTAAAATCTGAAAGTTATGCTCTTCCCAAAATCGCCTCCAATGTTGAGAAAAAATCTTGCCTCTACGGTGCCAAGATCATGCTCTGATACCACTTGTAATGAAACAACTTGCACAATATCTGAATATAATAGTAAATATGCTGAAAATACTTGATAATAATATGCCACTTCGAGGGGGCAACCTCCTAATCCACTTCGAGGGGGATACCTCCAACAGTCTTCAATGAGAACACAATACTGAATATGATATGAAATGAGACTCACTACCCCTATATATACCTATTTATGCCTAGGATATCACCCAGGCCGACTTAGATAGACCTATAGAAGCCTTAGGCTGACCTAAACAACTAAATAACAATATAATAATGATAATATGACTTAATTAGGAGTTAAGATAGCCACAAGCCGACTATTCATAACCCTATGTACATCAATATTAAGGGCGTAGCAGTCCCAATCATCCACCAGCCAGGTACCATTCTTCTCAGAAGCCCATTTGGCCAACCCATTAGCCACCTTATTGCATTCCTGGGGGATATGAGAGAAGGTGATAGAATCAAATAATTCTCCAAGATTGGTGATTTGCTTAGCCACTACCGCAAGCTGCCAACTAACATCATCAAATTGCCTTCTATTTATCCAATCTATCACCACCTGAGAATCTGACTCGCAAATAATTTTATTCCAGCCGATGGCATATGCCTTCTTCAAAGCCAAAAGAATAGCCAAGGCCTCCATAAGATTATTAGAGTGCAGTCCCCTATATTCTGAGAAGAAAAACACTCAGCAAGGTGCCAACAAGTTCAACAACACAGGTTCACCAAAATGTTTAGGGTAAAATTTGGATAGAGGGTTTTTGATGGTTTATGTCTATCCTCCTTACACCATTAAACATTCAAGGACCTTGGATCAAGTAGGAATCTACTATCAGACCCTTAATCATTCAGAATGTAGGGAAAATTGGATTTGTGTGATTTGATTGCTTAATTATGTCCAATTATGCTCAAAACCCTAATTATGCAAATAAGGAAGTAAACGGACAAATTACTGAAAAATGCTGCTACAAAAAGATGTAAAATAACAGATAAATGTGTACCAATTTTTGAAGTTTGGGAAGCGGAACAGTCGAGGACTAATGAGCAGGCACCCTAGTCCAGTGTCCTAATTTTTGTCGGGATCTGGGAACCTTGTCTAAAACCTGTTCCTGCTGTCTCAGAGATTCTTCCGATGCAGGATCCAGAGGACGAATGAGCGGATGCCTGAGTCTAGGTCCCTATTTTCAGCTCTGATGTGCAATTCTGACACTCTGCAACACTCTCTTACAACTCCACTTTTCTTGCTTCTTCAACATGTAACCTGCAATCACGAGAAAATGGGGAAGGGGTTGTGGTGTTTAGAGGCTTGCCTCAGTCAAGCCCCAGAGAGACATTCAAATCTTTCGAATACTATTGTCAGCGAGAGTACATATCCCGGTAGGATAGAGGCAAAAACCAAATGATAAATACTTGAAAACATAAATGATATCACCTTGTAGTGAAGATCTCATGGAAAGAAGAAATTCTTCATGCCAAGAGGAGATGGATGCTCAAATTTGCAAATACAAACACATAAACATCACAAAATTTGCTCTTCCACACAATGAATGCCTTGAATCTCCTTTAGAATGCATAAATATCACAATAACCATCTAGTTGTCCTCTAGTTTACAAACGAATTCCTAAACATGCTTATATATGCAACTACAAACATTCCCGCCAAGAATTTCATAATTCAAACTTACCGTGTTGGCCTAGGAACCAAGTAATGGTCATAAACTAACACTTAAAATTTGGGCCCCCCAAAATAAGGCAAGACTAGGGCGCGGGCGCCTAAGTCCTCCCCCGTATTTTAGGTAGGGTTTGTCTAAAGGGATCCCCCTAGGTCCCATTCATCATGAAACTTAGGGGTTTTTTCATTGGGATGCCAAAATATGATGCAAGATGTCCTAAATACAGATTAAAGACCCGGGAGCTAAACCTTAAGAGGGAAAAGCCCCCAAGGGGACCTTTTCTGACGTTACACCTAGCACTAAAGAAATAAGGAAAATTCATAGGTGTTCAAGGTTTTCCCCTGATGCTCCTCTAGAAATAAAATGAACCCTTGACATGTTGCTTCTATTGGAAGAGGTAGTGGCTTTCCAATTAAAATTGGACAAGGTTTTGAAGGGGAAAAAACAATCAATTGAGAAAATAGATAAAAAGATCATGCCAGCCATATTGGAAAGTGATGGACAAATAAAAGTTTGGAAAAATTGAAGCCTGATTTTGAAAATATAGTTGGCCAACTCATATCTTCAAGTCGTGTAGATGCTGATCCAAATATGAAAATTTTGAATTCTACACTTGATAAGCTACATGCATTGGAATTGAATTTTGAGATATTTTGTAAGGAGTCAAAGATCTTATTTCATGCTAGGTATGCAGGGCATAATGAAAAAATAGCAAAATTGATTCCTTTCCAATGGCCATCAGAGAAATCATGTGTAGCTTGTGTGGAGAAGTATGGATAAATGTGTCCAGGGTGAACAAAGATCCAATCATATGATAGGTCATCTTCATCATTGGGATAAAAGCGTCTCCAACATTTTTTTGGCATCTTCAAGTTAAATTGTATTTTGTCTTTTTCTCTTTCATATGTAATTTGGATTAGTTTCCCAATGCCTATGGCAGTAGCTTGTAATGTAAGATTTGTAATTGGTGGTTGGTAACAAGTTTTAGGGAAACATATTCTTGTGTCTATAAAATAACATGTTGTTCCACTTTGAAAAGAGATTGGAAGATTTGGGAAACATTGATAAGTGAAATACAAAGCAATTATGAGAAGTTGTCCATATTCTGAGTTGTAAGTTTCAATTTCTTGCATGTTGAATGTATTTTCTCTATAAGCACTTTTATCAGTTTCAGATTGCAATATATGAAAAATACCTTTGAGCATGTGTTTCTATCAACTGTCTCCTGTATTTCTTGCATTTCTCTTTAGAATAAGGATACTAAGGGTTTCTGAGTTCTTGAATATATGTTTGATAGATTGCATGTCTGGTTTATTGCTTCTATTCAAGGGATAGATTAAAATGCTCTAAGTCAGTCATAAAGGCAAGGATGACAATCAAGGAGTAGTAGTCATGTGACAAGTGTCACATTCATATCACATGTGACAACTAGAGGATAGGATGCTAACTAGAGCACATGTGTAGGATAAGACAACTCACTAAAACTATAAACAACTAGAAACATCTAGAAGAGTCACTAAGTCAACTTCACATGTTAATTATGTGTGTGATGTGTGAATATTATTTAACTAATAAATAGTTAAATAATATGAATTATCCACACAAGGGGAAATTAACTAAACTAGTTAGGAAAAAACCCTATTCACACCAACACCCCCCTTAAGTGCAACTTAGGGAGTAGCTAACTAAAAAAGATGTAATGATGGGTCCCAACTACTAGACCATGTTAGGTACCCATGTACAACAAATCTCAAGTGGAGAAAAGAAGAAAACCTCATTGGACAAAACTCCTCTCCAAAAGTGAGAATGCAGAGAACAAATGGAATGAAAGATACGATGGAAGGAGGACTCAGGACCCCCCTAGAACTACATAAAACACATATATACAATCAATTATCCCCCCCATAGGAGAGCAAGTGTGAGACTATAGGTCCCCACACAATGAAATAGCTCTTGTGCTGATGGTGAATGTCTGAAGAAGAATCCAAAGCTTGCAAACAACATGTTTTCACTTAGGAAGAAACAGGTCCAAAGGTTGATGTAGAAGAAACTCAATCTCAAGATATGAGGGAAAAAGCCTCATGATGTATGATGTCTTTGAAAAATGCTCAAGTGTCCACATGTCACAACCAAAAGATGTCACATGATCAGGTGCTACATGCCTAATAAAAGAATGTGACAATCCAAGACAAGATGAAAACTTAAGACCATAAATCTCCAAAGACAAAGAATCCTCCGAATGATGCTCAAGATACTCCAACTCAATGTCAAATTGTGACAAGTGAAGAGGAGAAGAAGGTGCCCGCACATCCGAAGTAGAGGAATCAACTCCTTCAAAGAGGAGATGAATGTCATAAATTATGTCCTACAAGTCATCAATATAGGACTCACAAAACAAGTCTGAAATACCTATCAAGTACTCATCCCATAAACCTGTATCTGGAAGACAAAGAATATCCTGCTCAAATGAAGTGGATTCAAAGCTATGTCAATGCCAATATTTGAAGAAGTGGGAGAAGGAGGAAGCTCAAAACTAGTCTCAGGAACTGAAGTAGATGCAAGAATGCCAAGGTTCAAGTGACCAAACTTCTCCTTACAAACATGATTCACACTTGATAAATGAGTGTGAATAGCAATCAATGCATCTACATCATCATTAGAAACAAAATGGGAGAATGTATACAAGAGAGATACATGATCAGCCATCCCAACAGCAATGATATCTCTGCTCTCCAAATCTCGTATGATCACAGAATCAAGAGTGAACTCAACTATCTTCCAACATAGTACACACAACACATTGTTGAATGTACTCTCACCAACATCAGTAGTTCCTTTTCCAGTTGCATGCATGTATGTATTGTTACCCATCAAAATAGGTGGCGAAGTACATGACTGAAATGAAGAGAACATCCCTTGTGAAGATGCCATATGATGACAAGCTCCTAAATCAAGAAGCCATTTGTCTAAGTGAAGACTTGTTGAAGCAAAGAGTGCTTGTCCTTTTCCTTTGGTTGTCCCAGTGACAAATCTTGTTGTGCTTCGGCGGTTTCACAATTTACAGGGTGGTTTTTAGGCCTCATCAGTGGGTTTTCCTTAGACTGGTGGTTTTGCATCATCTAGCAATATATTCTGGCAACTAACAGGAATATTCCATTAGCTAGGGGGTCTATTTTGCCCCTCAAATCTCTAAAGTAGGGCTTTTATTTCTTTTTTACATAACTTTTGCCCACGAAGGCAAAATCGGGTGAACCATATATCATCGGAAAGCTGGTTCCAAGTACTTCACTATTGTGTAGGAATTTTGCTTAGATTTTAATATTTGACAATATTTATCGTAGGTTGAAGGGGGGAGGAATTTTTCTCAAATTTTGTTGTTTGACAACATTTATTGCAGGTTAAAGGGGGTAATATCCCTACCGATGTGAGGGGCTTCCCTGGCCACAAAGGCTAGGGGCCCACAACGGCCTGCAATGCCATAGGCTTGTACCTACACCTGTAGGCATGGGCCCTACCACATAGGTATGGGCCCTGCTAGGCAGGGTATGACTGCCTTTAAAATTTTTTTATTTATATTTTTTTGCTTTTCAAAATAAAAAAATGCAGAACCTTTAGATTTTATTAAGCAATGGTAAAAAAATAATACTCAATAGATTCTGATTTAACTGAGAATGTTGATGCTTGCTAATGCAAAAATGATACAACGCTGATGTGGTATAGTGACAAAGTCGTATGGATTTTTTGCCAAAGCCCTAACTAGGGGCAAAAAATATCAGTGAAATTTTTTTTTCAACCTCTAATTTTGGTGTTTGAATAGGCAATCTTTAGGTTTTGGCACCTCCTGATCTTTATGGTGATGTCTAATTCGCTCTAGGACGTACCTAAAACTCTACTCCCAACAAAACCTCTCCAATAAGGGAAGGAAATTATAGACAAGGCTCTGATACCATGTAAGAGTCAATGTGACTCAACAAGCTAGGATCCTTGCAATCAAGACAACCTTCCACACAAAAATAAAAGAGAATATGCTAAGACAACAGAGAAATATTCTATACAACAAATTGTATTGAAACTGTTATGAAATACAATGAGAGAGCCTTGCTTATAAAGACAAGGATGATAATCAAGGAGTTGTAGTCATGTGACAAGTGTCACATTCCTATCACATGTGACAACTAGAGGATAGGATGCCAACTAGAGCACATGTGTAGGATAAGATAACTCACTACAACTAGAAACAACTAGAAACATCTAGAAGACTCACTAAGTCAACTTAACATGTGAATTATGTGTGATGTGTGAATATTATTTAAGTAATAAATAGTTAAATAATATGAATTATCCACACAAGGGGAAATTAACTAAACTAGTTAAAAAAAATCCCTATTCACACCAACAGAGACCATCAAATGGTCTAAACATAGTAAATGCAACTCCCTCATAGGATGGTGACACCTCAAATGACACACTCACCTAATTAAAATCACTTTATTAACCTAAGCAATCTTAATAAAAGTGCAGGAAAAACCTAGGAAATAGGGAAAATAACTAACACATTAGGAAAATAAAAACCTAAACTAACTCACCTGGGTTGAGGAGCTAAACTATTGAGTGGTGGGACTCTCAACCCTTGCCTTTGGACTCACTAGTACTCTCTAAACTCACTAATAGATTAAGCTTTTGGTGTAGTGGCAGCTCAGGTGTGTCAACAAGACATACCACCTCTTCTAGAACCACTTCATTAGAGATCTTCTCAAAAGCACCTAATTTTTCATAAGATCCACCTCCAAGGACAAGATAAAAAGGGGTTATATGAAGAGGTATCTTTAGCATATTTGTCTTGGTTTTGTTTCTACATATTTTCTTCTCTATTTATTTTTATAAAATCATCATTTTGTCCCTTTATAGATTGAGGCTTCTTGTGGTATCTTCTTTGAAAGTAACCATACTTATGGAAAAAGTTGCATTTGAAGGGAATAACTCATAGTCAATTTTTTATTCAAACTATTTTAGCTTCAAATTAATGGATTTATGAAGTCCTTTGAGAAGATCCATTTCTAAATAAATATGAGCTATAAAGAAATTATTTTCTTTGGACAGAGTCCACATTTGATATGTTTTGAAAATATTATCAATTAACTATAAAAATTCCTCAATCATTAACAATAAAGGAAGAAAATGAAACCTTACTCAAACTAACACCCAAGAGGGTGCCTCCTCTAGATCAAAAGTTATAACTAGAACTATCCAAGTATAGACCATTGGACCTTATAAACTAATTGCCATTTCAAAAAAATAGGTCCTTCTCCTCTTTGACTCAATGGTCTCCATCCCATATATAGCTAATTAGCCATCAATTTATAAGATGCCAAGTACTTGTGATCTTGCCCACCAGAGCCATCTCATAATACTTGATAAGTAGATCCATTGAATCCCCCATGGAGATGTTAACAAAAGGGAGAGTTGACCTATTTCTAAATCACACGAGTTCTATTACTAGTCCCAATAATGCGGAGGTTTACTGCAGCCATGGAGGAAGGATTCAAATTCGTAGTAGTAGAATCATGGTATGAAGGAGGAGCCATTAGAGAGGTAGAGCAAGTAGAAACTATAGTAAAAATCCTAATAGCAAATATATTTTGAAAACCCTAAAACATAAAAGATATGCCAATATCTAAATAAAATCATGAAAAATTAATGAAGACAACCAAATATATAATGAAAACAATAAATATGGGAGGTTTCAATAGGGCCATGTGGCTACCAAGTAGTGACAATACCCTAAGCACCTACAAGAACTCATTTCCAATTTGCCAAAACCCTCTTTCTTTGCATCATTTTAGAAAATTGTTCTAGATTAATTTATTAATTTTAAACTAACAAACACAAAATCACCAAAAATAATACAAATTTAAAAATAAAAAATAAAAAGACAAAACTCAACCATGTATAGAAAATATCAATCACAGTACATTCACCCGTCTATTAGCTCATTAAAAATAGATCAATTATCAACATCATCAACAAAAACACCAACACATCATCACTTAGCTTCTTGACTTACACAACCTTGAAAAGTCATTTGTTCCAATTTTTTCTGCATACAATGTTCTCATTGGCTATTGGCATAACACCCCATTCATATTCAACTAAATTTCTCATATTGTCCGCACCATGGGTTGCTTGGCCTTGGGTGAGGGTACAGAGACTAAGATAGCTCTTAGTGTCATTCTCATAGTTGGTTGGTTTGTTAGTGTATATATATATTTAATACTTTTTTATACACTTAGGCATAAGCCTACTTAGGTGTGCCTTTATACAATCTTGACACATGCCTCATTGAGGTGTCAAGGTTGTTGGGCAATTAGGAGAGGTGTTGCCAAGTTGCCTACTAACTAGCCACTCATGCTAGTTTTTAAGGAGGCAACTCACTGCCACTCATAGTTGAGGAGTCCTTTCCTCAACTATCTAACTTCCTCTTGTCACCTATATGTACTCGTCTTATTCGACTATCAACCTACTTCAAACTTGTAATCAGTAGTGGCTTATTGATCTTGGCTCAACTTCTATATGGTACCAGAGCAAGGATAACTTTTTATTGTTGGTTCTTTTGTTTTGAAGTCCGGTCATGGGAGGAGGAGGTCATTAGCTGGCTCTGGAGACATAATTTGGTAGAGTATGCCCCTGTTCCGGTTAAAAGAGGTGTAAGCTCTCATTCTGCAGAGAGAGACAACCCTCTTTCCATCGAGAGGAGGCCGTTTTTGGAGTTTGAAGGCATAGAGGTCACAACCTCTACTTTAGGACGCCATTGAAATCTTTGTTCGTGGTCGTCATTCAAAAGACGAGACTCAATAGAGGCCGCCATTTTCATTTGGGTGAAGTTGTAGTTAGTGTTGGCTGTGGAAGATCGCTGCCTCTTACACAGAGATTGATTTTGTGTGTAGAGGTGTCAAGTTTTTTGTTATTGGATGCTTCAATTCGGACCACTCTACTGAAGGTGTTTTTGAGGCTGCATTTGTGCATGAGAGGCCACCTTTTTGCCTTCACGCAGTAGGGTGCTTCAGGGCGCTCACGACCACACTATCCTTGCCTTCTCGTGCTCCCACATAAGGCGCTCATGGCCATTGCACACAGATCTCTCGATCAGAGCAGTAGGGGAAGGCATTCCTACCAAAAACCCAACGTCCCTGCAGCACCCCTTGCCACACCCCTACGTCAAGACAAAATCAGGCCTGTTGGGGTCTGTTTGTGAGTAGAATCGAGCCTGCTGGGGCTTGTTTGTGGTTAGAGAGCACATGACATCCAAAAAGAAGTAAAGGGCATCACATTTGAAGGTTTCGAATGACTCTTTGAAGGATTTCAATGGATCTGACACCCCTTCCACGCCCTTGTGCACATTGGAAGGGTCTAATGCTCTTTCGAGGCCCCTGTGCATAGGATTTGGCACAGGTCGAAGCCTCCAACAACCTTGCAATGGCCTCCAAAGGCAATGTATGTGACAGGGCGAGCCTGCCCACATTCTCCCAAGAAGACCATCAAACAAAGAGCACACATGCCCTCACAGATGGAGTTGGCACAATAGAGCTCCATTTTTTACCCGCCCCTGCTCACACTTGCTCCATTTTGGACATTTTACTCTATTTTTTACCCTATTTCCCCATTTTATTATTCCTTTATATTCCAAAAAAAAGGTAATATTTGTAATTTTTTTTTGCAAAAGGAATTTTTTTTATATGTTTTTTTTTTTTTTTTGATGAAAATGCAATTTATCTATTTAAATAAAATAACACTTCACAAAAAAATAACAAGTGGTTAAAAGGTACACCCCAAGAGTCACATGGGTTAAGCCCATAAATATCTAGAACAAAGTATCAAAGGGTACAGGACCCATATAAAAACAAAGAAAAAATAGATTAAGCAACCAATTCCATTCCTGCAGATGGTAGATCCCTGTCATTTGGTTTCCTCCAAATGTCCATGGGGTCCAGGTTGACATCAGGCATAGCCCAGCCATCTTCACTTTCCTGTTCTTCTTTCTGAACATTTGGCTCCTCGTGCTGAGGTGAGATAGCCAAATTTAACCGAGGGAAAACTTTAGTATTATCCCACCCTGTAGCTGGTGGATGTGAAGAACCAGGAGCATTCCAGTCTGCATTGTCCATTGCAGGCCAACCAGCATTACCTACATTATCCATAACAGGCCACCCCGTGTTATCCCCAGCTGCACTAGCAGCACGGCCAGAGGTCTATTCACGCGGACGTGGAGAGGCCGAGTGCCTACGCAGGTGAGCACCGCGACGTGGAGCAGGTTGGGAGCGAGGCTGAGAATCTCTAGCCAAACCACTTCTGCGTCTGTTAGGAGAGCGAGCTCTAATAGAGGATGGTGAGGGAGGAAAATGAGCCACAGTGCAAGGAGCATTCCCCCAATGATCCAACAACTCTTGTAAGTGAGCCACTTCCAAGGCAACTTTGTTAGCTTGCACTTGAATCTGCAGGAGAACATTAGAACAGATAATAGTTTTAATGTACAGAGAAACATTAGTTCCAATTTTGCTTTCTGAAAATATACAAGAATTACGATCTTTCCATAATGCAAATAAAATCTCCACCCTGAAAATATGCCAGATTTGAGTAAATTTTTTAGGAAACCTGGGTGAATCACCCAACAGGATGATTTCCTAGGTTAATGTCTCAGGTCTGAAAGGTCGAAAAAAATCATGAATCCATATCCAGAATTGTTGAGCTCTGGTGCAATACTAGAAGAGATGCTAAATCGTTTCAGCCTGTCCACAAAAAGGGCAACGAGGATCCTAGACCCCAAGGTGAAACAACCTAGTACCAACAGGCAAGCCTTGAAAGAGAATGCACTAGGAAAAATGAGCAAGTTTTGGCTCAAGAATGGTAGACCAAATAGTCTTAAACCTAGAATGCCAAAGACTTAAAGAGCTATGAATAAGCCAACACTTATTAAGAGTGGCAGCCATGGGTAAATGAGGTGAAAGCCACCTGTAAGCCATTCGTGGCATGAAATGATGCAAAGGTGTGTCTGGATACCATTTCCAGTCCTTCCACCATGGCTTGTTGGACTGAATTCTAACCTTGTGCAACATTTCAGGTGGAATAGCTATGATGATTCTGTCATAAATAGGCTTATCAACTTTTGAAAGAGAAAATTTTACACAGAATGTTTCCCAAGCCAAAAGGCTCATAGTGGGTCTGTGAAACAGGTCCTGAAGGGTCTAAACACCTGTTTTGTGAAATTTGAGAGCCTTTAAACCTTGCAATATAGCCAAAGGTTGAGTTGCAGAAGCTAGGAGAGGTGACCACCAAATATTAAGGTGATTGAATGAAATACCAACACGAAAATCATCACCAACCCAGCATAACCAAGGTTTAATTTTTTCCCAGACTTTCCAAATGCTCTTAACCACAAACATGCCCAAGATTTGAATTGGTTCTCTCATGATAAGGAGAGTAGAAAAACCAATTCCTTTCCAAGCTAGTTTGTGCATAGGATGACCCATTTCAATGTTATGCCAGAGTAAAACCTTCCATGCCTCACAACCAGTGTGCACACGAACAATCCATTTGATAGCCAACGTAGTTCCTTGGCGGTGAGTAGAAAGAATACTAAGTCCTCTAGAATCTCTGGGAAGGCAGCAAAATTCCCATGCAACACGGTGAAAACCATGGCGAGTATCAGAAGAGGTCCATAGGAAATCCGGCAAGAGTTTTTCTAATTTGGCATAAGAGCTTTTTGAAGGAGTCCAACAAGAAGAATAATAAACATGGGCTGCAGCCAAGATCTTAGAACAAACCTAAAATTTACCAGCCAGTGAAAGAGGCTTAGTAATCTAGACGGCAAGTTTTTGCTCCACACTGGTAAGAACAACTTGTCATAGGGTGGCAGATGTGCCCTAGAATGCAAAAGGAATACCCAGGAATCTAAAAATTTCACCATGGCCAACCTAGTGCCAGCCATATTACTGAAGCCAATGAGTAGTGGGAAGTATAGACTATTTGTAGCATAACGTCTTGTGCCACTGAATGGAAGAACCTGAGGCCAAACAAAAGGTCTCCAGATAACCAAGAGCATTTTTAACTGAATTTTCTTCTTCCAGTAAGGTTAAAAAGGAGTCATTAGCAAAATGACCATTAACCAACTGGCTAGAACAATTTGGTAAAGAAATATCATGAACAAGCCTATTGGAAACTGAATGAGCAAGAAGATAACCAAAACCTTCTGTTGCAAGAACATATAGACTTGGGGCAAGAGGGCATCCTTGGCAGATTGATCTGAAAAGGCCAAAAGTATGAGACTGCTGACCATTGATAGTGATGCAAGCAGAAGCATGCATTTTGACTGATTGTATAAAAAAGGGTCCAAACCCTAATGTTGCAAGCATTGCAAGGATAAAGCACCATTCAATGCGATCATAAGCCTTAGCAAAATCTATTTTTTTTTAAAATGCTTTTTGGTTTGATTTTTGGGCCCATTTCATTCCCTCCCAAATAGCAATGATATTATCTAATATATATCTAGACTTAATGAAGCCTGTTTGTTCAGGATGGACAATCAAAGGAAGCAGGTTGTAGAGTTTGAGCGAAAGAGATTTAGCAATGATTTTGTAGGAGACATTGAGGAGGGTAATGGGCCTCTAGTTGTAAATATCCTCTGGATCGCCAGCTTTAGGCATGAACTTAATGTTTCCTTGATTTATAATATTTCCTAAAGAATTGGAATGAAATGCTTCAAGGTAGACATTGTGTAAATCTTTTCCTAAACAATACCAAAGGGCTTTGTAGAACTCACAAGGAAAGCCATCAATTCCAGGCACTTTCCCATCTACCATAGCTAGAAAATTAAAAGCTTCATATCTTTTTCTCGGTAACTTAGACATGAGTACCGTCTTTTGCAAAAGGGGCTTTATTTTTCATCACAATTCCGTTGGTCACATTTATGTGCCAATTGGGCTAGTTGAACACACTACCTTTATAATGTGCCACATTTAGGAGAGGACAAAATAAATTGAGGTTCTTTTAAATAATGCTAGTGATAAATCAAATCACTCTTGTAAATAGGCTAAGTATTAGGGCACGATTTTTAATCATCCTGCTTAGTCCTATAGCACTACATGATAAAGTGTCTGATTCAAGGGGGTAATTAAGGAATTTGGGGCACAAAATCTTCAAGGGGGTGTGCATTTGGGTTCCTATGACATCTTTAGATAATTCTGAGATAAATCGATGGGTTCTTCACTCTGGTGCTATTGATCACATGTCTCCTTATCCAAAGTTTTCATGTCAGTCGATCCTACTGACATCTCCAAAATCCTGATAGATGATTTTTATCATATTGTTTGTGGACAAAGAACAATACAAGTAGGTAATGGACACATCCATAATGTCATTCATTTCTGACTTGACATAAAATCTACTTTTTGTATATCAACTCAATTTTTCAAATAACACAGTTGAGTTTACATCCACTTCAGCATTGATTCAAGATTCTTAGAGTAGAGAAATTGTTGCAATTGGGAAAATTTGTCACTTCTCCCGCAACTTCACATTTTCTCACTTTACATCTGGTGGGGATGATGCTTCTATTGCCACTTTAGAGATTAGTGTTACTTCTCTGAGAACTTCAATTGGTTTTGTGCAATACGATGATTGAACTATTTCTACCAAACATTTCTTGTTTGAATAGTTCTTTTTTTCTAGATTCCACTTCTACTATACCTTTTGCTACATGAGAGTTGTGTGTTGCTTTTTCATGAACTTCCAGTAATTCTTTACAATAGGATCATCTTACTCTTCTGACAGTACCTACATCGCTTGCTACATGAGATTCCAGAGACACTCCACAGAGAGCATCCAAAGATTCTTTCTAATAGTTGTTCTTGCTCCTTTGCTACATGAGATTCTAGAGATGCTTCCCAGAGAGCATCTAGAGATTTCTCTAGTAGGGCATCATCTGGAGAAGTTGGTCAGCATTCAGAGAGTTCATCCTCTTTAGGGGGTGCCTTTAGTTCTTTCTTATCTCGCTTTTGGAGGGTAGTTCTTTCCCACTAGGTTTTCTACCTTTCTTTGTTTATGAGAGATTTCATTGTACTTGGGTAGCTCATTAGGCCTAGTTGTCGGGACCCAATTTTATATTTGCATTATACATGGGTACCTCACCAGGGCTTGTAGTCAGGACCCATTTCATTTGTGCCCACCTAAGCTATGCTTAAGGGGGGTGTTAGTGTATATATATATTTCATATTTTTGTATGCAATTAGGAATTTAAGCCTACTTAGGTGTGCCTTTATACAATCTTGACACATGCATCATTGAGGTGTTAAGGTTGTTGGGCGGTTAGGAGAGGTGTCGCCAAGTTGTCTACTAACTAGCCACTCACGCTAGTTTTTAGGGAGGCAAATCGACACCACTCATAGTTGAGGAGTCATTTCCTCAACTAACTTCCTCTCATCACCTATATGTACTCGTCTTATTCGACTATCAATCTATTTCGAATTTGTAATTAGTAGTGGCTTATTGATCTTGGCTCAACTTCTATAGGTTTTTTCCACCTCATTGTAAATATTCTCTTATTGTTGGCCATGTACTCTAAGTTGCACTAGTAGGATAAAAACTTCCTTAGTTGGCACTAGTTATTTCCCTAGTGCATTCTTTGTGACAATTATAACCTAAGAGACAAGGAAAAAAGGTGAAGTGGAGAGGGGATGGGAGCTCATAGTTGGTATTGTTGATTTAATTGTTGATAGTAGTAGAGAGGTAAGCCACATTACACCCCCACTATTGTCTATAACAAGAATTATGACACTGAAGGATAAGTTATTTATGTATTAGATAATATAGTTATACATGTTTATCCTTTGGGCACACAATATCTTTATAAAAAATATTTTTATTTCTTTTTAAATCTTAATATGTATTTTTTTTGAGGTATCTTAAACATGCTAACTGAAAGTAAGAGCTCAAAGTGACTTTGATTCTTTATATATATTTAAAAAACCATTATTATATTATTATTAAATTGACAAAAAAAATAAAGTTTTTTATATTAAAAATAAGGAGAAATTTATAATTTTTTATCATAGTGAAAAATCCTCATGTTAGTTGGTCTACCTAATTGCCTTTAGTGGAAGAGGATTTTGGATAGGTTTAGAATTCAGGTTAATCACTGCACTTTTAGGTGGTTATCTTTTGCAGGGTGTCTTACCCTTTTTGAAATCAGTTTTGTAGGCTCTTCCTGTCTATAGATTTGTGGTGCTTTCTCATCTTAAAAGTTTTCTAATGGGTTTGATTCTCTTTCTTGAATTTCTATGCACAAAGAATTTGGATTCTCATAAGTGGAGTCTTATTAGTTGGGACCGAGTTTGTAGGCCTAAGCAAAATGGGTGTCTCAGTCTTAGGCACTCTTTAAGTTCAATAACCAAGTCTTGGCTGCTAAACTTTTTTGGAGATGGCGTAAGCAATAGGATTAGACTTGGGCAAAACTTCTATGCTATAAAGATTTATGTGGTGTTGTTTTGATGACGTTTTGAGGAGTATAGTTGGGAAAGGTTTTATGATTTGGAATATTATCAAGAGGGGAGCATCACTTGTTAAGTAGGGCCTTTTCTAGATTATCAAATTTGGTCAAAGTGCTCTTTTTTGATATATTATTGGGATCTTCATCTATGGATTATCACCTCCTTTCCCCATCTTCTCCCTTTGAGTAAGGTTTTTCAAGAGGCTAGTTGATCTAAAGTTTCATACTTCAAGGCCTCTCATTTGGTGGGGTAATCACATATATATTATTCGAAGGATTTGAGTAGTTGTTTTTTGTAGGGAGATCTAAATGCTTGGGCTGCCCTATCTTCTATTATGGAAAATCGACCATGTTATTCTCTAGAGGAGCTAGATGCTCTTGCCTAGGGCTATGATCCTAAGGGGTTTTATTTGGTGTCTCATGGGTACTAGATTTTAGAATAGGAAAGAACTAGGTACATGGATTTTCCCTAGTAGAAAAAGATTTGGAATACTTATTGTTTGGCCTAAGTTTAATTCACTTCTTTGGCTTCTTTGTCAAAATAAATGTCTTGCTTGGGACAACATAAGAAATAGAGGATTCCAAGGATTGTCATGGTATGTGTTCTCTATGGGGTTAACAATGAGTGTTAACAATGAGGGTCTTTGGAGGTAGTGGTGGCACATCTAGAATCAACCTTTTGTTCATGATACTTATCTATCAAATTTTTAGGCTAGCTTGGGCATACTACTTTGGCGTCCTTCCTATTGGTAGCTTGGGACATTGGTCCTATCTTTATTCTTTGGCATATTTGGTTGGAAATAAATTGTTAGACCTTCCAAGGCTATCAAAGTCTTATTGGGTATTTCTAGCAGAAGTTTTTAGACCCAATAAAAAAAACTTTGGTGGCTAAGTGCTTTGTGGATGAACTCCTAGCTCCCTTTAATATTCTAATTTTAAAGAAATTAGATTTGGATCATTTAATTAGCTTTTACTCACCTTGGTTTTAGGATCAAATCTTCCAATAAGATGAATAGAACAAGTAAATGGTCTCCTCCCTTGATGGGTTTTTTTAAAAATTAATACTGATGGTAGATAGGAACTTCTTGGGGCAATCCAAGTGCATCAAGGATTAGTGGAGTTGGGAGAGATAGTGCTAGTTCAGTTCACTTCTTCTTCTCTTCTTCTATGGGGTTTGGCACTAATAATCGGATGGAGGCTTGGGCCATCTTTGTGGCTATAGCAAAAGCCTATGAGCTAGGATGGAAGAAGATAATTTGTGAGACGGATTCCATGGTTTTGTTCTCCCTTTTGAATAATGGGTGTTTCACGAGTCTTCTTGGAGGTTGGCTTATTTTGTGGAGTAGATTCTTTGCCTTTAATGAAACTTTGGTTCCATCTCTTTTATTTATATTCCTAGAGAGTGGAATGTTGTTGTTTATTGTTTGGCTAAATGGGCCTTTGATGTTGATCATAGCTAGAATGTCATAGAATGGGGGTCCCTATCTTCTACTCATTCTTTGCAGTTTCTAAAGCTCGTTCAAAATGTCTTGGTTTGATAGTTCTTGTTTGTTTTTCCTTGGTATTATGTGCTTCGATGGTTTTGTGGTTTCCATTGGTTCCTAGAGGTGTTGGGATTGTAGAAAACCTCAGATTTTTACTCTATGGACTCTCGTGATAATTGTTGCTATTTGAAAGTTCTTTTTTAATTTTTTCTGATTTCTTAATTAATATATTTATCCTTTTTAAAAACATAAATAAATAAATAATTTTTTTTTACTAATATCACTCTTCTTTTGAATCTTTAAGTCATAAAACTTCTTGTGAGCATTTGAACCTCGGATCTATTTTCTCTCTCAGGAGCTATGACTTATCTATCACACTATCACATATTACTCTCAATAGATAAATGTTCGTTTCTATTCATAAGAGGAAATTATTTAGAAACAGAAACTAACTGTTGGTTAAGCACAGTTGTTTTTTAACATCATACAACAAGAAGATAGTAAAGAGAATGGACGTTGTCATGTTACGTATCAACTAAGAAGGTAAAAAATGCACCTGCAACAAATAGTAGAGTATGGTAGCTAAGGATACAAGTAATGAATCCGTGGGTTTGGAAGAAAAGAGTAGTTCTGACATCTCGCTCTAAACTCCATATCTTTCTGCTTGCTTCTGTGGTAATACCCATTCTTCATCAGTGCCCGCGATGTTCAACTTCCCCGAATGTGCCCATGGGAATTAACTGGAATTTACTTTGTGATAACTATCTTTTGTAGAGGCAGATAACGAATCCATAATTGTGTAAACTAAGACTGTTGACAATGCAAGATTGCTTTATATTGTTCTTTTGTGAGGCAGCTTCTGGTCTGGTTGCGAGGCACTATTACATGACACAGTCCAGCCAAGAAGACAAAAAAAAATACCACATTCATTATGATACCAATAGTGTGAAAACGAATAACTATAAATTAACGGAAGGAAGCCATTAAAATACATCTTTGCGCTTGGGGCAATGACGCAGCTAGTGAGGTTATAACCGAGGCGCGTCAATTGCTGGTTGAAAACTATTTCCAAACCCCCTCCTTGGCCTTCCTTCAAAGTTGGGCCATCGAGAATTTTTGAAGGGCTCTCTTTGTGATGGGCCCCACAAATCTAAACATTAAATAATATTCTCTTGTAATATCAATCAAAATTTTAAATAAAAAGTATCCCAAAAAGTAAAATAAAATTCCTATCTAAATATGTTATTTAGATATGTGCATGATTTAGATGGGCCTAAAATAGGTGCAGATTAGTTCTGAAGAGCTTGGAGTGTATACAAACCGTAATGGAAGTTGTTAAATGAATATAATAGTGTATAGCACACATTTTTACACTAATCAATTAAATAAATGAGTATAATAGTGTATATCATACACATTGTTACACTAATCAAGATTTAATTGAATGGTTTAGATTACAATTGAGATTATTAGAGGAAAGTTAAATTTTAGTACAGAAATGCCCTATGTACTAGGGCAATATATTTACGGCACCCACATCAAGTGGTATAAAACAAAAGGGGAAAGGTTTAAAGATGCAATTTACATCTTTGCATGTATCCTCCACTTTGGTGTGCATGTAAATCTACATTAGTAAGCATATAAAAGTAAAAAGTAAATTAGTAAGCATATTAAAGTAAAAAGTAAAAGCAAACACAATTGGAAGCAAAATAACTAGAGAAATAATCTAGAGTCAACCTATTAATTACATATAAACTTAGAGTATAATTAGTAATCCATATGCGGTTCACCAATATTTGACAGCTCCACCTCTAGCTTCCTATTCGATGGCTAGAGGTAAACGTTCACTACTACGTAAACCCCCTTCTATCCCTATAGTTTCTCAACTTCAATGCTTTCTTATATTCCTCCTACCTCTTTGACGGTGTGAGGAAAGTAACCCATGTTGTGAGAAGTTCCTCCTCGTCTTGTCATTTCTTAGCCCCTGGTGGTTCCAATTGTTCCTCCTCTTGTATTGAATAGATGAGAAGAAAAAAAAACCCATGTTGGAAAACCTCCCTCCTCCTTCAACATAGACTCTAGCTCACACTCAACAATTTCAATTTGTGAGAGATTGCAAGTGTTGTCATCATGTTATAGCCCAAGAGCACATTATTGAAGTTGAGTTTTGTTGAACACACAGAGATGCTGAGAGGCGGGGGTTGAATCAACGTATATTGAAACTTAACTATTTCATTTGCAGATCAAATTCATTTACTTAGAGAACATAAAGTAAAACATGCAACACATTCATCAACACAATGACACCAAGATTTTTACGTGGAAAACCCAAAACTGGGAAAAACCACGGTGAGTGTTAACTCACAATATAATGCTCACTGTTGTAAAAGTTTATAACATTGTTTTAGGGCTACAACACAAGGAAGCTACTGTAACTCTCTGTTGACTTTGTTTTAGGGCTACAACCCAAGGAAGCTACTACTCCCTGAAGAAATCTCACTGCTACAAAGAGTTACAATGATAACAAGACTATGAACTGCTATGAAAGAATCATCTGACTTATGCTGATGTTGCAATCCTCTTTTCTGCACAATTACTCCATCATACTGATTCTACACACTTCATACTTCTCATTTTACTCTATCACATTCACACTCACTTATATATTCCACAAATCAATTTATTCTTCTATATATATCCTCAACAACATCTCAAAACACTGATTAGGTTGGCACAAAGAAAGACCTTAGTTGAAACATGTGATATTGTATAGGTCGGCATAGAGCAAACTCATATTGAAGAGAAAATGGGTTGTAGATCACCACACATCATAATAGGAGCCAAAACATATCACAACACATCCTTTAATGACAAAACAACTGATCAGGTTCCACCGCATATGAAGGAAATTGGATTGCCAGCCCAAACAACAATACCACTACTAGCTGAACATCTTCACATCACCAAAGAGAAGCTAAAATCATTATGCAGACCACAGTTTCAACACTGTACCTTCTCAACACCATTAATACATCATTTTATTGAATTATCTAATCAATACATGCATATGCAAGATAGGGAACATACTGAACTGATGAGAACAGAACATTCCGGGCATATTGTAACACATCAAAACTTTAGATGTCACATTACGGGACACCAAAACATTTAAAACTCTTAGGAAAAACTCATACATCATTATACATATATTCCCAGATCCACACATCCTCATTTATCACTTCCAAAGAAAATCAGTCTTGACTTGAAGGTATACTGTAATCCAGAGGATAGTCATATGCAATTCTTCACTGACTAACTTAAATACCTTATGTGGTACAGGAGATAAGAAAGATTTGCATGTGGTTCAAACCTGAGATACATTAGGGCATGTAGAATCTCCGTACAAGCTCCTATAGCTGATATGTATACTTTCCATCTTCCGCAAGTGTTCAAATATGTGCTTCTGAGAACAACTTAGACATCCAGAACTAACTATATTACTTCTGTCAGTTTGATAACTGACCTTGCGGACCCTTAGAACACTTGATACTACAGGGTAGCATGCATTATGCATCCCTAAGCATGTCCTCAAAATCATATGGTCACAACTTCTCTTCCAAAGGAATGCAGAGGACTCCAATAGGTCTCCACCATTACTCTGTCTGAGGACTATCCCGAACTTTGTTACTGATAACTTTCTTTCCTAAAGGTGTAAAGACCTGAAATCTTGGATATAGCATGTTAATATCAAGATCAACTTATCTTCTAAACTGTAATACTAAATCTTGCTTTGTGGAGGAATGCAGACCAAGATATTGCGACTCTGCCTTAGGTTATACACTCTGGATGCCTTAGTCAAACTTCTACAATTTATCTCTAAGTTTGATACACTAAAACTGCAAGATATCACCTTAGGCATACTAGAAATATGTTATAACAAGTGTACCTACCTCTGCATCATACTTAGACATTATACTAATCACCGCATCACACTTAGACAATTTTCCTTCATCTTCTAGGTCTTCTGAACTTTCATGTCTAGCCGTGCTAACCTGAGTCAAACTGTCTCTCTCAAATCTTCCACTATCCATCAACTTATGAGGTTGACACATATTGAGTTGACATCAATGACAAAACACATTGCCAACAATCTCCCCCTTTATTATTGATGGCAACACTCAAAAAAATGTGTACAGACACTCACCCTTAGATGCATATTTCTATCTCTCTCCCCCTTTGACATCAAGGACAAAGGGCCTGATATCTACTTCCTATGATATCCCAACAATGTTTAACACTCCCCCTTACTATATAATTTTACAGACAGTACTCCCCCTGAGATGAAAATGCCTCAAAAATTGATGCTATGTACACTACTGTCCTCCGCAAGTTTATATACATTCAAAATTTTATTATCTACAATACTCCTGAAACTCATTTAGAAGGTAGAATGGCTTTGTATATTACCTTGAGTTGTGTCAAAGTAGATTCCCAAATTGCTTTCTCTGAGGTAAGGATGTGATTTTGGCATTCAAACTGCACATATAAGTCCTCAGCCTCATCTATACTGCTTGGTATCCTCGTCTTCTGCTCAATCTTCTCAGCTTTAGCAATCAACCCTGATAATGAAGCAAGTCTCAAGTTTACTACTTCTCTTATCTAACCAAACCACTCCTTTATCTTCTCTCTTTGGTCCTGTAGTTGTGACATTTGTGCATGAAGTTTTTCAATTTGTGCTTTGGTTGCTCCATCCTTGTCCTTTGACAAGTCATAAATATTTTAGCCATTTTGGTGATATGTGACTCAATGGAGTCAATCTGAGTTTTGATGTTCTTGGTGGCATTTGGCCATTTCAAGAAGAAAAGATACAATGTGGTGGCTTCATCAATGCAATCTTTAAATATCTTTATTTTTTCCTGCAGTTTCTTGTGTGCATTGGCACACTTATCAGATACCTCATCTAGTCTTTTATCATTCATCTTCCTTAGAGCCTCTTGTTCTAGCTTTTTTTTTAATATGGGAGGAGTGATCCTTGAAAGAGTCCATTAAAAGTTTCAATTTCTACTTCAGAGCCAAGGAAGGATCAATGTCTACCTCTGGTAAAACTTCCTAAATCAATTTTGTTGCATCCTTAACTAAGCTAGTCTTCTTCAAGTTTTCTTGCAGGAACTCTTTCCTTGTAGAGGCATGCAAGATGCCACCAAGTTGTAGCTTATGGAGGGGTGAAATGTTTGATAGATCTACTTGCCCCTCGTGAGTGGGAATTTGCAGAAGCTATGGTGTGATCACAAGTTGAAACTACATATACAAATTTAATAGGTCCTTAAATGAGTCTGATCCTGAAGGGTCTTGACCTATGTCCATAGAAGTATCCTTAACTTCCTTATCTTGCTTCTCTTCTATTTCATCCTGATCCTTTCCATCTTGTTTCTCCTCACTCTTCTCTAATTCATCCTAAATTTTTTCTTCTTGTTCCTCCTTAGGGTTATCCTCATTTCTTTTCTCATCTTTCCATGTATTCTATGGAGGAGGGTTGTCATGTTTTGTACCAAAATCGGTATTCAATTTATCTTGATCTCCTGAACTTTGTTCTTCTATTTTTTCTGGAGGTGTACCCACATTACTTTGATCTTCATCATTTTGTGCTTCAAAATTCTTCAAAGGAACAATCTCCTCATTCTGTTGATCATTCTTCATAGTCTCATCATCATCAGTTGCATTGCCTTCAAAGGCAGACAGATCTATATCTTGAATCGGCACATCAGGTATATCAGTTACTTCATCATTCTTTAGTTCTTCAAGAATTTTTGTTGTTTTGTCTATTGTCTCTTTTTCCAATCTTTCTATTTCTTCCTTGATTTTTTCCCATCAGGATGTTTATTCTTCTTTTTGTTTTGAATTATTTTGCTTGTTTTTGAGAAACTTTAACTTTATCTTCATTAGAGATAGAAGGATCAACTTTTTCAACTACTCATTTCCTCATCTTAGCATCTTTTGCCATGGCTTCATTCCTCTTATGTATAAGTATGTCTGCAAGACTTGTAGGAAGTTTCAATCAATGATCTCAATTAGGGCTATATTGAAGCCCATCATGTACATAACTATGGTCTACTCAATTGTCGATTTTTCAATAAGTGGCTTTTCATCATAGAGCTCTGCAACTCCTTTCAATGCACCATGCTTTGCAATTGCATTTATAGTAGCCTCAAGCTATAAAGGCTAATGCTCCAATTCTTCTTGGGAGGTTTTTTTTTATTCCTTTTCTTTTCCCTTTTCTTTTCCTTTAGTAGTTTCTGCTTCTTCTTCTCCTTCTCTTGCTCTTTTCTTTTTCCTTTCAAGCATATTAGATTTTTCTTCCTCTTCTTCATCATCTTCATCATCTTCTATGTTCACCAGATTTATGTTTCCTCTCTTTGCTTAGACCTTGGGTCTATGTTTCTTTATTTCTGCAAATTTGGTCTGTACTGGCACTTCAATAGCAGTTCTTTCCCTGTTGGGAGGTGTAGGAGCAGGTCCAGAGGATTTTTAAGAGGTGGCAGTAGCAGAGGTAGATCTACTTGTCCTTTTAGGTACTTGTGTAGCAGAAGAGGTCTGGGCTACTCCTGCAGGGTCCTCAAGTGTCAAGCTCATTTGTTCCAATTTTGATTTCATCTTTTCTTATTTTTCTTTAACATCCTTCAAGATTGTTTTGTTGGTGATCTCATCATAATTTCCAAATATTTCAGCAGTAGGATAATTAGGCTTGCTGAGTAACATGTTAGCATATCCAACCAAATCATATTCAGACACCTCATAAGGCAAGGTGGTTATCCAGAAGGTTCTTGGCTCTACAACCTCCATATAGCAACTGTCTTTGTCCACCATGAAGGTTATATCATTCTTGTATTTTTCTACTACTTTTCCTGGTATCCTTTCCCTCATATGCATATCATTTTAAATTTTTTTGAAGAATCCCCAAAATAATGTATCACAATGTTTATGATCAGAAAACTTGCGTATATAGTCCTTAATTTGGTGTGCAATAGGGGTATCACTTTTCCAAACCATACTCTTCATTGAAGGTAATTCCCTCAGGAAATGGAATAGAGCGCACAACAGGCATGGAAAATTTACTTATCAGTTAGCTAACTAGTCGCTAACCTTCATTTCCTGTGTGTATGTTTCCATCAGCAAAACCCACTCCTGTCAGCGGTCTTAAGCCCTGTCACGCCGAGCTCCTCCTTTAGGCCAATGAGATTTAGATTTTGCACCTATGGGCGAGACTGTCGTGATCGGCAGATTGAACCATTGAACCCACCATTTTGTTGAACCGACACTATCACAAAAGCTTCTGCTGCTCGTTGAACCCTCCAGAGTCGTTGAACCATTGAACTGTTGAACCGGTTTAATGGGTGGTTCAACGATCGATACTAACCCTCACCACCTTCGTCATTCCGCAGGGCCTCCGAACCGATACACGATTGAACCGCTGAACCCTTTGAACCGTTGAACTGGTTCAAAGGTTCGACCCAACACTTAAAAATTCCTTCAAAGCTTTACTTAGCTTCTTATAAGCTTTCATCAGGCCAAAGTAAACCCAATAGGTAGATGAACTGTTGAACCTTTCACCAAAGGTTCAAACAAAGATTTGCTTGGCGACACCGATGCCGATCAATTCCCCGATCGCTTCTCTATTGAACCAATGAATTTTTGAGCCATTCAAAATTGGTTCAAACACTGCAAATATTTCAGTGTTGCCAGTTTGGTCTGTCGAAACCCTTTTCAGTTTCATAGATCTAGTTCTCTTGCGAACAACCAAACTTTTATCCTTCATCAGCCTAGCACATGCGGATGCTAGGTTGATGAGAATCAGATTTTTGACAGAGGAAAATATATCTTTTTCTTTTATGGTGTGGTTTTTTTTAAACCATATCATTTTAGGGCAAAAGGTGACGTTTGGACTCTATTGCCCAATGGAGTAGGCACCGGTCTACTCCCCAGAGATCTGGGATCTTGCTATGCCCGTAGGGGGCATACATCCCCAGACAGAGCCACTGTTGGGACCTAAAATTTCATACCAATTTTTGCAAAATTTTAGGTTCCCATATGAAAAATTCAATTTCAACACTCATAGATGCACCTGCACAATATGCTTAAGTGGCCTACTTTGAAGCATTGTAATTTGAAGCCTGTTCATTTTCTTGCAAAATCATTTTGCAAGCATGATTACTTATCATATGTGAACACACATATATGATTACAGCTTCATGTGACATGATTTAACTGAGTTTTGAGAAGTCGAGCTGAAGGGTTCTGGTAAGGTTTGTTACTTGCACAATGTGAAATCAGCCCGAGAGGCCAACTTTGGAGGTTGATATCTAGCAGCTAGATGATGATCCTGACAAAATAATCAGTGTTCTGTATTCCCCTCATAATAATGTACCTTCATACCAATTTTTGGGACCCCAACATCTCATTTTCTATTTTTTCAAAATCAAAAGCAAGTGTAAAAAGTTCAGTTGCCATATCTGCATTTCTAGAAAGTTGCAGAGAGGTCAACTTTGGCCATTAACATTTCGTGACAGAAGATGGATGGAGAAGAATCCTCTTACACACACACACACTCATCAAGCCTAAATGAACTCAACTTTCCAGTTACAACTTCCCAGGAAGAGATTTAGTGGGTTTTTAAAATTGTAAGTTGGTGAGCTCGAATCAGGTTTTGACAGGGGCAGTTTTCAAGGAGGTTAATTTGGAAGGTAATATCTAGCAATTGGATTGTGTTCATGAAAAACCAATTGATGTCTCAAATTCTTCCCATATTAATGTACCTTCATACCAATTCTCAAGAGCCTAGCACTCCGTTTGATATTTTTTCAAGATCAGATCCAAATGGGTTTTACACAGTTCTGTGACTGCATTCCCAGGCAACTCTAGAAAGGTCAACTTTGGCACTTGATATTTTGCAAAGGAAGAAGAGTGAAGAAGAACCATTTTGCCTACATGTTCACGTGACCTAAATGAACTAATCCCCAAGATGGCAGCTTCTCAATATCAGATTTGATATTTTTCCAAAGAGGCAAAATGACAGGTTTCAGTTGAGTTTAAAATAGGTGCAAAATATGCTGAGTGAGCTACTTTGATTGCGAGCAGCTTTTAAACCTAATAACTTCACGCCGAACCATTTGTTGCGTTGAATTCTTGGGTCAAAAATCTACAAGTTTGTGCATTTTCATAGCTCTAGGAGAAGTTTTGATCAGCTTTTCAGGATAATTCTGTACACTACTTGACCAGTTTGATCACGGTGTGAAAATGTCAGAAATCAAAATTTGATGAATACCCATTTCAATTTTTCATCTTAGAAACACATTGAAGTGATGTCAAAGCAATTCAAGACTAAAGTATGAAGCTGGCAAGAAGTTTCTTGAAGGGGCTGGATATTCATTGCCTACAACATTGGATGATAACATATTATCAGGCTATTCGTTGCATTTGTGTTTGGCTCACCAGAGGCTTTCCCAATCATTCTTTGGGAGATATAATATTTACAAGGATTCTAACACATCTGAGATTGCATTAATGTAGAACCCCTCATGAAACTTAAGATCACAGCTGTGGGAGGAAAATACTCTTAAGAGTTTTTTCTTTGATGAACTCAGTCCACTTTCATCTTTAGTAATCCGCTGACGAAAGGTTGAATTTGAGTGCTAGCCTGCACTGATGGATGTTGTTGAAAATCATCATGAAGTTAATACTGAGAAACTATGCTATGCATAATACTCGATCCTGTTCTGAAGAATGGTAGATTCAGATGTGGAAATAACATCCACAATTTCTAGTCTAAAAAGGTTTATGCATATTGCAACTCTGGGAGAGTTCAGGAAATGCTTAGAGCTCTTGCTTACTTCCATGGGAGACTCATTGAAAAGGAATTGAAAGATTATTCAGACCTTTATAAGTAGGATGATCACCGCTACTATTCACCGATTGAATATTCAAAGAAGACACATCAAAAGCACCAGAAACTGATTCAAAAATTTAATGCAATTTTGGAGCACCCTGTTATCAAATTGTTGAAATAAGAAAATAATGAAATTTAACTCTGGAAATCTTGATTCTACTAATTTTAAAACACTGGAGGATGAAGAAATCCAAAGTCAATTTGAAACTAGTCCTGCTGTGAGTAATTGATATCAACACCGAAAGGGCTCCACTCATTGTTTTTAGATTCAGAGGCTGGTAAAAATGAAGGTTTTCACTCCTGCTCCTACTAGTACTGCGAGAGAAAATATTATTAGAATGACTCATCAAAGTGAATGGCTTCCCAGTAATCCCAATAGTGTGGCAGGATGAAATTAGGGCAAAACATATGAAACCCTACATCGGGGAGACATAGCATATCGAAGTAAGTTCTTAAGAGTTCTCTGATTTCATAAGTCACATCGATAGAAGAAAAGACAAAAGAAGCACATCGGAAGATAGGGTATATCAGTGGAAGTCATTTAGAATGCTCCGATATGCCGATATTGTGGGCCCAATTATTATATAAAATAAGTAATAAGGTAACACAATGGAAAATGGGATATGGAAGGATGGAGAAATATGTAGAATATTTTTGCAATAAAGATGGGAAATATTTTCGCAAAGCCGTTAATTTAAGATTTTGTGTAAATGTGTATAATGGCTCGTGAAAATATTTTCACTTAAGAAATATGAAGTGGAACATTTTCACATACAAAAAGATTAATATTTTGGTACAGTTATTTCCCATGAAGAAACTATTACAAGGTAAGGATTTATTTAAATAAGGTGAGGGTGATTATTTAAAGATAAGTGATTATTTTAATCAACAGGTTAAGTGAAATATAGGCCAGTATTTTCACTTGGGGATAAAATTTCTCGGGAAGAATTAACCAAGGTGGTTACCGGTAAAACCCTCCTACGAGAAGTAAATATGAAAGTGAAAGTTGCTATCAAAAGGGAAATAATTATTATCACCATCACCAAGAAATAAAAATGAAGGATAAAATTAATATTTTATTCCTGCCAAAGAGAAATATTTTCATGGAAGGTATAATAAAATGGAGGATTATTTTACCAGAAGGAAATAATCAAATTACCAAATGGAGATTTAATAGTCAAATTTGGAAAATTTCACTTGAAGACAAAATATTTTCCAAAATAAATTAACCAAATGTTTAATCCTTTTTCAAAGTGCACACAAAGGCTGGTAAAAGATTTTCACCAAGGTGTGAATTATTTCTATGAGGCAGATAATTATTTTATCCGGGGAAAGATTTTAAAAATACTTTCATTACAAGAAAATTAATCCAAGAAGTAAGTATTTTACTTGGAGAATGTTTTATGCAAATAAAGAATATTTCATCAGGTGAGAAAAGGGAAGTCGGAATGAAAATATTAAATCATACCAAGCTCTTGTGTTATGCCGATGGATATCCTTCCGGCAAGAAACAACATACTTTCACCAATAAGTTAAATACATTTGCATCAGTGAGACATCTGTGATCGGAATGAGTTCTCAAGATCTCTCCGACAACATAGTTCACTTCGATGAGGGAGAAAAAAAATCATCAAAAGAAAAAATAAGATTTCAAATGCAAGATAAAAGACTCAGGTATATGAATTTAACTGAAGGGGAAAGAGATTTAATCAAAATTTTAATGAAAAATTAAAATATGAAGCAGATGGAATGATTTAAAAGAAGTGAAGAAATATTTTTGTGAAATATTTTCACCGAGGAAGAGAGAACTAGGTAATATTTTTTCCCAAATGAATATTTTTGGCAAAACCAAAGTGGAAGTACACAAAGTAAATGTAATATGAAATATTTTACTAGAGGAGTTAAAACGAGTGATTAAATATGGTAAACATATATACAAGTAAAAATTGAGCTTGAAGTTTAATTAAAATATTTAATTTGCCAATGGCAGCTAATTAAATATTTTATTTTGCCGAAAACAATTGAATGAAGAGCTGTACCAAAAGATGCACAGATGTGTGAAGGGTTACAACCCTAAAGATGCAAGATATATATGGGAGATGCAAACCGAAGTAAAGAGGAGACATGAGTAGATTAGAAGACATCAGTAGATTTAGGGTAGCAGTAGGAAATTATTTAATTCCACTCCACCCATTTGCTTGATCAGAACTTGTATATACACATTTTTCATTAATGGAACGGAATGTTTCAATTCAGTTATCTATTTTCAGTGTTCAGCTATAATGTTAATATTAAATCCTAAATGTTGTAATGTTGTCTCCAGAATGGTTTTCCCCATATTATTTAAATTATCATATCAAGAATATTGTTGATTTATCTGGTCACATTTGCTGATTCAGTGTGTTCGAATTAGTTGGTTTCTGTAAAGAAGTTGATCAGAATTGTCATAAGGTCTCTGCCAAGAGGTAAATCCTTTCTACAAAACAAATTTGGTCTAAATTCCCTTCTTACTAGAATTAAACATCCTCTCAGTTGTTCACAGTAATACGGGGAATATCATTGGGATAGTATAAGAAGAACATTGTAACTGACATTCTTGCACGTTTGCATAAGGTGTAAACATCCCATGTGCCTTACAAGTTTGAGTTAAGCTGTGAAATAGATCAACTTACCTTATACATCCGTTTCCATTAAATCTTCATCCATTTACTGACTCCATAGCCCAATAGAAGTAGGCACTAGTCATTACTATCCAAACTCATATTCAAGACATTTCTATTTCAAGTCAGTACATTAGGAATAGGAGATAGTTTTTAAATTGCATCTATTACATTTTATGCCATTGTGATAGATTTACTAATCCAATCAAGTCATATAGTGTTCATTTTGCTTTAGTTACAAAGGTACACCCGCCTAGGTTTGCAGGACCTGAAGTGTAGGGAGCTAATAGCTCTATCAATTGGTCCAAAAACGTTGCAAATCCAAACATAGAGTCTGGCATCCTCTTAGGGTTAGCAACCTACATTTTTGGGAACCAACAGGATCCACATACCAAAATTGTGCATAAACTATTATATACATGGCTGCATATGTACATACAATTCATATGTTTTACTTACATATACTTGAGTATGTCTGCAAATGTAGTCTTCAACTGTACAAGTTCTGTGGCCCAACTTTTCTTCATCCTATACAAAATGGAGATATGTCCACTCAACAAAAACACATATGCTTCTATCCTTTTCAAATCTGTTGGATCACTGGTTTGGGCTGTACTTTGCACATCTGCCAAGGCATCAAGCATTGCCTCTAACTTCGGGATGATTATCCCTCTGAGTTCACCCATTCTATCTGTAAGGGGGACAAATAGGTTAGTTCAAACTAATGAAAACATACAAACCCAAACATCAATAGAAGTTGAAAGCAAAGAGGAATCAAACAAAAACAAGTAGAAATACTTACAAACCCCTTTTACCTATCATTTTCCATTGTTGCCTATCTTGCTTTGATCTTGATTTGAGAAGCCCTCAGAAGCTTTCTTGCTTGCTTGCTTGTTTGAAGATGACAAAGGAAGAATGGCTTAGAATAACTGTTTGTGTTGAATGAGAGCTTCAACACACAATAATGGAGGATCCTTAAAAATGGAATTGAGAAGAGAAGATGAGAGAATTTTGGGTATAGTGATTGTGCAAATGAAGTTCCTCTCCAATGGCTTAGAAGAGGGTTCTATTTATAGATTTTCTGAAAATGGAATGGAGGGTGAGGATCAACAAATGAGATCAATGGCTAGGAATAAAAGTGAATCTTTTATTCATAGAGGAAGAATTAAAATTTTTTTATTTGAGAATAGTGGATTATGACAATTGAATTAAATATTCAATTGTTGAAGGCTAGTGGGGAACATTGAATTAAATATTCAATGGGTGAAGGCTAGTGGGGAACATTGAATAAAATATTCAATGGGTGAAGGTTAGTGGGGAACATTGAATAAAATATTCAATGGGTGAAGGCTAGTGGGGAACATTGAATAAAATATTCAATGGGTGAAGGCTAGTGGGGAACATTGAATTAAATATTCAATTTGGTGGAGGATAATGGGGGACATTGAATTAAAAATTCAATTGGTGAAGGCTAGTGGGGAAAATTGAATTAAAAATTCAATTTGGTGGAGGATATTAGCTAATTAAATATTAAGAATATTTAATTATATGTGCAACATGGTGAGGTGGAAGAGATGAGGTGGATTGATGAGGTGGATTTTGGACTTATAGACATTAGAAGAATTGGGGGAATTTAATTAAATAAAATGACTTTATTTAATTATGGGATAATGAAACAATCAAATAAATTTTGAATATTTATTTAATTGACAGAAGAATAAGAATTAAGATAAATATTAAAATATTTACTTAATTTGACCCGAGCCAATTTTAGGTGTATATATTTTGCCCCTCTTTGAAGCAATGTGTTTTATCATGTTGTTTCAAAGAATAAGAATAGTCTGATGCTGATACATGCCTCAGTTTGCCCCTGGTACAGGTTACAGTGATAGGATGCCCCCTCGGGAGATTAGACGAGGAGAAGGCGGAAGGCATGAGACGGACAATCTCACGAAGAGGAAGGTGAAGACGGGTTAGGCTGGAGAAAAATAGGCTATGGTTTGGAGAAACAGACATGGGAAGTCATCATAGGGTCATACAGTCAGATATGTGCCACTTGCTATATATAGGAGTTGGGTCCACACAATCTATTCATTTGTACACTTGTCCATAGTTGATTTGTCCTCTAGAGAGCTTAGGAGAGCATGGCGGCCAGAGAGGTGGATATTTCATGTGAGCAGCATCGGTTTGAGTGGATTCAACGGTTCGATCGGCCAGCAGATGCAAGACCCCGGTATGTAGTTCTTCAAAACTTGTCGAAAGTTAATTTTTGTGCGTATTTATGACTAGGAAAACCATCTAGAACAAATGCGCAAAAACCTTAGTTTTTGCACATATGCGCTCCTAAATTGCGCATATGTTACGAAACTGCGCATTTATGCTGCAAAATGGCGCATTTGCTTATTTTGCGCTTTTGTTTCCTAAATGTGCACATTTGTTTGTTTTGCGCATTTACGCGTTGAAGTGGCGCATTCGTCCCTAAATTGTGCATATATGCTGTGAATCTACGCATATGCTAGTGTTGCGCATGTAAGCTATGGAGTGGCGCATCTGTTGGGAAGTTACGTATTTGCTATAATAGGTTGTGCATGTGCCAGAATGGTGCATACGCGTCAGGAAGTTGCACTTTTGGTATGAAATGGCGCATTTACCACCTGGATTGGTGCATTTATGCTTTCAGGCAAATCAGTTGACTTAACAAAATTAACCCAATTAGCATCTTGATTGATGCATCAATTGATTAGCGATCTCTGAGATTGCTGAGAATCTAGTCGAGAGATGATATATTGTTTTGATTAATTTGATATGTTGAGTCAATGATAGGGAAAATGTCGCATGTGCCACCGGGATTGGCGCATTTGCAGTTTTAGGCAAATCAGTTGACTTAACAAAATTAACCCAAATGGCATCTTGCTTGATGCGTCAATTGATTAGCGATCTCCAAGATTGCTGAGAATCTAGTCGAGAGATGATATGCTATTTTGATTAATTTGATATGTTTAGCCAATGATAGGATAGCTTGATTTGCTTGGAGTAGGTTTTCAATATGGATTTGGATTTCACTGACGGTATGCATTTTTTGATTGCAGGAGGATATTCAGGACATTCTGACATCGCGAGAGTTGTTCTCGTTGCTGTTGTTGCAGTGGTATATGCTGACTGAGATGGAGCGGGAGGCTCTAGGTGCTATGGGTTTGTATCATGTGCTCTTTATGCCTGAGGTTTGTATGAACCAGGTGATGGTGACTACCGCCGTGGAGCGATTCCACAGTGAGGATGGGACCTTCCATTTTCTGACAGGAGAGGTGGCTATTACTCTAGAGGATGTTTATCGGATTCTACACCTCCCTATTCAGGGAGAGTTGGTTGAGTACGAGTCACAGCGTGGCGCTGGGCTAGAGGAGTGTAGATAGGTTTTTGATGATCCCGAGTTGGTAGGGGAGGAGATCTCGTGGTAGGACATGCATGACTGTTATGACTACTTCCTAGGCATAGTAGTTGGACTGATCGGTGGTGTAGTATGCCCCGATAGGAGAGCACATGGCTTCCCCATTGGCTAGGGACGGATGTTGGAGAGTATGATTGTCGACAGGACCTGGTATGCGTGGGGTGTGTGCGTGCTTGCACACCTATACAGAGACATGCATCAGGCAGTGTACCACCGAGGTTCTAGTTTATTTACAGACCTAGATTAGGTAGCTGAGGGCTCATCTGAGAGCCGTGGAGTCATGATGAGATGCAGATGTGACTCAAATATTCGAGTTGAGCAGGGAGAGAGATGGAGCCTTAGCTAGTATGCGAGCTATGAGAGCAGAGCGGGATACAGCCTTGATGGCTATGGGTACCGATGGGACCTCCAGCTTCTTGGTGGCACAGGTGCAGCAGTCTCAAGCCCAGGTAGTGCAGTTACAGAGTGATCTGACTAGATCGTAGGCACAGACTTAGTATTACCAGGGTTTATATCACGGTGCTGTGCCAGCTGGTCAGAGAGCCTCGAGCTTCCAGGGCCAGTCAGAGGCAGCGTAGAGAGCAGGTGGGTCACGGTCTATGGGTTCAGTGAGGGCCCCACTACCGTCAGGGGTGGATAGAGGAGAGGCTAGTGCCGGGAGCAGTGTTCCGCGATAGCAGGGTTAGACAGACCCAGAGACTTGTACCAGTTTTTGATCATTTTGTAGCACATTTTTGACAGATGGCTGAGATAGCCAGCATATGTATTGATTATGTTCTGAGACATGTATCACCATTTGTTAAATGTTGTATACATTTATGATATGGCTCGGAGATTAGACAGAGATCTTGATATATTGTACACTTGGACATGTGTTTATGTGATGATGTTGTTGTTTCCTTGATCTATATGCATGGGCTACATGTGTGATGCGTGGATGTTTATATGCTATGGATGCACGCTATTTTATGATGTTTTATATATGTTATGCATACTAGATGGATGTTTAGAATGCTTTTGAGTTATGCAAATGCTAATGTGTATGGCTATGGTTATGCAGTTTGATATGTATGTGACCTATGTTTTTGATTTTCTTTTGAGTATAATTGTGTTATTTTGCATTAGATTAGTTTTATTCTTCATTTTGATTTCACGTATCACATTTGGCACACCCGGTATTGAATCCAATCGTCAATTTATGCAGGTTTTGTTGTCAAAATCTTCTTTTTCTAACAGTTTTTGCAAGTTTTGGTGATTAAGTGTTGCAGGTGGCATCCTGGGCAAAAATGAACTACATTTTTGTGCTCAGGATACTGTTTCTGTGAATTTTGACAGTAAACTCGAGTAGGTTCTGTGAAATTTTTTTTGAAAAAATTTGAAATTTTTTTAGGGTACAATGTTAGGTGGTGCATTTCTTTGTTTTCTGTGATCACAAGTTTCTGTGTTGCAGGGCTTTCGTTGTGTAGGGTTAATGTGTGTGTTTGCAGGTTACGTTACACCCGACAACTGCTTCAAACCACCAGGTCGCCACCTACAAACCACCCTCCACCAGGTCGAGATCTACCTGAACACCATGCCACCGCCCCGCTGCCTCCGTCGAAATCCCCTTCCGCCACTGCCTCACCCTCCATCCTCATCTCCAAGATCCTATAAATTGGACCCCTCTCTAAGCCATTGGGGGGGAACACTTCATGCATCAGAACTCTGTCAAAATCACTCTCCAATCTCCTCATCTTATCAAACCTCTACCAAAATTATCTCTCATCCTCATCTCCATCTCCATCTCAGTCCAAATCACTCATATACATTGTGTTGTAGGCATTGAGCAATCCACATCTACACACTAATCACGGGAAACATTTGAGGAGCTCTAATCGGGTGCATCTCCTTCCCGCATGGATTCGTGAGTCAAAAGGAAGGTATAATCATTCTGTTTTGCATTTGATTAGTTTTAATCTTCATTTTGATTTCACATATCACATTTGGCACGCACGGTCTCGAATCCAATCATCAATTTATGAAGGTTTTATGGTCAGAATCTTCATTTTCTAACCAACTTTGTAGGAAGTTTTGCAAGTTTTGTGGGTGAGCTGTTGTAGGTTGCATCCTGGGCGAAAAATAACCTCATAGTTGCAATCAGAACGTTGTTTCTGAGTTTTTTGACAGTAAACTCAACTATGTTCAGTGACGAAATTTTTTGAAAAAATTTGAAAATTTTTTAGGGTACAGTCCGTACTGTACGGATCCGTACCGTACGAAACCGTACCCCATGCTGTGCTAAGTGGTGCATTCTCTATTTTCTGTGATCACGAGTTTTTTTTATGTTACACCCAACACTGCTTCACCACCAGCTTGCCGCCCCGTCGCCATTGCCCAGTCAAACCCTTGTCGCGGCCGCCACCTGCACATCTTCCACCATTTCTCTGCAGTCTCCTGACACCATCCTCCCGCCTGAAGCTCCCCCGCAGCCTGCATCTACCCGTCCTCCGCCGCCGCTCACCACTCAACGCCCAGTTGCCACTAACCCCTTCCACCGGTTGACACCCCTCGTCTGCCTTATACCTCCCGTCATCCCCAGTGGCGGTGACCTCCACCCGTCGACACCCTACCACCGCCCGACCACCACTTACTCCTCTCGTCCCCTCTACCCTGCAGAACCTCCATCCTCCGCCGCCTCCTCTGCCATCTCCCACTGACCACTCCTGGTGAACACCCTAACGCCGACCTCCCCTCCCATCCCCTGGTCACCACTCCTAACCCTTTCACCGCAGTCCTCCCGGCCGAGCCACCTCCCCTCCTCCTGCGACGCCCGCCTTCCCCCCGACCACCGCCACCCGAGCTCCACCCCTGCATGTGCCCTAAACCTACCACCACTCGTTGCCTAACCTCAGTTTGCCACACAAGCAGAAAACCCTAAATCTGCTTCCCTTGTCAACATAGAACTTTGAAGTTTTGGCTTTATTTTTTTTATTTTTGCATGGATTTGACCCCTGGTCATATGGGCGACCAGGGGCTAATACCTTAACCACCAGCACAACATCAAACCGCCAGAGGTACAAACAAACAAATGTGACCACACTTTTATAACTGTTAGCAGTTATTTCAAACAGTGAAACCAACCTCTAGTGCCTCTTACATGCATAAATAGGCTATTTTTTTCAAACTTGCACAACTTTCGCATACGGAGGCAAAATCACGCAAACAATGACTCGTCAGAAAGAGGACTCCGAGCACTTCACAGTTGTGAGGTTTTTATCAGGTGACTGTACTTTTCCTACTTTTTCATCAGTCAAAGTCAAACATGCTTAAAATCTTCAAACCATCATAACTTGTGCAAATTTGATCGTTTTTCAGAGAATTTTTTTTTCAAATCACATAGAATTTCCTAAATTTTCTGTTCATGCAATCTATTTTCCTATATCAGTTCTTTTATTATCAAATTTTCTCAGATTATCAATTTTCACATTACAATCCTCTTGGAAGTCTACTTGCTCTGTTTTCGGTTTCGTGACTTGCAGGTGATCATTCGGGATCGGACAAACATCAGGATCAGCATCTACATCAATTTGGACAACAATTTAATCAGGTGCATCCATTTTCATCATTTATCTCTCAATCATTTCTTGCAAACACATTTTGATTTGGGCATAAAATGAACATTGTTTGATCAATCACACATTGAAATCGGGCTTAAAATGGACAATTTGTCTTCAATCACATCTTGAAATTTAGATTTAAAAAGAATCACTGCTTGACATGTCTTCATCACATTTCATTTTTCTAAGGGATAATTAATCAACTGCGAGTGTGAATCAAGTGGGTGTGTGTATGCTCTCTCCTCGCACCACAAGGTGATCTTGGAGATCAAAAACACCTCAACTGATTCACTTTTGTTTACCCTATCCTAGGAGGCCTGCTAGGGGATTTCATCACCCCTAGGGATGACCTCATCCAAGGCTGAATCGAAAGACAACCTCTTTAAAATTAGAATCTTGTCACTCTTGGCTAAGCCTCAAAGAACTTTCTACCTTTGGGAAGTGAAGGTGAAGGGTGGGTTACCCCCTTCTCTCGGTTGTGTGACAGGATTTCCCTTTCAAATCATTAGTCAACCTCGTCTAAACATTAACCAAACCTAACTGACCATACCCCATCAAACTAGACAATAGGGCATGTTGATTTGTTTTGCAAGTGTGCTTATTTAATCATTCTCATATTCTTCAAAATTCCAAATTCAAATTTGCTTGTGTCTTGTGTGAGTGATTCTTGTTTGTACATGTGATCATTTGCTAAACATTTCCAAATCAAACTAAACATCAAACACATAAGACAAGTCATTCCAACACATTAAAATCCAATCACATTCATCCTAATCACTCATTTTCTGCCATTTCATTCATAATCACCCATTCTTAACCACCTCAGTCCTAATCACATCCAAGTCATCCATAATCAATCCTACTCACATCCTTGTCACCCTACATCATCAAATCATCACCACTCTATCTAAATCATTATCCAAACAACATCATTCTAATCATTACACAACATCATTCTCTCCATCCTTCTCAAATCAACCTCCATGCCAATTATCCCTAAGCACATCCTAGTCACCTTCATCCTAATCAACTTCATCCAAACAATCCACATCATCATCAAATCATAACCAAGCACTTGCCAAAAAATGGACTTAAGATTTAACCACATGTGTGACATCATGTCAACCTTAGAGGACTTCCAAAAGCTCCTTCATATGCTTCACCACATGCATGCAAGCCAATCCCCTTTAGAGCAGCAAACCTTTCAAAGCATTCAAGAATTGATTCAAATAGGTCGAACAATCCAATCCTCACACATACAATACCTCTCGGAAGAAATCCAACACCTCTTGGCCACTTGCAAAGTCCAACAACCATCCTATCTAGCACCTATCCCATCATATCCACCTACACATCAAACCAATTCCGCATCAACTTATCCCACTTCATATCAACAAAATTTATCCACATGTCATATCAACCCATTATCAACTTATCACAACCCTTATCTATATCAATCCATCTCACAACAATCATTATCCTATGCAACCTCTCCATCATCATCACATCAACACATTTACCAACATCAACAACAACTCATATCACAACAAGAAGTCCAAACACCATCCCAATCTCCACAAATTCCACAACAACCTTACATGTCATCATCTTCAACTTCATACCAACCTAATTCATCCACCTATCATGTCCATGCCACATCAACAAATCAACCTTCACCCCAACATTATCCAATTTCTCATTCTAACATTCCAACATACCACCAAGCCCATCCACGAGGCAATCAAGACTATCAATGGCCACCCCAACAAGCACTAGTGAGCCCAAATCCACCTTTTCAACAAGAAGCACATGCAAGTCCAAGTGGTCCCTTGTACATAAATCAAATGAGTCCAAGTTATCCTAGGCAAGATCTAATCACCTTTGACAAGGGAGATACCAATCTAGAGTGCCCTTCACCACCATCTAATCCCACACCTATCCTTGAACCCACCCAAGAACCATCACTACCTAATCCTATCACCCACCTATCCAATCCCCATCCTAATCCCACACCAACCACCATCATTATCCATCCATTATATTTCCCTTCAACCCATACACTCATGAAGGATACCATCCATTGGCTAATAGCAAGGAATCAAACACCCTCATGCAATCCAACATCCACCAAATCTCTTGAACAACCCCCTATCATAAGTCAAGAACCATCATGCAAACATGTTCAAGAATCCATCCACACACCTATCACATCCATCCAAGCACCCATCACATCTATCCAAGTCACTCTCACTTCTACCCAACCACATGAGCTATGCCAAGAAACAAATCCAAAGCATGTTGAAACATCAACCTCTTCTCCTAATCAAGATCTAACCATCCCATCTAATCCCATCCCCGATCCCCTCCCATCTATTGGTCAACTTATTGATCCCACACTTTCTTCTACCACCCCTTTACCATCCCCCATGAATCTTTTACCTCCATCTAACAATCCCATCCCAAATCCATCCCCTTATCCACTTGGCACAAGCACTTTCATTCGTGGTGACTCCCTTGTAGGAGGCAAACAACCTCCTTCCACCACCTATCTATCTCCAACAAATAATGGATTCGCATCTTGTTTCCACAACAACAAACATCCCATTGCATGTCGCATGCTCCAACTTATGAACTATCAAGGCAAAGGCTTAGGCCTTCATGAACAAGGCATTTTGGAGCCCATTCACACCACATTCCATCCATCCTCGTATGGCCTTGGCTATACATCTCAAGGCAAACAACCTACACATGTCGATTCCGTCCACCCACCTTCCAAAATCCATTCATCCAATCCCAAACATGGTGCATCTCATCGCACTCCAAAAAACATATGTCGCCATCCCTCCTCCATTATCCTACCATTTGCAAAAGCATGTGACCATCCATCTCCCTCCATCAACTTTACCTCCACTCCTTCCAACTCCAAATATCCCCATCAAATCCACTCTACCTCCTATCCTACCAACTCCCAACATCCCTATCCACAAATCCACTTTACCTCCTATCCTACCAACTCCCAATATCCCAATCATCAAATCACTTCATCCATCTATCCAAAAATCCACTTTTTACCCCTCCATCCATAAGTCCACTAAAATCCTGAATCAAGACAGACAAAAGCACACATCTTTCAAACATGAAGCTCCCACCAAATCCATGGGATTCAAAAATTTGAATGCCTCAACTCATAAAGCACAAAAGCCTAAGGATATTATCCCTTCCAATCAACCTGAAAAAGCAAAAAGGCTATCAAAGCCCACACCATCAAAAGACAAAGCAAAAACAAAAATGGTGTGGGTCCCTAAACAAAGATCACTCAACTCTAATGAGGCATCCACATCCCAATCCACCTCAAAATCCCAAACATCCCACTCCCCATCTAAAAATCCCATAATTCCTAAGTCTATTTGGGTCCCTAAAACCCCAAATCGACCATCCAAATATCCCCCATCTCAATCCCCATTACTCCCAACTCCACATCCCAAGTATAAGACTCCAAATACATCACGATGTGTGCAACCACTGGTCTTGGTTCCCCTCCACCACTTGCAATTCCCACATACCTCCATCTCTCCATCTTTCGTTCACTATCCTACATATCTTCCCCGTCACACTCCTCTAGTCCATGCTTTTGCATAATCCACATCATAATCCGCATAGTCCACATCATATTCCACATAATCCACATAATCCATTATCCACCATCCCTTCCATCTTCTCCTATCTACTAACATCCATGCAATCATCATCCAAAATGCTATCCAACATGGGACCATCGTCTCCTTGGAAACAAACGCTAGAGTCCCCCTTCCATCAAAAAAACAAAAAAGCAAAAAAAAAAAAAATCAAAAAAATCAAGAAAAGTAAAGAGAAAAAATCTATGCAATGGTGAAAACCACTCCTTGTGGCGCCTTGGGCAAGTACCTTGATGAAAACCCCTTGTGGGCGTCATGCGTAATCCCTTCTCCATCCATTTTGCATCCCTACACTTGGGGGAAAAACCGTATCCTTCATCCACATCCATCATATCCTTTGCACATCTTATCCACTATCTTATCCTAATCTTTTCATATTCCTATCTACCATCCCCTATTCATCCTATCATCCCCCATCCATTCTATCCACTATATCTCCCACCTTAGACCTTGATAAAGACAAGGGGCAAAATATCAACAACATGCTTTGGAGACCTCTTGGCATACTTCCTTTCCAAGCATATCCTCCATTCATCTACTGCAAAGTCCACCCATTCACACATAAGCACATCATGCAAAATTCTTTAGACATTGGGGCATATGATTCCTTGCAACCTAGCCCTTGGAGAAAATCCTGCAATCCCCCATCCATATATCATGCATACCTATCCTACCCCTCATCCTTATCTTCCATCTATCTAACACGCATCCCTATCACTTGTCCATTCATCTATCATGAATCAGCTATCCAATCCCCCTATCCAACCCCATCACTTTCACCTCTAGACTTGGTGTTCCCTTGTCATTGGTATGTAGCGCAAAGGTTATCCACATGAAATCCAAGGCAACCATCATAATAAACCATTCCTTTTCCAAAAATCAAAAAATCCAAAAACATCAAAACATCAAAAAATCCAAAAACATCAAAACATCAACAAATCCAAAAACAACATCAAAAAATCCAAAAACATCAAAACATCAAAAAATCCAAAAACATCACAAAATCAAAAAATCCAAAAACATCACAAATATCATCAAAAATCCCAAAACAATAGAAAACACACAAAATTCCAAAAATAATCTATCCATCACAAAAATAAAACTTGCTCCATCACACTCTCATCATTATCGCATTTATCATCATCCCACATCATCATCACATCTATCATTAATAAGCGTACACTAGATCCAAGCATCGCATCCCCTATCAAAGCATTGTCTTTAATCAAAATCATCAACTATCAAATCAGCATCAATCACAACTTGTCACCATCACATCTTGATCCACTTTTACAACATCATCAAATCATCTATCAATCCTTGCCTTAGGATATATCTTTCCTACAATAGGCAGAATCTATCACATCATCATCCATATTGGCAAAATATACAATGGTTACTTGTTTGGTTCGTTGGTCTTTTGATTTTTGATTTTTATCTTTTGTCCTCTTCAAAGATCAAATCAAAGCTACCTTGATCTTACTATATCATGGTATGTGGCGAAAACATCTCGAATGGGGCATAGTCTTGCTTTTGTATGTTGTGCTTGTGGGTTGGTCTCATTACTCCAAGCTAGTATTCATATCTTGATCAATCATAGGGTCGGTTCTAGCATATTGATCTCCTTATGCATATAAGGTTAACCATACCTTTTTTGTACTAAGAGCTTATGCTATGAGTCCCCTTCCCTCATCTAGACAAGGTTGTACTATCTTGGGCATGCATGAGATCATCCCTTTGTCTGCATGTCTAGTCCACGCAAATGTTGGATAAACATCATCACCCTGGTCTTCTATACCTTGGTGAACATATCCACTTTGCTATATCAAACCTAGGATTGCTCAAATTTAGTTTCAGCACAATGATTATCCACCAATCATCTATGAACATCATCATCCTTTCACCCCACCACTTATCCTCTGACCAGTTCAACCAATATGTTCCATCGATTTCGAGAGCACAACCGTGTTCTCGCAACCTGCCTATCCTCTCGAGGGGGCATCACCCTTACCAAATATCCCCAAACCTTATTCTTCCAAACCAAAATCTTTTTTCTATCCAATCCAACTCTATGTTCTAACTTCTTTGAAATGATGTTGCTTAGCCGCAACACCATCTCGAAGAGGGGCAAATGTAGACACCTAAAATTGGACTACTCTGCAAACCAATTTTCCGTACCTCACACTAATCCATTCCCCCAATCTGCATATCCCTAGTGATCAATTAATTCTTCTAATAATCCATTTAACCTTACAACCCTATCCTATCAATTAAATGAATATTCATAATATTCATTTAGTTGATTTATCCATTTCCCTAATCCCTGTTAATAAGATAAATCATGATTATCTAATTAACCTAGACTTAAGTTAATTAAGATAACACTTAATTAACCTTGTCTCCCACTATCATCCACTCACTGAATTTAAAATTTAGTTGTCCCCCACACTCATCCACTCACTGAATTTAAAATTCAGTTGTCCCCCACACTCATCCACTCACTGAATTTAAAATTCAGTTATTCCCCATTATCCTCTTCCCAAAATGAGAATTTTTAATTCATCCTCTAGGAATAAAAGATTCACTTTTATTCCTAGCCCTTGATCTGATCAACTGAATCCTCACCCTCCATCCTCATCTCCAAGATCCTATAAATTGGACCCCTCTCTAAGCCATTGGGGGGGACCACTTCATGCATCAGAACTCTGTCACAATCACTATACCCAAAATTCTTTCATCTTCTATTCTCAATTCCATTTTTAAGGATCCTCCATTATTGTGTGTTGAAGCTCTCATTCAACACAAACAGGTATTCTAAGCCATTCTTCCTTTGTCATCTTCAAACAAGCAAGCAAGCAAGAAAGCTTATGAGGGCTTCTCAAATCAAGATCAAAGCAAGATAGGCAACAATGGAAAACGATAGGTAAAAGGGGTTTGTAAGTATTTCTACTTGTTTTGGTTTGATTCCTCTTTGCTTTCAACTTCTATTGATGTTTGGGTTTGTATGTTTTCATTAGTGTGAACTAACCTATTTGTCTCCCTCACACTATCCATTATGATCTTCTTCTCTTTAACCAGTTTCTTTATTTCATTTATTATAGCAATAGCTTGGTATTCTTGATTCACCAGAGAGGTAGTAAGGGGATCAAAATTCTGAGATAGACTTGACAGTTTTCATTCTTGTTCTTTCATTTTCTTCTCAATGTCCTTTACCACTTTAGGCCAAGTTAAACAAAATTTGTATATGTCCCCACCATCCTTAAGAGCATTTTCAATGCTCTTTATGCCAATGTCTAGGGTTTTTCTATCATTAGCAATTAGTCCTTGAACCTCACTAAATCTTTTTCCCCAGAACTCCTTCCGGACCTTAGTTTCTGTTGATTTTTCTAAGGACTCAAAATGCGTATTAATAGAATTAACTAAGTTCTTCAGATTACTGGATGGAGAAGCTGATGGATCCTTCTGATAAGTGGGCATGATCTTCTCCAGCACTCTGAAAGAAATACTTAGTAGCTCACTGTCCTCCATGTGAGATTTCAGGAGTTTTTCTTTGGCTTTGGCCTGAGCAAAGGATGCTATCTTCATTATCTAGACTGGAGAGAGGGAGTCTAGATTTAGTGGCCCTTGAACCTATTCAGGTTCATCCAACTCTGCAACTTCCTTGTCTAAGAAATTTTGTATTGTCTCTGTAATGTCTCTTGTTGATGATTCAGATTTCTTCCCTTTAGAGGTGTCTGAACTGGCTGGTTCGGATGTGTAATCACCATCCATTTCTACTTGTGCTTCTTCCTCTTTTGTCTTAACTTCTTTCTCTTGATTCTCCTTCTCTTCTTTTCTTCCTGCCTCTACTTCTCTGGTGACAGGAAGATTTGTCTTGGCAACAGTGGGATCCAGAGGAGTGACATTACCAGTGTCTTCTATTAGTGTTTCCTTTTCTTTGTGAACTTCTTATTCCGGAACCAAAGAGTCTAATTTCTCAGTTGGCTCTTCATCAATTTTCTTTAATCCTTCGACATCCTTGTCAGAGAATTCCTCATTGATTTCTTTTAATCCTTCAACATCCATGGTAGAGGGGGCTCTTCATCTGCTTCCTCAACAATGGGAAGATTAAACCTGTTCAAGGCTTTCTGAAGAATTTATTTTGTTTCATCAGCTATTTGGTTAGTTTCTCCAAGCATGAGTTTATTCATTTGGGACTTGCTCTAGAAATCATCTTTACTATCATTGAAAACCATGTTCATTTGTTTTGGAGTGATGGAAGGACATAGCTGTATCACTATCTGCTCTTGGATCTCTAAGTCTTTTACCTTTTCATTCTCTTTTGTTTGCTCCAATACTTCTTCTAGGCTCTTAGGAATTAATGAAATTATTTCAATGAATGCTTTGTTATAGATATTCATATACCTGACAGTTGCCTCCTCAAGTATTCTCTTGTCTGCATCATTGTATTCATCATAAATCTCTATTACTGGCTACAAGTTTCCATCCACAGTGACTGCCTTAATGATGTCTTCAATTGAGAGAGTGGGTTTCTCAACAAACTCTTCTATCTTCTGCTCCTCATCATTATTTTCATCCTTGGAGGGTTTGTTCTTGGCTTTCTTTAATTCTCTAACCTCCACATTTGATTATGTCTCTTCATCATCCTTGAGGCTCACATATGTTCTTGTGGCCTTAGTCTTCTTTCTCTTTTCAACTTTGTCAGATGGTTTGGTTACCAGTTTTGCAGTCTTTGAGATTTTAGGAGAAATAGGGGCAGAACTCCTTGTAGATCTTGTATGGGTAGAGGCTTCCAACAGAATGTTGTCTTTCTTTGCTTCTTGCCTTTCTTTTTTTGCTTTCTCTATTTTTTCTCTATTAGTATCTACTGCCTCCTTTGTTATGCCAAACCTTTTGGCAAGTTCTTCAACTTCCTTTCTTACTTTTCTCTTGGTCTCGGGCTTCCTTAATTCAACATGTATTTTTATGGTTAGCTCATCAAAGGTGCCAAACCTTTCTGCTTCAGTGTCCTTGGGTTGACTCAACAAGTGTTGAACATGTACCTCCAATATATTTTCATCGACCTCATATCCCATGGGCATTACCCACATAATTCTTTTCTCAACTGCCTCCATTAGGCATTGATCTATGTCAACCATGAAGCAAATTGTGTCTTTGTATTTCTCAACTATTAAGTTTGGTATTGTTTCTCTTGTATGCATCATGCTTTGGAAACTCTTGAATTAACCCCAGAGAGATGTCTTTTGGGCTTGAGCATCACCAAGTCCATACATGTAATCTTTGATTTGAATAGCAACAGGTTTATTATTTTTCTAGATCCAACCTTTTGATCTAGGTAGCTCATTCATATAGTAGAAGAATAGACACAATATCAGACTACCATATTTGAAAGAGTTTTTCTTATCTTTCTTGATCTTCTACAAATTTTCCATCAGTTGAGTCAACAGAAGCTCACACAGATCATAATCTACATTTTCTTTCAGCATCTGATATGCAGCATAGATTGTTGTACTAGACACAGAATTTTCCCTACTTGAGCGGTAAATTTTGTAACCAATTATCATTGATGCAAACTTGACATTCGGATCTGTGATGTCATCTATAGTCATTGCTCTCTTGTCATATTTTGATCCAGTGGCTTCAGTTACTGTTTGGTTTTTTATAGATTTGAGTGCATACAACCCACCAGTTGAATGCAATCCAGTCACAACCTTGATGGCATCTTTGGTTATCTTGAATGGGCTCATTAGCCACATAAAGTTATCATGCATCCTACTCAGAACATACTGGGCCTATTTGACTTCTGCAAAGGATGAGAAATGTATGCAATGTTCAAAGTGCTTGTCCTTTAGGGTCTTGAATTCAGGTTTGAGGTCAAAATTTTCATCTATTAACTGTTTGTGATAGATGTCGATCAGTTTTGAGTCTCCAAAATCTTTGATGTTTGCATGAATATAAACCCTAATATTTTCTACATGCAGAACACCATATGGAATACTAGAAAATGCACCCAAGGGATCAACTTCTAGAGACTTGTAAGGATGTTTCTTGAATTTTGGTCTCGGCCTTTCAGAGATATTAACAACCATCGGAATAGCCATTCTAATCGAAAAAATTTGAAGAGATTTTGCAGAAAGAAAATACCTTATTGCGCCTTAGGGTTTGGAGCAAAATTCTGATTGATTTCAATCTTTAGTTTCTACTTGAATGTTCTGTAGGATCTCTTCTCAGAGCTCTTCTTTCTTCATTTTTGAATGCAAGGTATGATAAATGATGAATGAAGGCCCTTTTATCCTTCTACAAAACCTAATTTGCCATTGTAATAAATGCATAACCTCTTAAGTCATCCAGTTACTCTGTTTCTCAAGCGAGCTTTTCATGAATCATTTTACAGATCTTCAAACTAATATCTTAGTGAGTTGATAACACATATCTGTCTCATCAACTTGCCTTTGGATCCGCAAATTAGAATATTGTATTTACAGATCGTACCCGATCAATTTGTATTGCTTTGTTAAAACTAGCTGGTTGCCAAAACTGGATCTACTCAAGTGGTCATACACCCTTTGAATCTTCATGCGGACCTCTCACATTCTGACTGAAATCTCTTTGGAGGATTCTCTAAGAACCCTTTAATCCGTAACATCAGATGCTTACTCAATGTGCCGAATTTAGGCACTTACAACCTAGCTGGGGGAATTTTGATCTTCTTTTTGCTGCTCCCCCTGAGCCAGAGCTCACCTTTAATTTTTGGAAGGATTATCAGCACCAGATTTTGGTGCGGATCCATCACAAGTATTCATCATGCTCTTCTTTATCCAAATCTTTCTCATCTCCTTTTGAATCTCATCCACATTCACTTTACCTTTGCCTTTGTCTGGTTTCTGATCATGTTTTACTGGACCCTTTTCATCATGATTTTTGCTTCTGTAGAATTTGGCTATATGACCAGATTTATTGCAATTGTAACACACAACATTTCTTTGCTTATTTGGTTGATATCCTTTTGATATGCACTGATTAGCCATATGCCCCATTCTATTGCATGTAAAGCATCTACCATTGAAAGAATTGTTCATTTGCATATTTCTGCATTCATGAGATTTGTGACCATACCTTTTGCAACTAAAACATTGACTAGAGAAGGATGAATTATTCTGATTCATTTTGTTCCTGCACTGGGTTGTTTTATGACCGAATTTGTTGCAATTGAAGCAATTTCCATTGAAAGATGGATATCTTTGGGCATTTGGTTGTCTTACCGGAGGTCTTCTAGACCTGTTTCTTTGACTTCTTGATCCAAAATTCTTTTGACCAGATCCAGAGCTTTCACCTTTCTCATATCCCAAGCCACGCTTATCATCTACCCTCTTTTAACTTTCAAGAACTTCAAGTTGGGCTGAGCTTATCTTGAATTTTTCTTTGTATTAATTTGTAGATTGAAGATCTTGTTTAAGAGTGTCTATCTGGCTCTCAAGTTGTTCTTCATTGTTTCTGGCTTCTTCAAGATCATATTCAAGATGCCTAATTATTCTGTCCATTTTTTGGCAATCCTTTATTTTCTCCTTGAGGGATTGTTTTAGGTTATCTTCAGTCTTTCTCTTCTCTTTAATTTCTTGGGTGAATTTCATAACTCCTGATTCCATTTCATGTCTTAACATAATGACTTCTTTTGACAGCTTCTCGCATAGCTTAGTTTTCTCATTCGGATCCTCATCAATATTATTGGCTTCATTCTGATTTGCTAATTTCTGAAGTAGTTCCTTTCTCTTTTTCACATAATTACTGAGTTTTTCTTTCAGCTCATTGATGAAGTCATCAGCTTCCTTGAGTCTTTCTCTCAAATTGTTGACCTTAGAGTGGGATTGTTCAAGATCATCTAGGGTAGACTGAAGTTGTTCTTTCATACCATATGCATCCATTGAGATTCCCAGATCTTCCTCAAGCTATTAGACTTGTTCATAGGAATTTAGCTCTAATACCAATTGTTGGAAACAAGGCAAATAACTGAGAGGGGGGGTGAATCAGTTATCCTTATTTTTACTTTCTTTTCTTATCTCAACATTCAATGATATATCAAAACATGAAAGCATAAGCAACCATAAGAACATAAGTGAAATTAACACACATAACACAAGGATTTTTACATGGAAACCCTGTTAAGGGAAAAACCATGGGGTGACTAACCCAAGATTGTATTCTCTATTAAAAGAATAAAAGAGTACAAAATGGCACTTGCCAATTAGGGCTCATTACCTGAGCACACTGCTCACAAGAGGCTCACTACCTACAAATTATTACAGATGATACTAAAGTATTTGAACTGAGGAACAACATCCATATATGCAAGAATTCAGTTCTGGTTAGGGGTGTGTGCAAGAAGTTGAGTCCACATTTTGGCCAAAAAGTGGAATTGTTTTCCCTGATTTTCAGAATTTGTCACATTTGACCTAAAAATTTAAAGCACTTAAATGTGGAATCTTGGAAAAGTCACTAAATATAAAATGTAGTACTCGGAGTCTAGTTTCTAAATATGTAATTTTTTTCAATACCCAGATGATAGAAATTGATTTTGAATAGGTGTTTCTAAAACCACTATTTAAAAGTCACTTTTTTTTACTATACCATGTACGTGTACATTATCCATATTTTGACCTAAATAATCATATTTTTCTAAATATTTTTGGGAAAAGATTTGTAACTCACTGAAGTACGTTTTCCATTTTTTTTGTAATTTTTTATTGAATATTTTTTTTAATTAATTTTTTATTGGCCATTTTCGGTCTTTTAAAAAATCATCGTGTACATCATGTATAAGATGACCTAAACTTAACATTTTTTGAATTTTTTTAAAAATTGAAAATAATTGTCTAGAGTACATTTTCGTACAATTTTTTTAACAAAAAAATATTTTAATAAAAAGTTATTAAAATACTAAAAAACCCTGATAATTCAAGTTTATGGACCTATTTCATCAGAAATTGATTAAAAATAGAAAAAATAATCCAATTGTAAAAAAATAAATATTTGGAATCTACACTATCTCATCTATAATGGGTTTTAATTTCGTCAAAATATTCTGCAAAATAGACCTTCAAATATATGCCCAAAGTCACTATTTTGTTGTGACATTGATAGGACCTTCAAGTTGCAGGTCAAACTAGGTCCAGAGGTCAGGTTCGGGTCCCCAAAGGATTTCCTAAACCGGATTACAAAGCAAAACCTGAGCTTAAAATTTAAATTTTAAATAATGGGATCTTGTTTCTTACTCTATCGGTGCAAAATAAAACGAGATCCCATTTACTAAATAGGATCCTGTTTAGTAGAATGGGATTCCATTTAGTAGAATGAGATATTGTTTCTTAAATGGGATCCCATTTAGAATTTGTCCATTTTTTTAATAAGACTGTGACTGTGATTGTCAACCTTGCAACTTGCTCTACAGTACGGCTGACAGCGACATTTGCAGCATTCTCTACCATCTTTTTTCTTCTGCAGGTCCATCAACTTGGAATATTATTTGAATTTTGATAGAAGCCATCATTGAGACACTATTTGAGTGAAATTTTGTTGAATTACTACTTGTTTGAAGGACTTGAACAAAGAAGGAAGGCTTTCAAGTTTTTGACATTCATTTGTACATACTTCATAAATTTTTTAATCATGGGATCACAAAGTCGTAATAAGAGGAAAGATAGGAAGCTATTAACCCCTGAAGAAATTGAAGCAAAGAGAGAGAAGCAGGCAACAAGACAAAGAGATAGAAGAATAAAGATTCAATCAATGAATAATGTTGAAGCATCCAATTCCATAACTATTGAAGATAAAAATATTGAGGAGACCATGGATGTAGACGATGCAAATTTGCAAGAGGTGAATGTGGAAACTAATACGATTATACAAACTACTCCTGGTATGTCTTCAAATCCCTCTATCAATGCTATGGAGAATGTTTCAATAGGCACAAATCCAAGTACTTCTTCAAATCCACCTTTGAATGAAATGGAAATGGTGTTGATAGGAGATTTAAAAGAAGCTAGATATAACAATGTTGAGATTGATAATATTTGTAGAGATCAAAATTTGAAACAAATTGTTATTGAAAATGAAAATAAAAATCCTTTTGTTGAAAATGATAATAAAAACCATTTTGTTGTTGAAAATGAAAACGAAAATCCTTTTGTTGAAAATGAAAATGAAAATCATTTTGTTGTTGAAAATGAAAATGAAAATCCTTTTGTTGAAAATGAAAATGAAAATCATTTTGTTGTTGAAAATGAAAATGAAAATCCAGGATGTGATGTTGAAAATGAGAATTTTTTTTTCAAAATTGAAAGAGATGTTTTGGATAATCTTCCTGGTAAAATTTCTTGGAGACAAATAAGAACACATGCCAATAGATTATACAAGGAATTTTTTTATCCTAAAAAACTATCATTTCAATGTCAACTAATGATGCAATTAATGAGAATGCGAAAAATGAGAAAAGTAATGAAAATGTTAGGCATTTTTGTTAAACCAAGAAGAAAATATCAATCACTAAAACATGCTATGTCTAATGTTGCTAGTGCCATTGAGTCTATTGGAAATAATAGTAAATCCAAAGATAAGAATGCAACAAGACGAGCTATAACAACTACTATAGCGAATAAAACAACTTTGAATAGAAGAATCGTAAGCAATATTAGTGGAATTCTAAAAATACATCCTAAAACATTGGTAAGAGCGGCAAATAGAAGAAAAAGTATAGAAAATGATCCAATTAACCAATGTTGGAGTTTTAGTAGTCGACTCTTGAGATCTAACATGAAACTAAATGTTGAAATCAAATCTTTGATCAAAAAATATTGGTATGATAATACTAGGGTATCATCTAATGCTAGAGATGTTTTAAAATTAAGAGCGGGGTCCAAAGTTTGCGATCCTCATCCAAAACACCTATTAGATACAACACAAACTAAATTTTATAGAAAATTTTGTGATGAATTAGTGTTACCTACTAATATTAAAATAAGTCAAAGATCTTTTTAAAAATGCAAACCATGGTATGTAAAGATTATTAAGGAACGAATATCTTGTTGTTGTAAAATGCATGTTCAATTTTGTTATTATTATGATGTGTTTCGATATATACGTTGTACTTTACATAGTAACATGATTATACAGGAATGTGATATTAATATGCCACCTGAAGCAATAAAAGAGTTTATATCAAATTTCTTCTATGAAATATCTAATGAAAAATCATTTTATTTAAGTTCATGTATTTCTGGACAATGCACTAGTTGTGGCAATCTTTCTTTGTTAAAAGTTTGTATGTATGAAAGTGTTGAAAATGATTTTGGACAACAATTAGTGGATGTTAAAAGATTTAAGAATGTTGAATATTCTTTAAAAGATGGAAAATTTGGAAAACGTTGTGATTTCATTACAGAAAAGGTTAGTGTGCATGCATTCATATCAGAATTTAAGAGTAAAATTGTACCAAAATATGTCAAGCACTCTCAACAAGCTTGATGGCTTGATGGACAATTTCATGAATGTAGAAACACATTTCTAGTTGGTACTATACTATTAGTGGTTGATTTTGTGGAAAACTATACTTTAGCTCCGCAAGAGGAAATTCAATCACAATATTACAATTCAGTACAAGTTGCTATGTTTGTTTATATTGTTTATAGACATGCAGATGATAGCATAGAGAATGATAGAAAATTTTTGAGGGAGTATCATTTCTATTTGAGTGACAACCAGTTACACTCATCAGAGTTTGTTCAATATTGTTTCAATATATTTTATACAAATTTAAGAGAAAGAGGAATCTAGATGATTGAACATCTTATATGGTCAGATAATTGTACGGGGTAGTTCAAGAATGCTCGAATGTTCTATTGGTTAAGTAGGGTTCACAAGGAGAATAATGTCCAACATATGTGGAATTTTTTTGAAGTTGGACATGGTAAAGAAGAATATGATGGAGCTAGTGCGTGTGTTAAAACAATTCTTGCTAGACAACAATTGAAATTTGAGGATGCAGTAAAATTTAAAGATGCATGTGGGATTGTAGATTGGTGCAATACAAGATTATGTACACCTGGATCAAGCGAGCACTCTACAATTCGTCAATTCTTTTGGTTGGTTGAAGAAGAAAATATTCTACCTAGACTTGATTGCCAGACAATCAGTGGATCTACTAAATGACATTCATTTAAGAGTTTGAATGCAAGTACATGGACTATCTGGACAAGGGAACTTCAATGTTTTTGTTAGTTTTGTATTTTAGGAGATTGGGAAGCATGTGAGAATACAAAATGTGTTGAAGAGTAGAAGCAAAGACCATTGACACTTGCACAAGCACACAATCAAAGTGAAACAACAATTGAAGACAATGATCAACTGTTTGCATCAGATGATTATGACCATGTTTCAGACCTTGTACAAGAAGGTAATTTAATTCAAATTATTTCATTTTATTTCACTTCATTACTAATTTGTAGTGCTTTTATTTATTTATATGTGTACATATGAATGCATGTATGTGGATTAATCAAATTTTATGGACATGTGCAAGTTATTGAATCAAAATTTATTTGCAGGACATGTGTATGCTGTTGTTGCACCAAAGAAGAATGAAGAGGAAACAGAATATTGGTTGGCACATTCTGTGGAGACTAAACATAAGTTAATAGCACCTCAAGAAGATGATGATGGCTTTCCTTATCCAATAGGTTTGGTGATCCCCTTAAGACATCCCCTTAAGAAAATTTTGATAACAAGTCTTTGATCCCCTTAAGCAAATTTTAAGAATTTCTTTGATGATGACTATCATTATCCAATAGGTGTGGTGGTGGTTGTTGGCACTTGGCTACAAAAATACCTAATAAGGAAGAATGGTTTGCCTACATTCGAAGATTATGAAACACATAAGAAGATTATACACTACTCACATTTGGTGTTGGCAACAAATATAAAACTGGAGAGATATCATGGAAAACCTGCAAATAAAGAGCTATGGATAATTTCTATGGAAAAAAGAGAGGATGGAGATGGTACAATGGAATAAGTAAATATAGGTAAATATAGTTAAATAGTTTTATATTTTTCTTTTAAATACATTAAATACATGTTTTGATATTTCTTGTGCATTATTAGTTGAAATTGATTTAAATTGTCCTTTTATATCCTTAGGCCATCATCACAAATTCATCACATACTTTGAAACAAAAACTTGAGAGGATGCAGATTAAACCTATATCTACACATGTGTGAGGTTCTTGTAAATACAGGTACAAATTGTGTATATCTAGATAGTTTTATATAAATTAAAATACATGTTTTGATGATATATTGATAAATTGCTTGTATTATTTTTATATAAGGTGGCATGAAGACCTGCTACATTCCCCACAAATTTTGGATTTTATTGAGATGGCATAACCACATTTTGTAAACATTATTTTGAGTTGGCATATATGTACATACACAATTACATTATTACACATTTTGTACACAAATTTGTATACATGTGTATGTACACAATTATACTCTACACTTTTATATATCAAAATTATTATTCCATATATTTTATTTGTTAAATGCACATATTTTTCTACTTTGAATTTATTTTAAATTTGATTTTATTATATTGTTAAATTTGGTTGCCTTGGGCAACTTCACCAAATTTTGATAACTTAAGATATCCCCTTAAGACATCGTATTAGGACCCCTTAAGACATCCAAAAAGTTAGCATCTTTGTAGGTTAATTAATGGCCAATTTGAAGTTGTTAATGGACCACAATATCCTACACAATTATGTTACTTCTATGCTTCAATAACCATATATCTCTCAATCCAACCATTACACTATCATCTTCATTCTATCCTTAAAATTTCTTCTTTATTTTACATGCTCAATAATGAAGATGAACTAGTACTTAGCATTATAGATTAGGTTAGTAATTTTCAATACATAGACACAACTCCATGCCTTAATGTTATCTCTTTGGAATTTGTAATTTCTCCCTTCTAGATTCTAGTTAATGGTTCATTGCATGGATGTTTTAGAGCTATTGAATGGGTTTGCATCAACAAGGCCTGAAATCTTGCTTTATCTAAAACTATGGAAATGTATGGTGGAGATGTAAAATTAGTTTGAATTTTTCCTTTTAGCTAGTCATGTGAGTTTTTGAATTTATTTATTTGTGAGTTCAAGACATGATTTAAGATTTGATTTATTTTATTAGTGGAGATTAGAAGTTAATTAATCAAATAGTAAGATTATTCAATTAATTAGTGGGGAAGGTGTAGGAAATTAGTTTAATTAAATAAATATTCAATTTATTTAATTAATTTGATGATGGAAGGCATGTAAAAGGCTAATCCTAATTAATTAAATAAATATAATGTATCTAATTAAAGTATGCAAATGTGAGGTAGATTAAAGTATATAAATACCATGGATCTAAAAACATGTATACAAATGTCCTATCTATCAAAGTACATGAACTACTCAAAATACATCATAATATGGGTGAATCCTATCTCCTTGCTAAGTGACCCTCAAAGTGACAACTATTGTGCTAAGAATGCTGAATGGATCCCTACAAAAATATACACATACATTAGAACATGAGAATTATAATAAAATTAGAACACGTAGTTAATCTAATGTAACAATATACATAAATTATCACTTGATCACTACCATGATGTGAATCATGCATGTATATGTCCTCTCTATGTTAGCAATGATATGAAATTAACATATGTCACTACATCTAAGAGACGGACTCAAAACTACATGGATATCACCTAATATACCTTCATCAAGTCTAATAATATACATCATATCAAGAATGATGTAATTGATTAGTATCGGTCCTCAATTGCTTTCCTTGGTAAGAAATTTAACTACAATGTCACCAATATACTTAAAACTTGGGGTAAATGTATGCATCCTTTCACCAATAAAATATCTAGGTTGAGGAAAATATCATCCTCAATGATGATCATATATGTCTCTATCACATATACCCTACCATGCACTTTTCCCACATGGCTTGGTAAATATACATTAAATTTATGTTGAGACCCAAGTGCACCTTGACATAAAGATTTTGTTGTGATTCAAATTACACATTTGAGATTTGGTTTTTATTTGGATAATGATCATGGGTAGCTACAAACCTAGGATATAACAATGGTTTCATATAGATTAAGAATAAATGATTGGTCTAGATGTTTAGTTAATAGATTCCCAAGTTTCATTATATTGGTTGAATCTTTGGGTAGATCTATGATTTATGCTAGGGTTCAACATGATGTTGAGGGTGTTAGTATCACTCCTCAGTCTAGATCCTTTGACCCATCTACACTACACTTCATGAGCCTTTCTAAAATCAAAGTGAGGCATCCCTTTAGGATATTAAGTGCTTGCCTAATGATATAGTGATGGAAATTAACACTCTCCAAGTTCACTCTTTCTTGTGGAAGGGTAATGCTTTCACAATAATACTTGATATATTTTAATTATAACATTGTGATGCAGAGGCATCCACACTATATCATTCGCATATGGCATGAATGTCTGCAGACCAACCTCATCATCATCATATTCCCTAAAACTACCAACATCATCATATTTCGGCTTTACTCTGTCAGCATCATGTTTCCGAAAACCAACAGCATCATCATATTGCGGACACTCGCAATCATCCTCCTGCCGACTATTATTCACCTCCTCCGCTTTCCTCCTAACATCCTCATCATGATGTTCAGTGGGCGCAAACATCCTCCGGTTGCACTGTTCATCAGGCTCCGAACTCTAACGTCTTCATCATGATATTCAATATCACCTTCGTCAGCAGGATATCCAAATATCCGGTTGTTCAAATATCCTGATGACGATCACCTTCAACAACTTGCCTTCGACGCTCCACTGCCCGATGATACAAGCAACAGCATCATGATATTCAACAGGATAACGAACATCCGGTTCTTCCCAATTATCCTGTTGATGACAAACCCTAACTCCTCGCACCGTTCACTCGATGCTGACGTCACCCGATATCTTGATGACGTAGATCCTGATGACGATGACGTCACCCGCAGTTTCACAATATCCTGTTGCTCCGAAATGTCCTGATGACGTATATCATGATGATGATGACGTCATATCCTGATGACCTTCTCAATACTTAGTCAAAAAAACACAACTTCCACTCCCGCATCTACTCGCGATATGCGGATGTTTGGCACTCCCAATATGATGATCCTGATGCCGATACGCTCCTCGGCTCCTCCTGCTGATGATCACCCCGACGAACTCGCACTTCATGCACTCGAAAACATCATGCTCTCCTTCACTTATCCAGATGATGATGCCTAACCCGACTGCAGGATATTTGCAGAAATATCCTGATGATGCTGTTTTCGCGAACTTCTTCACTTAGCGAAATCTCCCTTCGCCGATCCTCCAGGGATGACCCGATCCCGTCTCAGGGTGATCTTCCAACTCAAACTTCTCAACTTGACCTAGCACATGAGGATGCTAGGGTCTTCAACATCTCTTGACCGCGATCCTGCACACTTGCATGCAAACAGAAAACAACCTACAATCTAACCTACTGTACATTGCCATTCCACCGATCAGATGAGTCAACCGGTGGAATGGATCAGTATATCCATGAAAACCTCTCAAACCAGCAATCGATCAAGCAATGGAATGCAACAGAGGATGAACACAAACAGGAATACTTTATTCGATTTCAAAAGATGCAACTACAATATGATGTTCCTCTCGCTCTGTCTCACTCTCGCAAAGTCTGATCGATGATTTACAATCAACCGATCCCATGCTTATAAAGATTTCCCTATGAGTACTACTGACCCGACTCCAAGCGGCTGGGAACTCTCCAGGCGGCTGGGAGATCCCACCGAACATACATCATGACAGCTGTTATAACTAACTATCTAAAAATAGAAAAAGCCTGGTCAGCATGATCTTATCATGATCAGCGTGACATTATTACATGCAATTGGTCTAACAGACCTTCTTGGAAACACAAATAAGACCTAAACTACTAACTGCCTCATCCAGACCAGCTGTCAGGTAGGTGCTCCTGCACCATACTCCCCAACAGAAAAGAACTCATGTCCCATGAGTTTAGCATGTGGAAGTCCTCCACCGTTACACTTTGCTTTGTCAGTCGTCTGACCTGCTCCAGCTTTATCTGCTGCTGTCTCTTGGCTGCTCCAAGACTTCTGAACTGTAACTTGCTTTCTGGCAAGTAAATCATCATGCCTGTTGATGTAGGCCTTCTTCTCACATACCCTGTGTTTGTCAGGTTGCCTAACCAGAACCTCTGGCTGAACTACCTCTTGAACTTCTGAAGTGTTCAAGTCTATCTTCCTTTCAACTCTTATAGGACAAACAATAGTCCCAACTATGACAACATCCTTGTCATTCTTCTGAACTGGTGGCTGTTTGCACCCCTGTTTCTGAACCTGCTGCTGACCTCTGTCAGTCACAACTGAAACTTTCTTCAGCTTGTTGTCTGTAACAACTCCTTTCTCTGCAGTGTCCTGAACTGCCTTCATGCCTGCTCCTCTAGGCATCTGCACATACTCCTTCTTTCCCATTAAAATGATTTGAGCTGCCTTCTGTACTGCAGCTTTTGCCTGCAATGGCATCAACTTGATAATCTTCCCATCCTTCTTGATGGTGTAGGTATTAGCATACCCATCATACAGTACCCTTCTGTCAAATTGCCATGGTCTACCTAGCAGTAGGTGACAACATTCCATAGGCAATATATCACACAAAATTCTATCATGATATGGTCCAATCTGGAAATCCACATATGCCTGTTCAGAGACAAAAAGTGATTGCCTATCACTCACCCAAGATGCCTTGTAAGGGTGTGGATGTGGAATCCTTTCCAGCTTTAGTTTATCCACCATTTCCTGAGATACCATGTTGTCTGTTGAACCAGTATCAATGACAACTTTACATACCTTACCTTTGCTCTTGCATGTGGTTTTGAAGAGAGCTCTCCTTTGCATCAGATCCTTTGATGCCTGCAAACTAATTCTCCTTAACATCAGTGATTCTCCACTCTCTGGATATCCAACATTATCAGGTTCTCTGTTTGAACTCTGTGCACTTTCTTCTTTCTCTTCTTGCACAAGTTGTACTCTCTTGTCACTTGTTCTATCATTTCTGGATGATGAACCTTTGTTTTCTGGACATTTGAAAGATGGATGACCAAACTCTCCATAGGTGTAACACTTTCCTGAAAATGTAGTAGAACCTCTACCACCTCCAAATCTTCCTCTATTACCTTTCCATCCACCTCTGAAATCAGACTGTCCTTGTCCTTTACCAGTGTCTTCTTGAACCTCATTGGTTTGCTTTTGTGCAGGGGCTGCTCCTCTTCCCCTGTTGTTTCCTCTTCCTCTCATGGACTTGTCATGTCCTCTATTCAGCTTTTCTTCAATCCTGATTGCCATTTGATAACAATCCTCCACATTCTTAGGGTTAGCTAACACTAACTCATCCTGTATGTTAAACCTCAAACCTGCCAAGTACCTAGCCACCTTTTCTACCTCATTCTCATGATGACCAGATCTCATACTCAACAGATAAAATTCCTCAGTATATGATTTCACATCCCTGTCTTTCTGCTTTAAAAATTGCAGCTTCTTAAACATCTGGATTTCATAATCCCTTGGCAAGAATTTACCCTTTATCCTTGCTACCATCTTATCCCATGAAGTGATCTTAGACTTCCCTTGTTTCCTTCTCTCAGATTGTACATAATCCCACCATACCAAAGCATGACCTCCTAACTTGGTCTTTGCAATTTTTACCTTCTGATCCTCAGCAACATCTTCACATTCAAAGTGATTATCCAGTGCAGCAATCCAGTCCAACAACTCATCTTCATTCAAGCTTCCAGTATACTTGGAAACATCAACCTTTACCTTAGGTTTTTCACTCTGTACTGCCTTTAACAGTTTTGCCAACCTCTGGTCTTCAGCATCCAGATCTTCAACTACCTCTTCATACTCTTCAACAGTATCTGCCTCTTCTTCAGACTCACTGTCTTCTACCTCCCTCTTTTTGTTCTTTTCCAGGGCTGTCAGCCTGGCTTGAAGTGCTTCAACAAGCTCCTTCATCTTCCTCATCTCTCTAGCATGTTTCTCCTTCAGTTCCTGCAATTCCCTTGCAGTACCACTACCTTTAGGAGGCATTTTGTCAACCTCTCACAATCACAACACACAACTCAACCAACTCTACTTCTGCCCTTTCAGTGACAGAATCAACACACAACAGCCCAGACCTTTTGCTGAGCTCTGATACCATGTTGAGACATGGACCAGCTAGGACTCGAACCTAGGACCTTCCATACGCTGCTGGAGTGCTCTACCACTGAGCTACTGGCCCCTCTTGGACCAGTCCATCGTCGGTCCGGGTGTGGCTTACACCAACACCCCCCCTTAAGCCACACCTCTCGTGTGCTTGGGGCTCCTAGCCTGGCTCTGATACCACTATGATGCAGAGGCATCCACACTATATCATTCGCATATAGCATGAATGTCTGCAGACCAACCTCATCATCATCATATTCCCTAAAACTACCAACATCATCATATTTCGGCTTTACTCTGTCAGCATCATGTTTCCGAAAACCAACAGCATCATCATATTGCGGACACTCGCAATCATCCTCCTGCCGACTATTATTCACCTCCTCCGCTTTCCTCCTAACATCCTCATCATGATGTTCAGCGGGCGCAAACATCCTCCGGTTGCACTGTTCATCAGGCTCCGAACTCTAACGTCTTCATCATGATATTCAATATCACCTTCGTCAGCAGGATATCCAAATATCCGGTTGTTCAAATATCCTGATGACGATCACCTTCAACAACTTGCCTTCGACGCTCCACTGCCCGATGATACAAGCAACAGCATCATGATATTCAACAGGATAACGAACATCCGGTTCTTCCCAATTATCCTGTTGATGACAAACCCTAACTCCTCGCACCGTTCACTCGATGCTGACGTCACCCGATATCCTGATGACGTAGATCCTGATGACGATGACGTCACCCGCAGTTTCACAATATCCTGTTGCTCCGAAATGTCCTGATGACGTATATCATGATGATGATGACGTCATATCCTGATGACCTTCTCAATACTTAGTCAAAAAAACACAACTTCCACTCCCGCATCTACTCGCGATATGCGGATGTTTGGCACTCCCAATATGATGATCCTGATGCCGATACGCTCCTCGGCTCCTCCTGCTGATGATCACCCCGACGAACTCGCACTTCATGCACTCGAAAACATCATGCTCTCCTTCACTTATCCGGATGATGATGCCTAACCCGACTGCAGGATATTTGCAGAAATATCCTGATGATGCTGTTTTCGTGAACTTCTTCACTTAGCGAAATCTCCCTTCGCCGATCCTCCAGGGATGACCCGATCCCGTCTCAGGGTGATCTTCCAACTCAAACTTCTCAACTTGACCTAGCACATGAGGATGCTAGGGTCTTCAACATCTCTTGACCGCGATCCTGCACACCTGCATGCAAACAGAAAACAACCTACAATCTAACCTACTGTACATTGCCATTCCACCGATCAGATGAGTCAACCGGTGGAATGGATCAGTATATCCATGAAAACCTCTCAAACCAGCAATCGATCAAGCAATGGAATGCAACAGAGGATGAACACAAACAGGAATACTTTATTCGATTTCAAAAGATGCAACTACAATATGATGTTCCTCTCGCTCTGTCTCACTCTCGCAAAGTCTGATCGATGATTTACAATCAACCGATCCCATGCTTATAAAGATTTCCCTATGAGTACTACTGACCCGACTCCAAGCGGCTGGGAACTCTCCAGGCGGCTGGGAGATCCCACCGAACATACATCATGACAGCTGTTATAACTAACTATCTAAAAATAGCAAAAGCCCGGTCAGCATGATCTTATCATGATCAGCGTGACATTATTACATGCAATTGGTCTAACAGACCTTCTTGGAAACACAAATAAGACCTAAACTACTAACTGCCTCATCCAGACCAGCTGTCAGGTAGGTGCTCCTGCACCACATTGTAATAGGGAAAACTTTACATACCTATGTCATTTTACCTTATGTTTTGGGCCTAGGGTTCAAACTCTTTTATGAATGAGAGCTCAAAAGGACTATAATTTATATAGTGTGATCAAGTCTTAAAAACATTCCTAAAAAAACATCATGATCACACATCTCAAGATTTTACTCCATTCCATAAATAGTATAAAATTCTCTCTTTAGGTTAAACACACAAGTGTGGACCTGATCTCGATTAGGTCTGTGACTATGGATCTGAACAAAGGCATCTACACGTGCTCTAGTGAAGGTTGTGAGATTGATTCCCAAGCCTAAGAAAATCTTATCTACACAAACTAAAAATAGAAAATTTAAAGATAAACTTAATGAAAGCATGTCAAAGGAATTGGGTATTGCTAAATTATATTATTGTGTTGTGCAATGATCAACTTTCAAGGCAAGTTGTATGCTAAGTATCACTTATCTCAATAGTTACTCATAAATTTGTTACCATTAAATGTCCTACCATAGAATTGTAACATCAAAGAAAATTGTAACATCAACCATTTGAAATTGATAGACATTTTATTTTCTAAGTGTGGTTCTCAAAGAAAGGGTCTTTTGGATTCATTCTGTCATCTTTATTAAAATGTAATATATTATCCTCACACTAGTTTTCCCATGTCATATAATGACTTATGCATTTGAATTAGTTAAGGAATGTTTTGTCTAATAGTGGGGGATCATATAGGAAGATATTTTGTTTCATTTGAATAAACCTAACAAAAATGTTAAATTTTCCACTAGACCATGAAGTATAGGACTACTAATATGTCTAAGAATGCTATGCATGGCCTTTTATGAGCAGAGTACATTAGTTATCTTTATCATCTGATAAACCCTTTATGTATGATTATTATGATCCTAATAATATCAAACATTTTTTTTTGTAAAAGTGATTTTGATAATATCAATCAATTGTATTTTTTCAAAGCTTTACCAATCCATGTACTAATATTAGTTGAAGACTGACATGCTATTATATATTTTTGTCACATATGTAAAGCTTGTTGATAACTAAGAGGGGGGGGTGAATCAGTTATCCTAATTATTTCTTCTTTCTGAACTTTCTTATTAATCAATGTAGCATTAATTCATACAAGCAAACATTACCATGAAATGGAAAAACACATGACACAGTATTTTTGACGTAGAAACCCTGTTAAGGGAGAAAACCATGGGGTGATTAACCCAAAGATTATTCTCTGTTAGAAGAATAAGGAATTACAAAACGACACTTGCTAATTAGGGCTCACTGCCCGAGCACACTGCTCACAAAGGAGGCACACTGCCTACAAGGAGACACACTATCTACAAAAGAATGTTATACAATACTTGAACTGATTGGAAGCATCCACATATGCTGGAGTTCAGCTCCGATTAGGCTCAGTACACTGATATGCTGCACTTCATCTTTCCTCTTCTCTTATGTTGCTTTCCTTTCACATACCGGATCTTTATTACTGCTTCTGCTCTGCTCTGCTCTTATTCGCATATCACATATTATTGCCTCACTTCTCACAACTAAATCCATCCTATATATATATATATATATATATATATATCCGCACAAGTGATTTCATTATCTTTCTAGTCGGCACCTGGAACAGTCAATCTTCTCACAAACTCTGTTCTGTCGACTAAATCCTTACACATCAAGTAATGCAGATCAAGCATATACTTATAGAAATCATTAATCATGTCGGCCAAGCATGATTCATGCCTTCATAACCTTTAACACCATCAGTAACACATCCGGAAAGTAGTCTGATGTTCTGTCAGTCAGTTCTTCCTCTGTTCACACTGTCACTCAGGAATCTGATACTCAACTATTCATATCTTTTTCCTCATCTATCACCGGAGGCTAAATCCTTGGAATATACCACTCAAGGTAGTCCTCTTGGCATCCCCAAATCTGCACTGCACCAAGATACTTCCTCTGAGAGGTCCGGACCTGTCTGTCAGACCTTGCCACATGCTCTGTTCTTATTTACCAGACCTCAACAATCTTCATTCTGACTTCCGGTAGAGACACACCATGTCTTGCGGATGTGTGGGATGAACTTTGTTGCCATCAATGACAATAATCATGAATCCATATAGTGTCTCTTGCCAACAATCTCCCCCTTTGGCATTGATGGCAACACTTAGTGAAAAATGACTAAGTGTTTACACTATACTCCCCCTTGGTTGATGCTCTGTCTTTATATACATTTTTCGGAGCTTCCCCTTTGTTGGATTCCTCATTTTTCACTACTCCTCACTCCCCCTTTGACATCAATGGCAAAGGGTAGGGTCCGTACACCAAAATTTTCAAAAAATTTACTATACTTAGCCGCATAGGTATATACATATGGCATACTTACATATACTTAAGTATGTCTGCAAAAGTTGTCTTCAACTGTACAACTTTTGTCGCCCAACTCTGCTTCATCCTGTCCAAAATTGAGATATGCCCACTCAACAGGAATGCAAACGCATCTGCCCTTTTTAGATCTATCAGATCATTTGTCTGGGCTGTGATTTGAGCTTTTGTTATGTCCTCATGCATGGCCTCTAGCTTAGGGACAAATAACCCCCTGAGCTCACTCAACCTACTTATTCTATTTTTCCTTTGCTTCTCCAATTTCTTGATTTCACTCAAGACTGCAATACTCTGACATTCTTGATTTGTTATAGAGGAAGAAAGAGAATCAAAATTTTGAGACAAGCTTAGTAGTGTGTCCTCTTGCTCTTTTATTTTCTTGTCAATATCCACTGTTACCTTGGACCAGGAGATACAAAATTTGTATATTTCACCGCCATCCTTAAGAGCATTTTCTAAGCTCTTTATCCCAATGTTCATGTTTCTCCTATCATTAATGATCAAACCCTATACCTCGGAGAACCTTTTATCCAAAAACTCCTTCCGGACCTTTTCTTCAGCTGATTTTTCTAGAGAATCAAAATGTGTACTAACACTGCTGACTAAGGTTTTGAGATTACCGAAAGAGGAGGCTATGGGATCCTTCTGAACTGATGGCATAATCTTTTCAAGCACTCTGGAAGCAGTTTCTATCAACTCATAGTCTTCCATATGAGACTTTAGGAGTTTTTTCATTAGCCTTAGCATTTGCAAATGAAGCTATCTTCATTGTCTGTACCAAAGAAAGAGAATCAAAATTGAATGGACCTTGTAGAAGCTCCGGTTCATCAATCTCCATTGTTTCTTTGTTTAGGAATTCTTGGACAGTTTGTGCAGTGTCTCTTGCCAGAGATAGATGTTTCTTCTCGTCTATAATCTTGGAGCTGTCCTTAGGAGTTTTCTCTCCTTCACCACTAGCAGTTGTGGTTTTCTCTGATGAGGTCTTCTCTCCTTCTACAACCTTAGCACTGTCATCTTCTTTTTCCTTCACCTCTGCTTCTTTCTCCTGTGATTTTTCTTCTCCTTTAGATCCAGAGACTGTAGGGGAAACTGGAAGGGAAATGTTAGTCTATTCGGGGCCCACCTCTTCTGATATTTTCTCAGGAGTTTCTTCTGCAACATTTGTAGTGGAGGGATTAGTACCCAAGTCCTCTATGATAGGAAGATTAAATCTTTTGAAGGTTTTCTGAAGAATCTCTTCAGTGTCCTTGACTACCTTGTCGGTGTCACTAAGCATAAGCTGATTCATCCTTGCTTTGCTCCTGAATTCATCCTTGCAGTCTTTGAATACCATGTTCATTGTTGTGGGATCAATTGAAGGATATAGCTGAATAGCTATCTATTCCCGGATCTCAAGGTCTTTTGCCATGGCATTGGTCTTTCTCGTTTCCAACTCCTTCTCTAGACTCTTAGGAATTAGAGAGATAATTTCAATAAAAGCTTTATTGTAAATGTTCAAAAACTTAACTGTGGCTTCCTCTAGAATCTTTTATCTGCTTCATTATAATAATCATATAATTCTATTAAGGGTTGTAGGTTGCCATCCACAGTGACTGCTTTTACTACATCATCTAAGGAGAGAGTAGGTTTTTCAACAAATTCCTCTTCTTTCTCTTCTTCTCCTTGACCGGATGATATCTTCTTCTTCTTTAGTTTCCTGATCTCCTCATCTGATTCAGTTTCCTCTTCATCCTTTTGACTTGCATAAGCCCTTGTGGCTTTTGTTTTTGATCTTTTCTCTCTTTTACCAGATGCCTGAACTTCTGGTTTTGAGCTTTTGGCTGTGACAGGTGCGGATCTTTTTGATGATCTGGTCCGGGTGGAGGTTTCTACCAGAACACTTTCCTCACTTTTCTTTTCTGCCTTCTTCTCTTCCTCAGCCTCTTCCTTCTTCTTCCTGTGAGCATCAAGTGCCTCCATTGAGATCCCAAGGCCTTGTGCAATATGTTCTACTTCTTTTCTCACCTTCCTTTTGATCTTTGGTTCTCTGAGTTCAACATGGATTTTTATACTCAGCTCCTCAAAGGCTCCAAACCTTTCTACCTTTGGATCTTTAGGCTGACTTAGCATGTGTTGAACATGCAGCTCCACAATCTGTTCATCCACTTCATACCCCATGGGCATGATCCAGACTGTCCTTGGTTCTACTGCCTCCATTAGGCACTGATCAGTCTCTACCATAAAGCAGACTGTGTCTTTGTATTTCTCAACAAGGGACTGGGGAATCCTTTCTCTTATTTGCATCATGTTTTGAAAGTTCTTAAAGTATCCCCACAAAGTTGTATTTTGTGCTTGGTTATCACCAAGTCCATGCAGATAATCTCTGATTTGAATAGCTACTGGCCTATCACTCTCCCATACCTAGCCATTAGATTCGAGAAGCTCATTCATAAAGTAGAAGAATAAGCACAATATCAATCCTCCATACTTGAATGAATTCTTTTTGTCTTTCTTGATTTTCTATAGATTCTCCAAGAGTTGGTTCAAGAGAAGCTAGCAAAGATCATAGTCTGTATCCTTTCTTAGCATTTCATAAGCAGTGTAGATGGCAATTCCAGGTACAGAGTTTTCTCTGCTAGAATGATATATCTTATATCCAATGATCATAGAAGCAAACTTGACATCTGGATCAGTGATGTCATCTACTGTCATTGCTCTTTTGTCAAACCTAGATCCAGTAGCCTCACTCACAATTTGGTTCTTTACAGACTTAAGAACAAGAATCCCACCAGATGAGTGTAATCCGGTAACTGCCCTGATGGCATCTTTAGTGATCTTGAATGGCCCATTTAACCACATGAAATTGTCATGTATTCTGCTCAAAATGTACCTAACCCATTCATTCTCTGTAAAACAGGGGAAATGTATGTATTGTGCAAAGTGCTTGTTCCAGAGGCCAATGTATTGGGGTTTCAGCTCAAATGAATCATCTAACAGTTGTTTGTGATAGATATCTCTTAGTTTGAATTCCCCAAACTCTTCAACATTTGCATGTATATAAACCCTAATATCTTTGGTGTACAACACACCATGCGGAACACTGGAAAATGCGCCTAGGGGATCTACCTCCAAGGATTTATATCGATGTTTCTTAAATGAGGGCCGAGGTCTATTAGGGATCTTTACTATATTCAGAGTAGCCATCATCAAACAATCTTACTAAAGGATATCAAGAATGATAAATACCTTTTACGTAGGTTAGGGCACACAAAGAAATCCGAATAGAGATGTATGAAGAGTTGCCTTGATCTTTTTAGGAGAAGTTGTTTGCAGAGCTCCTTTTATTTCTTCTTCACATGTGAGTGTACAAGTGTGTAAATGACAGACAAATGAACTCTTTTATTCCAAGAAGCCCTAATTTTCACCCTGCAATAAATGCACAACCTAATTCATTCTGGTTTGCCTAGTTTTCCTTGTTCAAGGAGGAAGAAATTCATTCGGATCATTATAATTCCCTTGTGAATCAATGTTAGTGATGAATCATCATATCCACTTGTCCTTCTGATCATCTTATGTATCCACAGATCAAGCTGTATCAATTTGGATTCATATCAGGCCAATCTTGTGAGAAACCTATTTTACCGGAAGACTTGCTTAACCAGACCAATTCTGAAGGAATTGAACCTTTTAAATTTTCTTGCGGATCTCTCAGATCTTTACCTGACCTTCTTTACATGTTTCTCTAGAAACCCTTTGATCCGCAGCTTCTCATGTGCCAATTTCAGGCACCACTTAACTGGCTGGGGGAATAAGGTTTTCTTTGTGTCTCCCCTTGAGCCAGTGCTCACCTTTTAATTTCTGGAAGGAATATCAGCACCAGAGTCTGGTGTGGATCCAACCTCTACATTCTCTAAACTTTTCTTCACCCAAACCTTGTTCATCTCATTCCTAACTTCATCCGCATTCATCTTTTGCTTACCCTTATCTTGATTCTGATTATATACCGAACCTCTTTTGTCCTGATTCTTGCTTCTGCAGACTTTTGCATTATGACCGAACCTATTGTAGATTTGGCAAACAACATTTCTTTGCATATTTGACTGATATCCACTTGATCTGCATTGATTAGCCATATGACCTATTCTATTGCATGTAAAACATCTACCATTGGATGATTTGTTCATTTGCATATTTCTACATTCATAAGACTTGTGACCATACCTTTTGCCATTAAAACATTGTCCGAAGAAGGATGAATTAGTCTGATTCATTCTCTTTCTATACTGATTAGCTTTGTGACCAAAGTGATTGCAACTGTGGCAGTATCCATTGAAGGATGGATATCTTTGAGCATTGGGCTGTCTTACCGGAGGTCTTCTAGGCCTGTTCCTTGGATTTTCTGATCCATAATTCTTCTGACTGGATCCAGAGATTTCTCCTTTCTCATATCCCAAACTACACTTGTCATCTGCCCTCTTTTGACTTCCAAGAAGAACTTCAAGTTGAGCAGAACTTATCTTGAATTTCTCTTTATATTCATTTGATGTTTGAAGATCCCTTTTGAGAGAGACAATTTGATCCTTAGGTTTTTCTTCATTATCTTTAGCATCTTCAAGATCAGATTTAAGATGTCTGATAATTCTATCCATTTGGTGGCAATCTTCTGATTTCTCTTTGAGAGATTGTCTTAGATTGTCTTCAGTTTTTCTTTTCTCTTCAATCTCTTGAGTAAACTTTATAATTCCTGATTCCATTTCATGTCTTACCATAATGACTTCTTTTGATAACTTTTCACATAACTTGGTTTTCTCAGTCAGCTCTTCATTTACATTACTTTCTTCACCTTGTCTTGCCAATTGCTGAAGCAACTCCTTTCTTTTTTTCATAGAGAGACTTAATTTGTCTTTTAGTTCTCTCATGAAATCATCAGCTTGTTTGAGTCTTTCCTTTAATTCATTGACTTTAGAGTTTGAGTGTTCAAGATCCTCAAGGGCAGTCTTGAGTTGCTCCCTTAAACCATATGCATTCATTTGAACTCCCAGATCTTCCTCAAGTTGTTAGGCTCTGTTAGGAGGAACCCGTCTCTGATACCAATTGTTGATAACTGATAGGGGGGTGAATCAGTTATCCTAATTACTTCTTCTTTCTGAACTTTCTTATTAATCAATGCAGCATTAATTCATACAAGAAAACATTACCATGAAATGGAAAAACACATGACACAGTATTTTTGACATGGAAACCCTGTTAAGGGAGAAAACCACGGGGTGATTAACCCAAAGATTATTCTCTATTAGAAGAATAAGGAATTACAAAATGACACTTGCTAATTAGGTCACTGCCCAAGCACACTGCTCACAAAGGAGGCACACTACCTACAAGGAGACACACTATCTACAAAAGAATGTTATACAATACTTGAACTGATTGGAAGCATCCACATATGTTGGAGTTTAGTTCCAGTTAGGCTCAGTACACTGATCTGCTGCACTTCATCTTTCCTCTTCTCTTATGCTGCTTTCCTTTCACATACCGGATCTTTATTATTGCTTCTTCTCTGCTCTGCTCTTATTCGCATATCACATATTATTGCCTCACTTCTCACAACTAAATCCATCCTATATATATATCCGCACAAGTGATTTCATTATCTTTCTAGTCGGCACTTGAAATAGTCAATCTTCTCACAAACTCTATTCTGTCGGCTGAATCCTTACACATCAAGTAATGCGGATCAAGCATATACTTATAGAAATCATTAATCATGTTGGCCAAGCATGATTAATGCCTTCATAAACTTTAACACCATCAGTAACACATCTAGAAAGTAGTCTGATGTTTTGTCAATCAGTTCTTCCTCTGTTCACACTGTCACTCAGGAATCTGGTATTCAACTATTCATATCTTTTTCCTCATCTATCACCGGAGGCTAAATCCTTGGAATATACCACTCAAGGTAGTCCTCTTGGCTTCCTCAAATCCTCACTACACCAAGATACTTCTTCTGAGAGGTCCGGACCTGTCTGTCAGACCTTGCCACATGCTCTGTTCTTGTTTACCGGACCTCAACAATCTTCATTCTGACTTCCAGTAGAGACACACCATGTCCTACGGATGTGTGGGATGAACTTTGTTGCCATCAATGACAACAATCATGAATCCATATAGTGTCTCTTGTCTAATAGTGGGGGGTCATATAGGAAGATATTTTGTTTCATTTGAATAAACCTAACAAAAATGTTAAATTTTCCACTAGACCATGAAGTATAGGACTACTAATATGTCTAAGAATGCTATGCATGGCCTTTTATGAGCAGAGTACATTAGTTATCTGTATCATCTGATAAACCCTTTATGTATGATTATTATGATCCTAATAATATCAAACATTTTTTTTTGTAAAAGTGATTTTGATAATATCAATCAATTGTATTTTTTCAAAGCTTTACCAATCCATGTACTAATATTAGTTGAAGACTGACATGATATTATATATTTTTGTCAAATATGTAAAGCTTTCATAGACTATTCATTGGGACTCAACCCCAAACTTAACTCTTAGGGTGTTGGGCCTTGTACTCAACAAAAATTGATTTCTAATAGCTTTTTTTGTGAACCTAGTAACTTCACCAATAGACCAACTGACTCTTGACAAAAAAATATTATTATGAATCTCACTATTAAAGTCACTTTTGAGTTATAGTGTTTTACCCTTGTTAATTTTAAATTTAGAGCTTGCTATTACCATTTTAGCACATTTTTAATACTAGTGGAATATATAAGTTCAAGGTCATGTTGTGCATTTTTATATAGTTGAAGTACTTGCATGTTTGAAGTGTAAAACACATACAACAATGAAATAAAGTTTTGTATTCTAGAGACCATAAAATAGTGAAATGAAATAAAGTCTGTCCATGTTCAAAAAATATATAAAGTCCCATGTTCAAAATATAAAGTCCATGTTCAACAATATATATCTAAAGTCCATGACAAACAGTATATAACATAGTCCATGAAATAGTCAAATTATGTAGCCCATGAAATAACCTATCACATACTATCTCTGTAATCAAGAGTCCTCTTCACACCATGCGAACTACTCAGATGACCTAAATCACTCTGTAGAAGAAGATGATTAAAAATTATTTAATGAAAATTTTTAAATTTATAATTTATCATAAAATTAAATTACCATGTGAGGCTGAGAGGCACGCTCTGGTGCACCTGGACCTATCTCTACATGCTCTGAATCAATCTATTTAATACAAGAGAAAGTTCAAGTTGAAATTAGATGTAAGATGATTTTAAAAATGATTTAATTCAATTTAATTTATAATTTATCATATTTAAATTATTATACCATAAGAGGAACTTGTTGTGCATCCTCTATTCTAGGACCTGTCTCTACAAGGCTTAGCTACATGACATGTCTCAAGCTATAAAAGAAAAAGAATTTTGAACACATGTCAATATATATATATATATCTATCAAGAAATTTACTTTAAGTTCATAATGTATATTTTAATTGATTTTAAATATAATCTAAATTTTAAATTATACCGTATCAGGCTGCCCATCTCCTCTGTCCTCCTACTCTACATGTGTTCTGTGTTGATGGAACGTGTCACTGACAAGCTCCTACAAAGTCATTTATAACTTAGCACATGTGTGTACAAATTAGGTTAAAACATATATATATTGACTTGTGTACATATAGGTACTCAGTTTTTGTTTTAATCTATTTAAAAGACTTGTACATATATTACACGTAGACATAGATATACATTTTTGAACAACCTGAAATGCAGTTGACTCCTGATATAACCTTGGATTATCCAAGTGTACTGCAATCCTCATTGTTGTGTCAACCTACATAGACATATATTTTGTATATATATTAAATAGTACATGCATGTTTTCAGATATAGTGAAATCAAAATAGAAAAATCTAAGTATATATAGTTTTTTAAAACAATATACATACTATATAAGTGTTATGTGAGATGCCCAATGATGGAGGAGAGCTTGAGACACCCTTAGATGGAGGATTCAATGTGAAAGAACCTTGAACCAGTTCATAAATATTTAATGTACATGTTTAAGACTCAATTACAAATTAAAATCAAGTAAATAAAATTATTTAAAATATAAATAATTCAAAATGTACCCCAAATGGGTGCCCGAGATGAACAGGTGTTGATGAAAAATTAAATCGATCAATGGTCCCTGTTTCCATTATCTACACCAAACAATTCGATTGTTAAAATATTACAATTTAATTGATCTACATGTTGATTAAAAAACACGTGCTTAAAATTGTTATAAATTCAATATGTGTGTAACCTATATATACCTGTGTCGAATGATCAGTGGGATGATCCTCAGCAAATAGATAATCAACAAATGATTCACCCATATTATCAGATGATGCATGTGTAGCTGAAGTGGGTGCATCTGCTTGATAAGGTCCATACACAACTGATTGCAACTCATACATGTAAGAGGCATCGACACATGTGGAGTGGTACTAGCACCACTTCCATCATCAACTCCTCCATGGTCTCTAACCTGAGCTACCATCATAGAAGTTTGCTCATCTAGGCTACCTGAGAGTGCACTCAATGTACCTAGTGTGGATACAACTACATGATGATGGAAGGGCAAAGGAATGGCAGCAACAGGAGGGTCAATAAGAGGTTGAACAGGCACAAGTCATTAGGGATCAACCCGTACTCCCAACCTCTGTTGTGGCATGCCAACACCAATACCCTAGAATGATCTAAAATCAAAGTAGTTGGGTTTCTTATTCATAACAAACTCTGCATATGATTTTCTCAAAAAATATAAAGGAACCTCACAATTAGCATGAGGTGGATAATCAAATGCCATCCACCATCTGTCCCAAAAATTGGTAGACATTCCTTCATGCCTACACCACCTAATTGATATTATTTTCTTATTTATAGGAATAGGTTCATTTGTAATGGGATGTCTAAAATATTGCGCTAAATGACCTTTTTGTGATTTTAAGATCCAAAATATCCTTATAGGAGAGGCCATTAGCATAAAATTGGCAGCTCTTCCCTCTCCATTTTCAGAATCCATCAAAGTTTGAGTCAATAGACCTCACAGAATCTACAATGTTTTGCATCAAAGATGCAAAACGTACCACGTGAGGTGGCATGAATTGTTCATTGTGAATGGAATTCAATTTTTCTTGTATGGAATCCACATTTTCATTAATTATGGCTCGTAAGCAAGCCTGGTCAGTTCCAGGTGGGGGTCTAGGTGGGGGTTCAGGAGGGGCATCTAGAGCTAGGGCATCTGGAGCTAGGGGTGGGGGTGGTGCCCAATCATCTTGTGCATTGAGGAAGTCCTCAACATCAAAGTGAATATCATCCAGATTCATGATATATATAAAAAGTATATGAACTTGCATATATACATATAAACATACAAACTTGAGTACAAATTTAAAATTAAATCAAGAATATATATATATATATATATATATATATATATATATATATTATAAATAAACATATAATGTACATATTCAAAAATTATAAATTATAAATTTAAACTAGATAAACTATATGCATGTTTCAATAAATTACACTTGAAATAAATTTAAATTAAACATATAGATACATGTGCATGTACAAATTTTAAAATGTAAGAGCTATTATAGTGAACTAGATTTAATTTTCAAATTGAAATCAAGGGATTTCCATTCGAGACCTAAATTTTGATTCTTATAGTGAGGGAGACAAGAAAGATCAATTTAATACTATACAGACAATCATGTTAAAGGTTCAATCAAATACTAGGACAGTCATGGGCATAAACTTGGGCATCTTTGTTTCAAGACTAGAGGTTTGTAAAAAAGGATTTGCATGCATATATAAATTATCGAGGTCACATGTTATGCTTATGAGATATCTTCTCATTCATCTTACATCACAACCCTCTCAACAGGACTGGACCCTATAATTGATTTTGTTATATACGACTATCATTATGGTGTTTGATCATAGGGTGTTTGGTATCAAGATTATATTTCAATATGCAGGTCTATCATATCAAAAGATGCCTCTTAAGGACTCGGAGAGATCACTCTAGCCAAGCATTGTATTGTCACAGTAGTTAGAGTACATAGTAGTAGGGCTATTAGGACTACCATAATGACTTTCTTCTCAAGGTTTGTTATCATATGTTAGGTCCAAGGTTTCAATTTTGTTAATTTTTCTATGGAGTTGGCTATTGGTTTGATGTTAAGTACTCATTCTAGGAGATCCAACATTTCCTATGGCAAAGCTACAAATAGTTTGTAATGGTTTTGGATGAATTTCTCTAACTAAATATGACTAATATAAGCTTGGTGAACAAACAATAACTTCATGCTTGCATTGGTTTGAGCATTGGATCAATCATGAATTCATCAATTGGATATGTGTTTGAGTATGTGAAAATTTGAGTGAATCCTTACCATTTGATAGGAAAGAGGAAATCATCATGTGAACTTTAGTATCTTGTATAATGTTGTCATGACCATCAAGGACTGAACATTAATTGTTATTAAATTCCTAGATTGTTATATGGACATTTAAGATAGCCTTAAACCAATAACAGACTTGTCATGAGGGACAATGAAATTGTTGTTAAAATGTAAGACTCCTCTAGAGATTCAATTGCATTATCTAGATAATCAAAGAGACATAACCATGTGGTAATGATTAAATCTTCCACTTTTAAGATAGATGATGAGGTAAGAAGGTTAGGATGCTTTGTTTAATTTGTGATTGTAGGGATGATCTAGCTAGAAAAAAGATATTAGTTGATGGTGAACTAGCTTGATTTTGTTTCCTATTTCCTATTTGCAATTGTTGTTTTCTATTTAGTTGTTAGTCACTTGACTCTTATGTGTGTTGTTTATCTTTAGACTAAGCCCATTTAATTAGTCTAAATAGTCTTAATTTGCACTATCTTAACACTAGATGATTGTCCCAAACGTTAAGAACAATTTAAAACTCTATTTTACTATCAATATATATCAATGAAGGGTGAATGTTCAGATGCATCTATGCTATTCATGATGTCATAGAAACCAATGGACTATCATACCACCTAGGTAGAATCATAATGAACATCTACAAGACTATAACTAGACTTGGAAAACTACCTTGAGGTGGATATCTTGTGCATGCCACATGATCTGAAAACCTTAATTTGGTGAAGTTGCCTATGGAAACCAAATTTGATAATGGAGATAGGATTGACTACTAGTTACCTAGGACTAATATGAGTATGAAGATGAATATATTCTGATGATTTGTGATTTAAATTTAATGAAGAAATTGATGCTTTGTTTAAATTGTGATTGTAGGGATGATCTAGCTAGAAAAAAGATATTAGTTGATGGTGAACTAGCTTGATTTTGTTTGCTATTTCCTATTTGCAATTGTTGTTTTCTATTTAGTTGTTAGTCATGTGACTCTTATGTGTGTTATTTAGCTTCAAAAGAAGCCCATTTAATTAGTCTAAATAGTCTTAATTTGCACTATCTTAACACTAGATGATTGTCCCAAACCTTAAGAACAATTTAAAACTCTATTTTACTATCAATATATATCAATGAAGGGTGAATGTTCAGATGCATCTATGCTATTGAATGATGTCATAGAAACTAGTGGACTATCATACCACCTAGGTAGAATCATAATGAACATCTGCAAGGCTATAACTAGACTTGGAAAACTACCTTGAGGTGGATATCTTGTGCATGCCACATGATCTGAAAACCCAAATTTGGTGAAGTTGCCTATGGCAACAAAATTTGATAATAGAGATCTAGGATTGACTACTAGTTGCCTAGGACTAATCTGAGTATGAAGATGAATATATTCTGATGATTGGTGATTTAAATTTAATGAGGAATTTGATGCTTTGATTAACTTGTGATTGTAGGGATTCAATCTAGCTAGAAAAAGATATTAGTTGATGGTTCTAGCTTGATTTTGTTTCCTATTTCATATTTGCAAAATTATTGTTTTCTATTTAGTTGTTAGTCCCAACTCTTATGTGTGTTATTTAGCATCAGACTAAGACCATTTAATTAGTCTAAATAGTCTTAAAATTTGCACTATCTTAACACTATGATTGTCCCAAACCTTAAGAACAATTTAAAACTCTATTTTACTATCAATATATATCAATGAAGGGTGAATGTTCAGATGCATCTATGCTATTGAATAATGTCATAGAAACCAATGGACTATCATACCACCTAGGTAGAATCATAATGAACATCTGCAAGACCATAACTAGACTTGGAAAACTATCTTGAGGTGGATATCTTGTGCATGCCACATGATCTAAAAACCTAAATTTGGTGAAGTTGCCTGTGGCAACCAAATTTGATAATGGAGATAGGATTGACTGCTAGTTGCCTACTTGACTAATATGAGTATGAAAATGAATATATTTTGATGATTTGTGATTTAAATTTAATGAAGAATTTGATGCTTTGTTTTTAACTTGTGATTGCAGGGATTCAATCTATCTAGAAAAAGATATTAGTCAAGATGGTTCTAGCTCAATTTTGTTTCCTATTTCCTATTTGCAAAATTATTGTTTTCTATTTAGTTGTTAGTCCCAACTCTTTCCTTAAGAAGTATATCAAATCTAATTATATGCACAAAATTTTGAAGTTAATTCGATGCATTTTCATCAAGAGTCAAGTATCAACAAATTCAAGAGTACATATGGATCATAGTGTTGGAGATCACAAGTGTTATTATCCTAGAGAATCTTATGTAGTAGTCTACTTCTACATATATAAGTTTTTATTAGGAGAAAATATCTTTTGCCAAATTTCTATAGAGTTGTCTATAGTGTGTTCCAGGGTAATCAAATGATGTAAGTCACAATTTAGAGGGTTGAGGGATATGTTTGCGTTGAGTCTACAGGAGGTGTTTTCATACATAGACCTCTCCATAATCTAGGTGTCTTCATGTCTAACTCAAATGTTTCAAGGGATATTATATGGATTAATGATAACATTTTATATATGGCTATGAGATCCACGATCATATCAATGTTTGGTAGAGAAAAGTTATCTTTAGTGTATCCTTTTTTGATGTCTCAAAAGTTAGTGCAAACATGAATTCCCTTGGTTTTCTTGCTAACTAAGACCACATTAGAGACCCATTTAGGATAAGTAATAGTTTGAATGAACCCCACATCCAAGAGTTTCTACAATTCTTCTTTGACCAAGAGGGCTACTTGGGGGTGCATTTTGCGTAGCTTTTATTGAATAGGTTTGGCATGGAGGTGAACCACAAGATGATGCATGACTAAAGATGGAGTCTTGGCATATCACCATAAGACCACATGAATAAATCAGTGTAATCTTTAAGGGTGATGATTATACCTTCTTTGATGTCAAGGTCCAGTGGAGCTGCTATCTTAGAGAGTTTAGGGTCCTCTTCTATTCACAGGTTGATGTCTATAGTATCCTCAACAAGGAGAGGGGAGTCATCTTGTATATGAGTGGTATCTAATGGAAGGTGAAGTTTGTCATTAAGGAGCTCTTGGGAAGTGTCCATTTTTATTGTATCATTTTAATCTATCACAAGTTTCTTCTTATATCTTGTTGCTATTCTGCCTACTAGGGTGCCTTAGGACTAAAGGGTCCTTCTTTCTCTCCAAAATAAGCATAGGTGTTAAGTACAGTGGAAAAGTCTTTATTATGATTACCATGGGGATGTGGTCTTGACACTTCATAAGTTTCATGATGGCTTCATCATTTTGGAAAACATCAAATCATAAAGGGTCGTGTTGGTCCCAATTGATAAGCTCAAGGTATTATAGGTCTAAGGAGATGGTGAGGATAGTGGTATGATGAAAGAGGTTAGTGGTGGCAAGATCTTTGTATGGATCATGAGTGGGGCCTACATCAATGTCATTAAGATCAGGGGAAGCATTACCAATAAGGTTAGGCTCGTATCACAATTAACATCATGATGTTCATAAAAGGGGCATAACCTAGCTAGTGAGGACAGCTACAAGTGTCTCTAAAGTTACATTTGTTGGCTTGATTTCATTCTTGATTAGTTGGCTATCAAAAAAACTGTAAGATCTTCTCAATTCTTGATTAGTTGGTTGTCTCTAAAGGTTTGATTATGAAGGAAGTGATAAAGGTTTTATTATGGTTTGTTGTAATTTTTTTACATGACAGTTACCTATTCAATAATGCCTTTAAAATATAATGACATACATTGATATAAGTAAATTTTATAAAAACCAAATATATATATCATCCCAATGCTATATAAATTTTGACAGTTTGTTCAAAATCTCTCCTTTCATATGATATAGTCGTTTCAAAATTTCAATTGCATTTTACAGCTAAATGTCTAAATATAGGTATTCAACACTCAAATTGTAATCAAATTTTGACAGTTTGTTCAAAATCTCTCCTTTCATATGATACAGTATTTTCAAATTTTCAATTGTATTTTACAGCTAAAATGTCTAAATACAGCTATTCAATTCTCAAATTTAAACAAAATTTTGACCATTTGTTCAAATTCTAGCCTTTTATATGATATAGTCTTTCAAAATTTCAATTGTATTTTACAACTAAAATGTCAAAATACAGCTATTGAATTCATAAATAGAAACCCTAAATAACAGTCTACATTTTAAATTTTGATTGTATTTTACACCAAAAAAAGAAAGGTAAACTTCAAAAGATTCATTGGCAAATTGTAAAAGTGGAAAAATCCACTTACTTGATGTTTTGATAGTGAAAATTGTCTTCCTCAACTCAAGATCCCATTCTCAACTGTCGCTTGTCACTAGAAAAAAATGGGGTTGCAGCCATTTTTTTTTAATTTAATACTTTCAAAAAATAGGATCACATTTTATAAAATAGGATCCCGTTCTAAACGGGATCACGTTGTGTCAAACGGGATCCCATTTTTTGGTTCTAGGTTTGGGATCCCACTAAGGAATGAGATCCCATTCTAGATTTTAGGCTTGGGATCCCGATCTAAATTGGGATCCTATTTTGTAGAAATGGGATCCCATTTTTAGTTACCCGATTTCAGATTTTTTTCTAACTCTGAAACTTCCACCTTAAGTGGACACAACTTCTTGCATTTACCCTTAGGCTCAGTATACCGATCTAGCACATTTCATTCTTCCTCTGCTCAATATCACTCTTTTGTCACAATCTAAGCTTGAATTACTGCCTTTGCACTTCTCTCTGCTTTTCTTCACACTTAATCCATACTACCAAACCTACACACCACCATAAGGTTGAATCCATCGGGTATATATATCCATATCAAGGATTTCAAACAACTTTCTAGTCGGCAACAAGAACACTTAACATATTTGCAAAATACTGTTTTGTCGGCTGAATTCATACTTGATACATGATGCACACCAAAAACTTAGGCATAGAAATCATTAATCATGTCGGCCAATAATGTACAATGTCACAAATTACTCAAACAACACCTTTTACACATCTGGATTGAAGTCTGATACTCTGTTGGTTAGTTCTTCCTTTGTCTACTCTATCTGACTAGAACCCAACACTCAGATGCTCATATCTTTTGTATGCTTTGTCACTAGAGACTAAATCTCTAGAATACAATAGTTATGATGCCCCTCTTGACTTGTCCAAATCCACAACTTACTAAGTTACACCATTTGAGAGATCTGGACCTCATTGTCAGATCATGATGCATACTTTGTTCTTGTCTATCGGCCCAAGACAATCTTCAATCTGACTTCTCGTATAGGCATATTATGTACTGCGGATGTGTGGGATAGACTTTGTTGCCATCAATGACAACACTTATGAAGCTAAACAGTGTATCTTGCCAACAGTGACCACAGGTTTGTGCTTACTCATCAAATTGATAGCACCACTGAACATAGTAAACACATAAGCACTAGTGGATCTCCTGCTATCAATGTCACATGCCCAATCTGAATCCACAAATCCACGAATACTCACAGAATGATGAGGTCCTGTAGGATAACCATGATAACATAGGGAATACTTGGAAGTACCCCGTAAATATCTGAACGCTCTCTTTACTACATCCCAATGTACCTGTTGGATCTCAAAAATGTAGGTTTTTAGACCACAAGAGGGTGCCAGTCTCTTGATACATTTTTGGCCCACAAAACAGGGTTTATGTAATTGAAAACCCCCTACTCTTTAGGCTCTGCCAAACCTAGGCAGGTGTACTTGAATGATAAAGTAGATTTGAAAGTCTAATGGATTCTAATTTGGGCAATCTACTCACTATGGCACACAGGTGTGATGTAGATGCAAAGTTTGTTTACTAGTTCCTGGTGAATGTGTTTGAATTATCAAGAGTGTAGATTGAATTTATATAAAATGTTCTAAATTTGACCAGTACCTAATCTATTGGGTGGATGGAGTCAATGGATGGATGATGATTATGGAGACAAATGTATAAGGTAGGTGAATCTACTTTGCAGCTTAACTCTAACTTGTTGGGCACTTGAATTGTTTGCACCTTGTGCAAACATGTAGGTTTGTAAGTTACTATATTCTTCTTTAATAATCCCAGTGATATTCTCGTAAGCTAGTGATCTCAACAAAAGGACTTTTAATTCTTAGTTTGAGGGAAGCCAATCACAATAATTATTTCAAAAGGATTTTAATCCTTGGCAGGAACCAATCAAAATAGATTATCTAAAAGGATATTTAATTCACTCCAACTAGAAACCAATCAAGATAACCACACACCAACAACAAATGTGTTGTGACAAATTATGTAAATTTGAATAACTTAAGAGAACCACTTTGGAGATAGCACAGCAGCATATAAGCATGAAAATCAACACAACAGTTGAACACTGAAAATATATCACCATTTGAGAATAGTTTGCTCCATTATATTGCTTCAATATATATATATATTTATATATATATATAATAATTGCATGAGTTTCTGAAATATGGGAATGGATGAGTGGAATGGGTGCAATCTATCTTCTTACTAAAATCTCACCTAAATGGAATATGATGATGATGCCTTTACTCCTATTTCTCTGACTTATATATCAATATCTTCAAGAGGGTGTGTCTCTTCATGTCTTTTGGAACTTAAACAACAATATATAAAATATTACATTAAACTCTAATGAGCCACAAATTAACTTGAGTAACATGATCTAAGTACCCTTGACTCAAGTATGTATCAGCATATTCTACAGCATTCCTCGCCACAATCTCGATAGAAATCATCTTTTGTAAGCGATCACAAGCCTCTCCCAATGCTAGATCTTCATCCTTAGCTGCTTCCAAGGCTTCCTGCAGTGTCAGTTGGCATTCTTTTATCCATTCATTCTAACTTTTCAGATCTTTATTATCACTGAACAATGCAGGCACACCCTCTTTTGAGGCATTAATAAACACCTTAGCATCTATTTGAAGCTCCTCATAATAATCTTTATGCTTCCTAATCAGATTTTCAGCAGTGGTAATGGCCTCAGTATCAGAAGTGTTTCTATTTTGTAACTCTTGAATCTTTTAATGGAGCCTATCCTTTATCCTTTTGTGCTCTAGGATAGTAGTGTGATTCTTAGAATGAGTAACCTAGAACTTGTCCATCCAGATCATCATATTAGTATATCTCTTTTTAATTATTGTAGACAGTGCATCAAACCTGGCTTGGATTATATGAGAATTCATCTATAATACCTCACTCTTGTCCTTTATTTAGGAGCTTTCTCCTTGAGTTAACATTTTGGTGGGTTCTTTGAAGGCATTCTTAATTGTATCTCTCAGGAAATCATTTTCCTTACGCATCCTTTCACTGTTCAATTTGTACATGTCTCGTTCTTTAATCAACATCTGAATCTAAGCCTTGTTCAATTTGGCTACATTAATGCCAATATCTGATGTGACCACAAGATCAGTTTCACCCACTCTTAGTGTCATCACATGACTGAATGCCTTTTCTGTATCAATAAATACAAGCTTCTTGTATGGGGGGTATAAGGTCCAAATCATGAGAGAATTCTCATCAAGATTATACCTTGACCTAGTGTCTACCTTTGTTACCCCTTCTGGACTGAGCTTGTGTGTGGCATCATTATTGTGTTAAAAACTATCAAAAAACTAAAGCAGAACTTAAATTCAAACCAAAAAAGATCATCACACCAGAGTCCTCTAATAATTTTCTTCCCCTCTTTGGAGTCATATTCTTCATTTCATTTTCTACATCCATTTTCAATGTGTTCAACAATTGCCTTTCATTGCTTGGTGTGATATCTACAACTAATTCTCTTATTGCTTTTCCATTGTGTTTATATACAAGAAAGATTTAAATTTAGGAGACTAAATGAAATGGTCATTTGAAACAAAAGATTTATAAGCCAATTGCCTAGCATATGTATCAGATGATTCCCCAATTTCTTGTTCTCTGGTTGGAGGCTCATATTCCTCAATCCTCAGTTTGGGTATTTTATTAGGTTATCCTTGGGGTTTACTTTCATCAGAAGATCCTTCACTATCAGAGGATAACACCTCTACTTCTTGTATCTCCCTCATTTTCTATTCAACTTCTTGATTATACTCATCAATTGCCAAGTCAGCCTCTATTTCTTCTAGGTTCCTGATGATATCATCGTGAGGATATGGTATATGAACATATCCACTTAAATTATGTTTCTTCCTTACAAAGTCAATAAAACCTTCAGGATCAAATCCTTTCCTTGGTGTTGCTCTCTTCATATTGAAGTGTGACAATTTATCCAAAATAAGATCATATCCTTCTTTTGAAACTACAGTAAAATCCCCAAAACACAATGTGCTAGGCATGAATGATTGTTTTTTGTACGCGCTCAAGTTCATAACATTAGAATAATCTAGTTGCCTGACAATCTCTAAATATGCAATTCTATTTGGCACAATCTTAGGTAATAGAAAAGGTGTATCTTCAAAACCATAAACTTTGATCATAGTGGAATCAAGAAAACAGTACCAATCACCCCAATTATGAGTTACAGTTGGTGGTCCGTTGAAATGCTTTGGCCTTAAGAATCTTTTGATCTCAGTAGATAAGGAATAATCACAAAGGTGACCATAAAATCTGTATAACGTCTTGAAAAAGTATTCTTCAAAATGAACATAATTAGAATTGACAAATCTACTATCCCAAATGGAGGTCCACAATTGTATTGGTAGTGGTTGACCCTCTTTATACAACTGTGTAATTCTTAATTCTTCTCACCACATTTCTCTCTTGTCCATAGTACAGTATCATGTGCATAAGAGAGGAATAATTTTTGAAGCACATTGTGGGAGAACCATTCTTGATAGCCATCAACCCTAAGTCAATCCCTCTAGAAATGTGTGAAGCATAATCAAAAGATCTTGCATTGTGACATTGTATGTCTGCAGCAATTACCATTGGTCCTATAGACATAAATTTAGGGACATCTATTCCCATTACTTGACCTATGAAGTAGTAGGTATATTTCAAATAGGGCTCGAACAAGTCAGCATGGAAGGGAGGTCTATTATCATCCTGAAGTGGGACTAAGTTTCCATTTTGTCTACACCTATGTAATGGAAATCTCCAGCATTTGTAGGTGGTGTCCATTCTCCAGTACCTTTTTTCTAAATCCTCATGGACAATAGGTTCATCACATATGTCATTTAGGTCAAAAACTTCACACAGTGCATTTTTAGATACATGTATGATAGGTTCTCCTTGCAGGTTGCAAATGGCTTTAAGGTTTGGGTTATAATGATTGGCCAAAAGTTTTATAAGATCCAGATTTATGAAGACATCAATAACAACTAGCTTCCCCAAATTGAAATTCCAGGGGTTACAAACTAGTTCAAATCTATTTCTCTGACAGTAATGAAACATGAACAATTCATATACCCTAATGGGGGTCCACACATTTCCTATATGTTTGTATTTGTCTTCTAATCTCTCCACATCTCCCCTCAATTGTGCAAATCACCTAGCATTTGGCTCCAAACCAGGCAATTGATCGATGAGGTCTTGATTCAATTTTTGTTCCTATGCTTTGACTTCCCGCCCCATTTCAGTTTTCTACTTCTTATTTTTGGGCTGACTACTTTCACCCTGTTGTTTCTTATTTTTTGTTTTTACAGGACTTTCCATCTTATTTCTCTATAAGATAGCAGAATTGAACTATAATATATCAGTTGCAGGGATGTCTTGCATGCTTACTTGTATGTTTCAGGCGCACTAAATTCCTTGACCTCTACTTAATCTTGTTCTTCTCTGCAACTATTGAAAATTCATTTTGGTTCGATTCCTTGTCAATCAGAAATGTTCATATAAGGCTTATTCATGTGGCCATTAATGTCTGCCACTAGAATTGAATGTAGCGGGTTTTTTTGAATTTGGAAGTGTCACAGTGATACAATGCTTTTGCATCGTAGAAACTCTTCTAGTCTTAGGTCGATCTATGTGTTTCATTTAGCACCATCTTTTGTTTATACACTCATAACTAATCGCCAAGACCAACTAAATGTCTTTCTGATACGAAGTGTCCTTTTAGTTCTCTTATTTAGTCAAGAATATATCTTAATTTTCTTACTGATATGACTGCCTTCTATCTCACTTTTCAATTCAGTGTTTCGGATAGAACATCATGAAGTCTACTCGATATCAGGGTGATCTAGACTGTTATAAATCCTTTTAAGTGTCTCCCTGTGTCTTATCGACAAATAATCATCACTTATATCATCATCAGGCTGACATGTATCATCGCTAAGAAAATAGGATGCATTTTTGATATATCTAGTCTCCCCAATATGTTTCTTCGATAGCTTTGTTCATTAGGATACATCAGTTGTACTTTCCCCAAAAACTTTTCAGTTCTTTCTCATCGGAGTGACCTATATAGTTAGAAAGATATGGAAAACCCACTTCGATCATACATGTCACTACGACATAACTATTGTCTTGACTTATCGGTGAGAGAATATATGTCTCATGCCGAAAATGTATCCATCGGTATGACGCCCAATATCAGTACAATTTAAAAATTTCATTCCGACCTTCTTTCTTTTGCCAATGAGTTTTTCATTGGAGAAATATTATGTAATGTCTTCCTGATTATACACACTTGTTATCTTTTGAAACTTTTGATCGCTGTAACTTTATTTGTCTTCCCGATATGCATAAAATGTTCAATAGAGAACTATAGCTCATTGATCGGAAAGACATGTACATGATATTCTCGATAAAGATCAATTTCTCTTTAAAGTTCTTTCTCAGCTGTGATCAGGGAGATGCTTAGATGTCAAAGGCCATATTCATGGAATCATCAGTTATGATGGGTTATAAAATGGATCTTGTCACACAAATTTTGACAATTTGTATTGATCATAAAATCAAAGTGTGGTGAATTTCTATGGTATGTGGAGGATAAGTGGGTGGTGGCCAGTGAAAACTATGAGTTTTTTCCAGTCCTAACAACAGCTCTAATTGGGGATGTATACCCTTTGTAGGTATAGCAAGAATCCGGATCTCTGGGAAAGCAAACCAAATGTTTTATTTATCTGGTATGGAAGTTGAAGTGAATTTAGGAATGGATAAGAAATGGAAGTGGAGTGAAATCCTTTACTATTGTGCATGGAAAATTTGTTTTAAGAGGTTTGTTGAGAATTGTCCATGCACTGGAAATTCTTGTTCCTCTTTATGATCTTTAAGAAAAGAAGTTTTTTAAGAACTATCCATGTACTGGAAATTCTTGTTCTTCTCCTGTCATGTTCTAGAGGTAATATAAATCTTCACCGGCCTTGCCAACAATGACAAATGGTCCTAACCATAGAGCTCCAAATTTCCCATGCTTCCCTTTATCTTGACTCCTAGCATTCCACATGAGAACTATGCCATCTTCTTCAAATTTTCTGTTTTGGGCTCTTTTGTCATATGGGTACTTCATTTGTAATTGCTTCCTTTTATTGTGTTGTTGGGCCTGGTCGCTGACCTCATCATGTTCCTTTAACTCTTCCACTCTCTCCTCCATAGGTTTAGGAACATCCAAATCTTCTTGCAAGATGAACTTACATACTGGTAATAGATTATACAAAGGGAGCCTAGCTTGAGTCCCATACACAAGTTCAAAAGGTGATTTTCCAATGGCTTTCTTCACAGTGTTTCTATCTGCCCATAAGGCTAGTTTCAACTTGGAATCCCAGGAAATTTTGTTATTATCCACCATCCTTTTTATGATCTTTAGGATGCTCTTGTTACTAGATTCAGCTTGCCTGTTTGCCTGTGGATGATATGGTGAAGAATATGAGATCACTATACCATAAGATCGTCAAAATCCCTTAAATCCATCTAATCTAAATCACATCCCATTATCAGTTATAATTCTTGTTGGCACCTTGAATCTGGTGATGATATTTTCTAATAAAAAGTTTGTCACAACCTTACTAGTTGCTTTATTGGTAGGTATAGCTTCTACCCATTTTATGAAGTAGTTTGTGGCTACTAATATCCAGCTATGTCCACTAGATTTTTCTGCAATCTCTCCTATGAAATCAATCCCCCACGAGTAGAATGGAGTCTCAACTTGCAAAGGTCTTAAAGGCAATGCCCCTTGATACTTCAATTTTCTAGAAAACTTTTGACATGCTTCACATTTCCTAGTGTAATCATAGGCATCATTGAAAACTCTAGGCCAATAGTAACCTACCCTTAACACCTTATGTGCAGTAGTCTTCACTGAGAAATGCCCTACACACACTCCTTCATGCATTTCTTTCAAAACATGCCTTGCTTGGTTTTTATCTAAGCACAACAACAGAACATCCCTATTTTTCCAATAGAGGTCTCCTTTCATGAATACATATTTTGAAGCCTGTAGTTTAAAAGTCCTCTTTTTGTTATCATCAAATCCTTCAGGACATTTCATATGTTTAAGATAATACACAGTATCAGTGTACCATGATGTGTGCTCAATACTAGTAATTATGTTATCTTCATTATTCAGATTGCACACCTGGGCAGCTTCAATATTTGTTTCAGCCATTAATTTAGCAAGACCTTGTCCTCTTACTAACTTAGTGATTTGGATTTCTATGTTAAACTCCTGAATTCTATTGGTCCATCTACATCTCCTCCCAGTTACTTTAGTTTGTACAAACACATCTTTTACTGCAGCATTAGGTACACATGTTATTACTTTTTCTCCCACCAGATATGATCTAAATGTTTTGACAGCTTTTACTAATGCATATGCCTATTTTTCTACAATGTCATATTTTAATTCTACATTTTGGAGGGATTTGCTGAAGAATGAAATAGGATGTTCATACCCCTCATCATTTTTTTGTAGCATTACTGCTGCAATTATGTGATAAGATGTAAATGAATAGACCAGGAATGGTTTATTGAAATCAGGGGATTTTAAGACCGGGGCTTCTTTAATTGCTCTTTTGATGGATATGAATGCATCTATGGCCTCAATTGTCTAGTCAATCTTTGCACCCTTCTTTAACATCTTTGATTCTGGATTCACTATCTCGGCAAAGTTTGATCTAAACCTCCTCACAAAATTAATTTGCCCAAAGAATGACTGAATGGCTTTAACTGTCTTAGGAGTAGGAATCTTATCTATCACTTCCACCCTTTCTGGATCAATCCTGACTCCATCCTTGGACACTATATGTCCCAGTAACTTTCCCTCTATTACTACAAAATGACACTTTTTAGGATTCAAGGAAATGCCATATTCCAATGCTCTGACAAATATTTTTTCAAAGTGTGCAACATGATCTTCTTATTTCTTGGAATATGTAGTGAGATCATCCTGGTACACCACCATTATTACATTAATTAGAACAGTAAAGGCAACCTCCATGGCTCTTTGGAAAGTTGCACTAGCATTTGTAAGTCCAAACGACATCTTGACATATACATATGTTCCCCATGGTGTGGTGAAAGCTATTTTGTATTGTTTTGATTCCTTAACTTTCACTTGGTTATAACCTAAAAACCCATCCATCATAGATAGTAGCTCACATCCCATGACCCTCTGCAACAAAGCCTCCATGTTTGGGAGTGGGTAGTTTTCCTTAAGAGAGGATACATTCAAATTTCAGAAGTCCACGCAGAGCCTTATTTCTCCATTTTTCTTTCTAACAGGTACTAAATTAGAAACCCAAGATGAATGTCTGATAGGTTTGATGATACTCCCTTCCCTAAGCTTCATAAGTTCCTCATGCATTTTAGGTTCTAAGGTAGGATTTATGGGTCTTTGTTTTTGTTTGAAAGGCTTTGCATCAAGCTTGAGTGGGATTTCATGTTGGAACTATTAGATTTAGGGTAGACAACTGAGAGGGGGTGAATCAATTGTACAAAACTTTCTTCCAATTAAACACTTAAATCCACTTTGTAATTCAGCAGTATAATGATAAATCAATCATGGAAACATAATGCATTAAATCAAGAGCAAAAACACATTAACATAGAAGACACCAAGATTTTGACATGGAAAACCCGGTTAAGGGAAAAACCATGGGGTGATTAACCCAAGATTGTATTCTCTATTAGAAGAATAGAAATAACACAATGGCACATGCCAATTAGGGCTCACTACCCGAGCACACTGCTCACAAGAGGCTCACTACCTACAAGAGACACATTGTCTACAGAAGAATAAGTATCACATACTTGAACTGGAGAATAGCATCTTCACCATGCTTGAATCAGTTCCATTTAAGCCCAATACTTCTGCTCTACATTTCACTCACCTCCTCACTACCACACACACATCTCCACTAGACACACTTCGAAATGACTTTACAATTCCTTATTTATACAAGACATCGACTTAGGAATGATCATCTAAGTCGGTAAACATTACAGAGAAAATACATAAATACACCATGACTAATTACAAAAGACTTCACGCAGACCAACACACTATCAGCCACACAGATCTAAGACTTCAATCTTCTTCTAGGAACACACCATTCTTCACATAACATCTTAAAGATCATCCGCAGGATGTGTAACTCATCTGGTCGGCTAGACTTAGGAAGAACACCATCATCTGGAAGTTATTCTTGAATTGCGAGCTCAAACTCTAATGCGGACCACCAACACGAACTGGACATGATCTAAAGACCTCCACAAGCTTGCCTAAATCACCAAGAACATCCACACTTCATCTACTTACTGAAATCCTTCTCTCCTTCATCCGGAATCTCAAGAACACAGTCTGTCATCACTGTCACAAAGGAATAGATGCTTGCGGACCTCTAGACCATGAACCAATCGAGTTGTCACTTCACATGGACTTCCTAAACATTCCACCAAATCTGTAGAATAGGATAAGGCATTTTCGGATCTCACCAGACCTATCTGTATCACTCTGTCACCTCTAAACACCTGCCAGAACTAGTTTTACTTGAACGGCCACAACTTCTTTAGATCTTCATGCAGACCTCTGAAATCTTTACTAGATCATCTTAAGACACATATCTACAAACCCTTTGAAGTACATCCTCTGATCTTCATCTTAGCTAGGATCTTTAGCTTACTGTCTTCATTGTTCTTCTTTGTTCCTTATCATTAATGCAATAGGAGTATGTTGACATCAATGACAACATCGGTTAGACCCATACTTGCAACAATCTCCCCCTTTGTCATTGATGGCAACATATGATGTGAAAAATTATTTTGACCATCAACACAAGGGCTTCTCCTTACTGTCACAACTCCCCCTATCAGCAACAACCATTCACAGGTCTTCTCTTCCTGTATTGCTCCCCCTTTGATCAACAATTACTTGTTTTTCAAATGTCTTTTCTCCCCCTTTGACATCAATGGAAAAGGGTACATACTTGCATCAATTTAGAATCATACCAGCTGCTCCCCCTGAGTAACAGCTTCCCAAACATCAATCTAGACCACAAGATATGACTGTGAGATCCATCGGACTAATGCACATCAATGCACCTTAATTCAGAACCAAAGGGGTAATAACCCCTAACTTCTCCCTAAGATACTCAAAAGAGTCCTTCAAAGGCACAAACTCCAATCTAACTCCATTCTTGTTCACTTGCTCTCTCAAAAAGTGAAACTTGATGGATATATGTTTAGTCTTTGAATGCAACACTAGATTCTTAGATATATTTATTGCACTTGAATTTTCAGAGAAGATTGTGATAGGCTCCTCATACTCCACTCTTATGTCTCTTAGCATTTGCTTCATCCACAAAACTTGAGTACAACTACCTGTTGCTGCAATATATTTTTCTTCTGCAGTGGACAGAGATATTGCCTCTTGTTTCTTGCTCAGCCAAGAAACTAATCTCTTCCCCAAAAAGAATGCTCCACCACTGGTACTCTTCCAATCATCCACATCTCCTACCCAATCCGCATTTGTATATGCATGAAGAGAAAAAACATGATCTTTGGGATACCACAATCCATACTCAACTATCCCTTTTAGATATCTAAAAATCCTCTTGATTTCCATGACATGCGATTCTCTAGGATCAGTTGAAATCTAGCAACAAGACCAACAACATTCATAATGTTAGGTCTAGTTTGAGTGAGATACAATAATCCACCAATCATTGACTTGTACTTTTTTTGATCAGCCTTAGGAGAGTCATCATCTTTGCTCAATTTACATCTAGTTGCCATGGGAGTATTCATTGGTTTTGAGTCTTCCATCCCAAATTTCTTCAACAATTCTTTCACATATTTGGTCTGAGAAATGAAGATTCTTTTCTTAGTTTGAATGATTTGCAGACCCAAGAAGTTATTCATTTCCCCAAGCATGGACATCTCAAATTCACTTTTCATTTGATTTGCAAAAGTTTTGCACATACTATCTCTTCCACCAAAAATGATGCCATCAACAAACACTTCAACAATCAAGATGATTTCATGATCAATTTTGAAATACAAATTACTATCAGCAGTACCTTTGTTAAAACCAATCTTCAAAAGATGCTTATCCAATCTTTCATACCAGGCTGTTGTGGCTTGCTTGAGTCCATATAGTGCTTTCTTCTACTTACAGACCATATCACCATGATCAGGCAATTGAAATCCATCTAGTTGCTCAATGTATACTTCTTCTTCCAAGTCTCCATTTAGAAAGGCAGACTTGACATCCATCTGATAGACTTTGAAGTCCTTGAAGGCAGCAAAGGTAAGAAATAATCTGACTGCTTTGATTCTTACCACCGGAGCAAAAGTTTCTTCAAAATCAACTCGTATTTGAGAGTAACCCTTGTAGACCAATCTGGCTTTATTTCTGATTATTTGACCAACTTCATTCAGTTTGTTCTGGAAGACCCATTTGGTTCCAATCACATTCTTATTTCTAGGTTTGGGAAGAAGATCCCAAGTGTGATTTTTCTCAATTTGCATCAGTTCTTCCTCCATTGCTTTAGTCCAATTTTCATCATTGCAAGCTTCATTCACCGTCTTAGGTTCAATCTTTGAAATTAGACAATACTCTTCTGAATCTTGAGCAATCCTTCTCCTTGTTTGTACACCTTTGCTTTTATCACCTATGATCTGATCTTCAGAGTGGTTCAGTCTTACATACCTGGGAACTTTGGGAGTTTCTTGCACTTCTGATTCTTGATCAGGCTCATTAAAATTCATCTCTTCTTCCTGATTTACCGGATCAGTTTGAATCTGAATTTCAGAAGGGGCTTGGGCTCCTTGAATCAGAACACCGTTCTAATTATCTTCATCATATTCATAAAATCTTGAAGTTTTTTCAATTCCTTCATCAACCTTCACATTTGTACTTTCTATAATCTTTCTCAGTCTCTTGTTATAGCACTGATATGCTTTGCTTTGAGTAGAGTAACCCAAGAATATTCCTTCATCACTTCTAGCATCAAACTTTCCTAGATCTTCATCTCTTTTAATGTAACATTTACTACCAAAGACTCTGAAATACCTCACAGTAGGAATGATGCCAAACCAAAGTTCATAAGGAGTCTTACCAGTATTGCTTCAGATTTGTACTCGATTGAGAGTATAGACTGCAGTGCTGACAGCTTCTCTCCAATAGATCTGAGGAACATTTTCTTCCATAATCATGGTCCTAGATGCTTCCTAGATGGTCTGGTTCTTTCTCTCCACTACTCCATTCTACTGTGGAGTCCTAGGAGCAGACAACTATCTTTTTATTCCATGTTTCTCATAGAATTCTATGAATTCACCGGATGTGAATTCTCCACCTCTATCAAACCTTAGACATTTCTATTTTAATACGGTTTCATTCTCTACCATAGCCTTGAATATTTTGAATTTCTCAAGAGTTTCTGATTTCTCTTTCAGAAAAGTTACCCACATCATCCTAGAGTAGTCATCAATTAATAGCATGAAATATCTATCACCTTGCACACTTCTGATCCTTGTCGGACCACATAGATTAGTATGAACTAAGTCCAATAATTTGGTAGAAGATTGTTCCTTTATTTTGAATGAGACTCTGCTTTGTTTACCCAACTGACATTCTTTGCACAAACTATTTGTAGGTTTCACCAATTTTGGAAGATCTCTTACAACCTGAGTGTTGCTTATCTTGATGATATTATCAAAATTCACATGACACATCCTCCTATGCCATAACCAACTCTGATCAGCTTGAACAAATAAGAAACTTTTACCAGTACCAACCAAGTAGAAGATATTACCCCTAGTTTGAGTACCGGATGCAATCTATGTTCTGAAACTTTCAAAGATCTTGCATTTTCCATTCTTGAATTGGAGATCATAGCCTTTGTCCACCAATTGTCCAACATTGAGAAGATTGTGCTTCAATCCTTCAACATACAGTACATTACCAGTTTTGTTCTTTCCATCAAAAGAAATAGTTCATCTACCTCTTATTCTACCAGCAGAATTATCACCAAACTTTACCACTCCTCCTTCATACCTTTCCAAATCTATGAACTTATTTTTGTCACCTGTCATATGGTGAGAGCATCCACTATCAATGACCCAATCATCCTTTTCTTCAACTTGGGCGACCAGAGCTTTTTCTACAACAGATTCAGAGGACATTGGATCTTCTTCCTTGATGGCAATGAACACCCAGTCACTTCCAGATTTGTTTCCTGTCTCTGATTCATCATCTGTTACTCCTTCATTATCATCATCTTCATGAACATAGTAACAATTCTTTTGGAACCTTGATCTGTTAGGATTTGGCCTTGAAAATCTTTCCGAACACCTTGAGGCAAAATGACCAATCTTATTGCAGTTAAAACACTTAAAAGGCAATTTCTCTTCATACTTACCAGATCCTCTTGGCAGTCTTTTTGCAATAAGGGCTTCAAGTTGAGTAGTTTTTTTTTCTTCTTCTTCTAGGTCTTTTCTTGCTTTTTCATACCATGATAGTTTCCTTGAAGAGTTCTCTCTCAGATCAAACCTTTGTTTACCTTTCACAGAGGCACTAGCTTTGAATGCAGATTTAGTCTTGGGAGGGGCATCTCCACACTTGGTCAATTCAAAAGAAGCCAATTTACCAACCAATTGATCTCTTGTGACAGCTGAATTGGCTCTGAATTCTTCAATGGAAACAACCTTGTAGTTGTAAGAAGTAGGAAGGGATCTGAAAACCTTGCCAATAATCTCATCTTCATCCAAGACCCCTCCAGCACACCTAATGCCACAAACAAGCTCATTTACTCTTGGCATAAAAGTAGTGATATTTCCATCTTCTCTCATCTTCAGATTTTCAAATTTTCCTTTCAGACTCTGTAGCCTTGCACATTTAAAATACTTGTCTCCTTCATGTAAAAGTTCTAGTTTTTCCCAAATCTCAAAAGCAATTTGTATATCAACAACATTTGTCAACTCCGAATCAGATAATGCACTTAGAAGAGTTTCTTTAGTCCACAGATTGTTTTCAGCATCTGTGATTTCATTTGGGGATTTTGGGCCACCCTGTGGAGGAGTATACTTCGTTGAAGCCATGGTCCAGTACTGCATTCCCATATATTGCAAGTGACATTGCATGCAACTTTTCCAAAGATTAAAATTGGTTCCATCAAACTTTAGACTATCCTTATTGTAGGACGACATCCTAGATCTCCTCAAGCGGTTAAGCTCCTTTTAGAGGAACTTTGCTCTGATACCAATTGTTAGATTTAGGGTAGACAAATGAAAGGGGGGTGAATCAGTTGTACAAAACTTTCTTCCAATTAAACACTTAAATCCACTTTGTAATTCAATAGTATAATGATAAATCAATCATGGAAACATAATGCATTAAATCAAGAGTAGAAACACATTAACACACAAGACACCAAGATTTTAACATGGAAAACCTGGTTAAGGGAAAAAACCACGAGGTGATTAACCCAAGATTGTATTCTCTATTAGAAGAATAGAAAGAACAAATGGCATATGCCAATTAGGGCTCACTACTCGAGCACATTGCTCACAAGAGCCTCACTGCCTACAAGAGACACACTGTCTACAGAAGAATAAGTATCACATACTTGAACTGGAGAATAGCATCTTCACCATGCTTGAATCAGTTCCATTTAAGCCCAATACTTTTGCTCTACCTTTCACTCACCTCCTCGCTACCACACACACATCTCCACTGGACACACTTTGAAATAACTTTACAATTCTTTATTTATACAAGACATCAACTTAGGAATGATCATCTAAGTCAGCAAACATTACAGAGAAAATACATAAATACACCATGACTAATTACAAAAGACTTCATGCGGATCAACACACTATCGGCCACATAGATCTGAGACTTCAATCTTCTTCTAGAAACATGCCATTCTTCACATAACATCTTCAAGATCATCCGCAGGATGTGTAACTCATCCGGTCAGACAGACTTAGGAAAAACACCATCATCCGGAAGTTATTCTTAAATTGTGAGCTCAAACTCTAATGCAGACCACCAACATGAATTAGACACAATCCAAAGACCTCCACAAGCTTGCCTGAATCACCAAGAACATCCACACTTCATCTGCTTACTGAAATCCTTCTATCCTTCATCCAGAACCTCAAGAACATGGTCTGTCATCACTGTCATAAAGGAATAGATGCTTGCGGACCTCTAGACCATGAACCAATCGAGTTGTCACATCACATGGACTTGCTAAACATTCCACCAAATATGTAGAATAGGATAAGGCATTTCTGGATCTCACTGGACCTATTTGTATCACTCTATCACCTCTGAACACCTATCGGAACAGGTTTTACTTGAGCGGCCGCAACTTCTTCAGATCTTCATGCCAACCTTTAAAATATTTACTAGATCATCTTAATACACATATCTATGAAGCCTTTGAACCACATCCTTTGATCTTCATCTTAGCTAGGATCTTTAGCTTACTGTCTTCACTGTTCTTCTCTGTTCCTTATCATTAATGCAAACAGAGTATGTTGACATCAATGACAACACTGGTTAGACCCATACTTGCAACAGGAATAAATCTTCTCTATATGCTTTGAGATCATCATAAGACCAAGAAAAGACATGCTTATACTTCCTTAATAACACAATCAACATCTTTCTGATTGTTGGGCTTATCCTTTTTCCAATGTATACCTTTTTTGGTGCTAATTCAGTGCCAAAGTTAATTTCCTCAACATCTTCCCTTTTCTCTAGTTTTTGTTTCATAAGGGCTCGATCATTCCCATCAAACACCCTCTCTAATGCAACAAGTTCATTAGGAATCTTATTAGTCTTGAGCTACACAACTTCCTTGCCAAATAAAGTTTCCTTACCATCTACTTCTTCCACAAATGCATTAAAATCAATTTCTTGAGTCTCATACTGATCTACACAGTGTAGGAATTTAATCAAGTCATTGTCATGTTCAAATACTTGCCAATTATATATGTTATTAGGGATGGCAGGTCTGGCTTTGAATTCAACTTCAGTAATGCCTGCCAATGTGATATCATCCTTTTTTAGGGTAATGTTTACCAAGAAGTCTGCAATTATATTCTTGGATCTATCCACCCAATTTATAGAGAATGCATCAAATAAATCAATATCATCCCAAATAGCGTTTCTGTATTGTTTCAATCTCTTGTTTTTTGATGAATACTTCCCGCTGATTTGAGAGACAATCAGTTCTAAATCTCCATACACAGCAAGGAATTTTATTTTATGTTTTATAGAAATGTTTAACCTTATGAGCAATGCCTCATATTCTACTATGTTGTTGGTGCATTCAAATGTTAGCAGAGATGCATATTTGAAAGTCTTACCAGTTGGTGAAATAAATAATACCCCTGCTCCATTATCGGCCTTACTACATGCACCATCAAAGTACATCTTCCACACACCACACTCATCAAGATAGGCTTCTTGATGTATAGGGTAAGTTTTCTTTAGCTCTGGATGACTCTTTTCAATTTTAAATGTACCAAGGTCTATATCACAAAAGAAATTTATTTGATTCTAGTCAATGCATTCTATGATATTCTCATACCTTGGATCTCTGCAAAGCTTAACTTCTTTTCCTCCTATTGGTATGGTGGCACAAGATAGATCTAATTGGACATTTCCTCCAATTGTTATAGTCCATTGTCTAGACAATAGCATCCCATAATATGGTGGGATGTCCACTATAGTGATGTCAATCTTATATACTGCCTCAGGGTAAGCAACTAGCCTTATCTCCACATCCCACATAATGCCTACAACCGGGATGGATCTGTTGTCCATTACATAACATTTGCCATATGTAGTGTCAACCCACATACCTAACTCCTTTAGGACTGCCATTGGCATGATGTTCATAGCTGCCCCTAAATCAATCATACAATTCCTTACTAATTTGTTTTTATCAACAGAGTGGTTTTAAAAGGATATACCTGAGAGGGATTCTTTGTCAAGGTGTCACCCAGATATACTTTAGGAGTTCTAGTAGCCTCTTGTTGAACATTATTTATTTTGATTTCAGTTTTTTCTTGCTTCTTTTTTGATATGTTTGAAATCATCTTGACCATTGTATTTTTGTATTGATCTATCTTCATCATTTCAAGGAGTGGTACTGATATATTTACTTGGGATACTGCTTGGGCTGTGTCAAATGAGGGGGTCATTGTTTGATCAATCTTTTCTGCTTTGATATGCCCCTTTTCTTCAGCTGGTATTTTATCCTTTGTCTTACCCTGTTCAGGCTTTGGTGGCTCTTTAGGTGCATACTTCATATTGTCTTTATTATGACCTTGATCTTTCACAAACACACTCCCAGGTGTTCCTCACTTAAGAGGATTGATTACTTTCTAGGTTCTCTTTGACCAATAGAGTTATGCCTTTTAGCTTTCTGACTCTAAGCATATGGTCTCATACCAGTTTTCCTTGTGTGTTTGTCCCCAACAGAGTCGCCAATCTGTTGGATCTCAAAAACGTAGGTTTTTAGACGACAAGAGGGTGCCAATCTCTTGATATGTTTTTGGCCCACAAAATAGGGTTTATGTAATTGAAAACCCCCTACTCTTTATGCTTTGCTAGACTTAGGTGGGTGTACCTGAATGATAAAGTAGATTTGAAAGTCTAATGGATTCTAATTTGGGCAATCTACTCACTATGGCACATAGGTGTGATGTAGATGCAGAGTTTGCATACTAGTTCCTAGTGAATGTGTTTGAATTATCAAGAGTGTAGATTGGATTTATATAAAATGTTCTAAATTTGACTAGTGCCTAATCTATTGGGTGGATGGAGTCAATGGATCGATGATGATTAAGGAGATAGATGTATCAGGTAGGTGAATCTACTTTGCAGCTTAACTCTAACTTGTTGGGCACTTGAATTGTTTGCACATTGTGCAAATGTGCAGGTTTGTAAGTTACTGAACTCTTTTTTAATAATCCCAGTGATATTCTCCTTAACTACTGTGATCTCAAGAAAGGACTTTTAATTCTCACTAGTCCGAGAGAAGCCAATCACAATAATTATTTCAAAAGGATTTTAATCCTTGGCAGGAACCAATCAAAATAGATTATCTGAAAGGATATTTAATTCACTCCAACCAGAAACTAATAAAGATAACCACACACCAACAATAAATGTGTTCTGACAAATTATGTAAATTTGAATAACGTAAGAGAACCACTTTGGAGACAACACAGCAGCATATAAGCATGAAAATCAACACAACAGTTGAACACTAAAAATATATCACCATTTGAGAATAGTCTGCTCCATTATATTGCTTCAATATATATATATAATAATTGCATAAGTTTTTGAAATATGGGAATGGATGAGTGGAATGGGTGCAATCTATCTTCTTACTAATGCCTCACCTAAATGGAATATGATGATGATGCCTTTACTCCTATTTCTTTGACTTATATATCAATATCTTGAAGAGGGTGTGCCTCTTCGTAAGCGTCTTTTGAAACTTTAACAACAATATACGAAATATTACATTTAACTCTAATGAACCACAAATTAACTTGAGTAACATGATCTAAGTACCCCTGACTCAAGTATGTATCAGTATACTCCACAACATTCCTCGCCACAATCTCCATAGAAATCATCTTTTCTAAGCAATCACAAGCCTCTCCCAATGCTGGATCTTCATCCTTAGCTGCTTCCAAGGCTTCTTGCAGTGTCAGTTGGCATTCTTTTATCCATTCACTCTAACTTTTTAGATCTTTATTATCACTAAACAATGCATGCACACCATCTTTTGAGGCATCAATAAACACCTTGGCATCTGTTTGAAGCTCCTCATAATAATCTTTATGTTTCCTAATTAGGTTTTCAACAGTGGTAATGGCCTCAGTATCGGAAGTGTTTCTATTTTGTATCTCTTGAATCTTTTCATGGAGCCTGTCCTTTATCCTTTTATGCTCTAGGATAGCAGTATGATTCTTAGAATGAGTAACCCAGAACTTGTCCATCGAGATCATCATATTAGTATATCTCTTTTTGAATACTATAGACAGTACATCAAACCTAGCTTGGATTATTTGAGAATTCATCTATAATACCTCACTCTTTTCCTTTATTTGGGATCTTTCTCCTTGAGTGAACATTTTGGTGGGTTCTTTGAAGGCATCCTTAACTGTATCTCTCAGAAAATCATTTTCCTTACGCATCTTTTCACTGTTCAATTTGTACATGTCTAGTTCTTTAATCAACATCTGAATCTGAGCCTTGTTCAATTTGGCTACATTAATGCCAATATCTGCTATGACCATAGGATTAGTTTCACCTACTCTTAGTTTCATCACATGACTGAATGCCTTTTTTGTATCAATAACTGCAAGCTTCTTATGTGAGGGGTATAAGGCCCAGATCATGAGAGAATTCTCATAAGGATTATACCTTGACCAAGTGTATACCTCTGTTACCCCTTCTGGACTAAGCTTGTGTGTGGCATCATTATTGTGTAAGAAACTATCAACAACTAAAGCAGAACTTAAATTCAAACCAGGAAAGATCATCACACCAGACTCCTCTAATAATTTTCTTTCCCTCTCTGGAGTCATATTTTTCATTTCATTTTCTACATCCATTTTCAATGTGTTCAACAATTGCCTTTCATTGCTTGGTGTGATATCTGCAAATGATTCTCTTATTGCTTTTCCTTTGTGTTTATACAAGAAATATTTAAATTCAAGAGACTGAATGAAATGGTCATTTGAAACAAAAGATTTATAAGCCAATTTCCTAGCATCTGTATCAGATGATTCCCTAATTTCTTGTTCTCAGGTTGGAGGCTGGTATTCCTCAATCCTTAGTTTGGGGATTTTATTATGTTAGCCTTGGGCTTTACTTTCATCAGAAGATCCTTCACTATCAGAGGATAACACCTCTACTTCTGTATCTCCCTCATTTGCTATTCAACTTCTCAATTATACTCATTAATTGCCAAGTCAACCTCTGTTTCTTCCAGGTTTCTGATGATAGCATCATGAGAATATGCTATATTTACATATCCACTTAAATTTTGTTTCTTCCTTGTAAAGTCAATAAAACCTTCAGGATCAAATCCCTTCCTTCGTGCTGCTCTCTTCATATTGAAGTGTGACAATTTATCCAAAATAAGATCATATCCTTCTTTTGAAACTACAGTAAAATCCCCAAAACACAATGTACTGGGCATGAATCACTGTTTTCCATATGCACTCAAGTTCATAGCATTAGAATAATCTAGCTGCCTAACAATCTCCAGATATACAATTCTATCTAGCATAGTCTTAGGTAATAAAAAAGGTGTATCTTCAAAACCACAAACTCTAATCATTGTGGAATGAAGAAAATAGTACCAATCACCCCAATTATGAGTTACAGTTGGCAGTCCACTGAAATCTTTGGGCCTTAAGAATCTTTTGATCTCAGTAGATAATGAATAATCACAAGGGTGACCATAAAATCTGTATAACGTCTTGACAAAGTATTCTTCGAAATGAACATAATTAGAATTGACAAATCTACTGTCCCAAATGGAGGTCCACAATTGTATCAGTAGTGGCTGACCCTCTTTATCCAACTATGTAATTCTCAATTCTTCTCGCCACATTTCTATCTCTTGTCCATAATATAGTATCATGTGCATAAGAGAGGAATAATGTTTGAAGCACATTGTGGGAGAACCATTCTTGATAGCCATCAACCATGAGTCAATCCCTCTGGAAATGTGTGAAGCATAATCAAAAGCTCTTGCATTGTGACATTTTATGTCTACAACAATTACCATTGGCACTATAGACATAAATTAAGGAACCTCTATTCCTATTACTTGACCTACTGAGTAGTAGGTATATTTCAAATAGGGCTCGAACAAATCAACATGGAAGGGAGGTCCATTATCATCCTCAAGTGGTAATAAATTTCCATTTTGTCTAGGCCTGTGTAATGGCAATCTCCAACCTTTGTAGGTGGTGTCCATTCTCCAGTACTCTTTTTCTAAATCCTCATGGACAATAGGTTCATCACATGTGTCATTTAGGCCGAAAACTTCACACAGTGCATTTCTAGATACATGTACGAAAGGTTCTCCTTGCAGGTTGAAAATGGCTTTAAGGTTCAAGTTATAATGATTGGCCAAAAGTTTTATAAGATCTAGATTTACGAAGACATCAGTAACAACTAGCTTCCCCGAATTGAAATTCCAGGGGTTACAAACTGGTTCAAAACTATTTCTCCGACAGTAATGAAACATGAACAATTCATATCCCCTAATGGGGGTCTACACATTTCCTATATGTTTGTATTTGTCTTCTAATCTCTCCACATCTACCCTCAATTGTGTAGACCTCCTAGCTTTTGGCCCCAAACCAGGGAATTGATCGATGAGGCCTTGATTCAATTTTTATTCCTGTGCTTTGACTTCCCACCCCATTTCATTTTTCTGCTTCTTATTTTTGGGCTGACTACTTTCACCCTATTATTATTTTTTTTTTTACATTACCTTCCATCTTATTTCTCTATAAGATTGTAGATCTGAACTATAATATATCAGCTGCAGGGATGTCCTATATACTTACTTGTATGTTTCAGGTGCACTAAATTCCTTGACCTCTGCTTTACCCATTCTTCTTTGCAACTCCTTAAAATTCCTTTTGGTTCAATTCCTTGTGAATAAAAAATGTTCATATAAGGCTTATTCATGCAGCCATTGATGTCTACCACTAGAATTGAATGCAGCTATTTTTTTGAATTTTGAAGTGTCAGAGTGATATAATGCTTTTGCATTAGTGGAACTCTTCTATTCTCAAGCCAATCTGTGTGTTTCATTTAGTGCCATCTTTTGTTTATACACTTATAACTGATTGCGAACACTAACTGAATGTCTTTCTAATACGAAGTGTCCTTTTAGGTCTCTTATTTAGTCAGGAAGATATCTTAATTTTCTTACCAATATGACTGCCTTTTATCTCGCTTCTCAATTCAGTGTTTCAGAGAAAAAATAATGAAGTCTATCTGATATCAGGGTGATCTGGACTATTAGAAATCCTTTTAGGCATCACCTAGTGTCGTATCGACAAATAATCATCACTTATATCATCATCCGGCTGACATGTATCATCGCTAAGAAAATAGGATGCCTTTCCGATATATCTAGTCTCCCCGATATGTTTCTTCTATAGCTTTGTGTATTTGGATACATCGGTGATACTTTCCCCTAAAAAATTTTAGTTCTTTCTCATCGGACTAACCTATATAGTCAGCAAAATATTGAAAACCCACTCAGATTGTACATGTCACTCTAACATAACTATTGTCTTGACTTATCGGTGAGAGCATATATGTCTCTCGCCAAAAATGTATCCATCGGTATGATGCCCAAGATCGGTACGATTTAAAAATTTCATTCCGACCTTCTTTCTTTTGCCAATGAGTTTTTCATTGGCAAAATATTATGTATTGTCTTCCCGATTATATGCACTTGTTATCTTTTGAAACTTTTAATCACAGTAACTTTATTTATGTCTTCCCTATATGCATAAAATGTTCAATAGAGAAATATAGCTCATTGATTGGAAAGACATGTACATGATATTGTCGATAACGATCAATTGCTCTTTAATGTTCTTTCTCAACTGTGATCAGGGAGATGCTTAGATGTCAAAGGCCATATTCATGGAATCATCAGTTATGATGTGTTATAAAATGGATCTTGTCACACAAATTTTGACAATTTGTATTGATCATAAAATCAAAGTGTGGCGAATTTCTATAGTATGTGGAGGATAAGTTGGTGGTGGCCAGTGAAAACCTTGAGTTTTTTCTAGTCCTAATAGCAGCTCTGATTGGGGATGTATACCCCTTATGGGTATAGCAAGAATCCTAATCTCTAGGAAAGCAGACCAAATGTTTTATTTATCTGGTATGGAAGTTGAAGTGAATTTGGGAATGGATAAGAAATGGAAGTGGAGTGAAATCCTATACTATTGTGCATGGAAAATTTGTTTTAAGAGGTTTGTTGAGAATTGTCCATGCACTGGAAATTCTTGTTCCTCTTTATGATATTTAAGAAAAGAAGGTTTTTAAGAACTATCCATGTACTAGCAATTCTTGTTCTTCTGTTGTCGTGTTCTGGAGGTAATATAAATCTTCACCAACCTTGCCAACAATGACAAATCATCCTAACCATAGAGCTCCAAATTTCCCATGCTTCCCTTTGTCTTGACTCCTAGCATTCCACATGAGAACCATGTCATCTTCTTCAAATTTTCTATTTTGGGCTCTTTTGTCATATAGGTACTTCATTTATAATTGCTTCCTTTTATTGTGTTGTTGGGCCTAGTCCCTGACCACATCAAGTTCCTTTAACTCTTCCATTCTCTCCTCCATAGGTTCAGGAACATCTAAATCTTCTTACAAGATGAACTTACATACTGGTAATAGATTATGCAAAGGGAGCCTAGCTTGAGTCCCATACACAAGTTCAAAAGGTGATTTTCCAATGGCTTTTTTCATAGTGATTCTATCTGCCCATAAGGCTAGTTTCAACTTGGAATCCCAAGCCCTTTTGTTATTATCCAACATCCTTTTTATGATCTTTAGGATGCTCTTGTTACTAGATTCCACCTGCCCGTTTGCCTATGGATGATATGGTGAAGAATATGAGATCACTATACCATAAGATTGGCAAAATCCCTTAAATTCATCTTATCTAAAGCACATCCCATTGTCAGTTATAATTCTTGCTGGCACTTTGAATCTGGTGATGATATTTTCTAATAAAAAGTTTGTCATAACCTTACTAGTTGCTTGTTTGGTAGGTATGGCTTCTACCCATTTTGCGAAGTAGTTTGTGGCTACTAATATCCACCTGTGTCCTCCATTAGATTTTTCTACAATATCTCCTATGAAATCAATCCCCCACTAGTGGAATGGAGCCTCAACTTGCAAAAGTCTTAAAGGCAATGCCCCTTGATACTTCAATTTTCTAGAAAACTTCTGACATGCTTCACATTTCCTAGTGTAATCATAGACATCATTGAAAACTCTAGGCCAATAGTAACCTACCCTTAACACCTTATGTGCAGTAATCTTCACCAAGAAATGCCCTACACACACTCCTTCATGCATTTCTTTCAAAACATGCCTTGCTTGGTTTTTATCTAAGCACAACAATAGAACACGATCCCTATTTTTCCAATAGAGGTCTCCTTTCATGAATACATATTTTGAAGCCTATAGTTTAAGAGTCCTATTTTTGTTATCATCAAATCCTTCAGGACATTTCATATGTCTAAGATAATACATAGTATCAATGTACCATGATGTCTGCTCAATACTAGTAATTATGTTATCTTCATTATTCAGATTGCACACCTGGGCAGCTTCAATATTTGTTTCAACCATTAATTTAGCAAGACCCTGTCCTCTTACTAACTTAGTGATTTGGATTTCTATGTTAAACTCTTGAATTCTATTGATCCATCTACATCTCCTCCCAGTTACTTTAGTTTGTACAAACACATCTTTTACTGCAGCATTAGGTACACATGCTATTACTTTTTCTCCCACCAGATATGATCTAAATGTTTTGACAGCTTTTACTAATGCATATGCCTATTTTTCTACAATGTCATATTTTAATTCTACATTTTGGAGGTATTTGCTGAAGAACGAAATAGGCTGTTCATACCCCTCATCATTTTTTTGTAGCATTACTACTGCAATTGTGTGATAAGATGCAAATAAAAAGATCAGGAATGGTTTATTGAAATCAGAGGATTTTAAGACCGGGGCTTCTTTAATTGCTCTTTTCATGGATATGAATGCATCTCTGGCCTTAGTTGTCCAGTCAATCTTTGCACCCTTCTTTAACATCTTTGATATTGGATTCACTATCTCAGCAAAGTTTGAATAAACCTCCTCACAAAATTAATTTGCCCGAAGAAGGACTGAATGGCTTTAACTGTCTTAGGAGTAGGAATCTTATCTATCGCTTCAACCCTTTCTAGATCAATCTTAACTCCATCCTTGGACACTATATGTCCTAGTAACTTTCCCTCTATTACTACAAAATGACACTTTTTAGGATTCAAGGAAATGCCATATTCCTATGCTCTGACAAATATTTTTTCAACGTGTGCAACATGATCTTCTACTTTCTTGGAATATACAGTGAGATCGTCCTGGTACACCACCATTATTACATTAATTAGATCAGTAAAGGCAACGTCCATGGCTCTCTGGAAAGTCGCACTAGCATTTGTAAGTCCAAATGACATCTTGACATATACATATGTTCCCCATGGTGTGGTGAAAGCTATTTTGTATTGTTCTGATTCCTTAACTTTCACTTGGTTATAACCTGAAAACCCATCCATCATAGATAGTAGCTCACATCTCGTGACCCTCTGTAACAAAGCCTCCATGTTTGGGAGTGGGTAGTTCTCCTTAAGAGAGGATACATTCAAATTTCAGAAGTCCACGCAGAGCCTTATTTTCTCCATTTTTCTTTCTGACAGGTACTAAATTAGAAACCCAAGATGAATGTATGATAGGTTTGATGATACCCCCTTCGCTAAGCTTCATAAGTTCCTCACGCATTTCAGGTTCTAAGGTAGGATTTATGGGTCTTTATTTTTGTCTAAAAGGCTTTTCATCAAGCTTGAGTGAGATTTCATGTTGGAACAAATCTTCTCTGTATGCTTTGAGATCATCATAAGACCAAGCAAAGACATGCTTATACTTCCTTAATAACACAATCAACATCTTTCTGATTGTTGGGCTTATCTTTTTTCCAATGTATACCTTTTTGGGTGTTAATTCAGTGCCCAAGTTAATTTCCTCAACATCTTCCCTTTTCACTAGTGTTTGTTTCATAAGGGCTTGATCATTCCCATTAAACACCCTCTCTAATGCCACAAGTCCCTTAGGAATCTTATTAGTCTTGAGCTACACAACTTCCTTGCCAAATAAAGTTTGCTTACCATCTACTTCTTCCACAAATTCATTAAAATCAATTTATTGAGCCTCATACTGATTTACATAGCGTAGGAATTTAATCAAGTCATTGTCATGTTCAAATACTTGCCAATTATATATGTTATCAGGGATGGCAGGTCTGGCTTTGAATTCAACTTCAGTAATGCTTGCCAATGTGATATCATCCTTTTTTAGGGCAATGTTTTCTAGGAAGTTTGCCATTATATTCTTGGATTTGTCCACCCAATTTATAGAGAATGCATCAAATAACTCAATATCATCCCAAATAGCATTTCTGTATTGTTTAAATCTCTTGTTTTTTGATGAATACTTCCTCCCTGATTTGAGAGACAATCAGTTTTGAATCTCCATACAGAGCGAGGAATTTTATTTTATCTTTTATAGCAATGTTTAACCCAATGAGCAATGCCTCATATTCTACTATGTTGTTGGTGCATTCAAATATTAGCAAAGATGCTTATTTGAAAGTCTTACTAGTTGGTGAAATAAATAATACCCCTGCTCCCTTACCAGCCTTACTACATGCATGATCAAAGTACATCTTCCACACACCACACACATCAAGATAGGCTTCTTGATGTATAGGGTAAGTGTTCTTTAGCTCTGGTTGACTCTTTTCAATTTTATATGTACCAAGGTTTGTATTAGAAAAGAAATTTATTTAATTCTGGTCAATGTATTCTATGATATTCTCATACCTTGGATCTCTGCAAAGCTTAACTTCTTTTCCCCCTATTGGTATGGTGGCATAACATAGATCTAATTGGACATTTCCTCCAATTGTTGTAGTCCATTATCTAGACAATAGCATCCCATAATATGGTGGGATGTCCACTATAGTGATGTCAATCTTATATACTGCCTCAGGGTAAGCGACTAGCCTTATCTCCACATCCCACATAATTCCTACAACTGGGATGGATCTGTTGTCCATTATATAACATTTGCCATATGTAGTGTCAACCCACATACCTAACTCCTTTAGGACTTCCATTGGCATGATGTTCATAGCTGCCCCTAAATCAATCATACAATTCCTTACTAATTTATTTTTTATCAACAGAGTGGTGTAAAAAGGATCTGCCTGAGAGGGATTCTTTGTCAAGGTGTCACCCAGATATACTTTAGGAGTTCTAGTAGCCTCTTGTTGAACATTATTTATTTTGATTTTTGATTTTTCTTGCTTCTTTTTTGATATCTCCGAAATCATCTTGACCACTGTATTTCTATACTGATCTATCTTCATCATTTCAAGGAGTGGTACTGATATCTTTACTTGGGATACTGCTTGGGCTATGTCAAATGAGGGGGTCATTGTTTGATTGGTCTTTTCTACTTTGATATGCCCCTTTTCTTTAGCTGATATCTTATCCTTTGTCTTAACCTATTCAGGCTTTGGTGGCTCTTTAGGTGCATACTTCATATTGTCTTTATTATGACCTTGATCTTTCACAAACACTCTCCTTGGTGTTCCTTGGTCTACATTAATTGTTATGTTTCTCAAATTATAGTTACTTTTGCCTGTGCTACTGCAGCCATTGTAAGAGCCCTCCTTTCTTCCTCAATCCATTTTCCCCATTGGTTATGTGGTGGCATATTATGAATATAAACAATTTCCTCATAATTATCTTCCTGATTTGAAAATACTTCCTGTCTTCCCATATTAATGTTATATCTTTGGTTTCCCACATCGTATTCATATCCATCCTCTTCTGTGGATGAATATCCTTCATCAATCTGGTGAGGTCTGATTGGTAGCATATTTATGGTATGGTTATCTCTTTCCTGACCGTAAGATGTTTCTTCTTCCTATACTGATTGTGCCACCACACAATAGTCAGGTGAGGGGCAAATTACATGCCAGGCACCATGGGTTATTTTCCACTACATGTGTCCCATTTCTTTTTAGTGGGTCAGCAATAGCTTTCCCATAATTCCGCTTTATGTTATTATACAAAGGCCTTCCATCTTTCCAATTCGTGTTATAAGGCATGTCATGCAGCCTTGGCCTTTCATTTCTTTTATAATTGCTCTATTTTGCTTGATTATTGTTTGGAGTTGGCACAATCTTTGGATTTTCTCTTTTCCCAAGTTTTCCTGCTTCCCTCCTGTTATTCTCAATACTGATGGCTACCTATTGTGCTTTTGCCAAGGTCATGAGGGCCTTGTTCTTGAGTTCATACCCAATTTTTGGGTCAACGATGTTTAAGTATAAGGCTAGGGCCATGCGATTTGGGGGTTCAATTCCAATGGGATTTTATGATAGATTTTAGAGAATATTTGATTGAGGTCTACCACAGATTCATTATAGGTTTTTTGAATACTAGTCAATTCATGAACAACAAAATTTGGATCAAGTTGATTCCCATACTGTTCTTTAAATTGATCCTTGAAATCTTCATAAGAACAGATTGATGCATCAGGTAAATTTTTACACTAGTCCCTAGCATCCTCAATAAGGGTTAGCATGAATGATTTCATTTGGACATCTTCATATCGCACTTCAAAATTATCCATGACTATTTCAAAACACCTAATGTGCTCTTCTGCAGAGATGACACTGTTCCCAACAAATTTTGGGAGAGCATTCCTTAGATCATTATCAATAGGATCAGGACATATTTGATATCTAGACAAGTCCAGCTGTCTTTATCTATTGATGTTAAGGGGCCCTTGTAGCTGTTGGTTTGGTTGGTATTGGTTATGAGGAGGATGCTGTTGTGCATTTAGATGTGGATTCACATTTTGATGTTGAGGTATAACATATCATTGGCAAGCGGGTGGATATGGATTAACTATATGTTGAGAAGTGTTATGGGTGACAGGTGGTCTTGAATTTCTTGGAGGAATATACTATTGGACATAGCTTCCAGGTGGTGGTTGTGGATTGGATGAGCTACCTGCATTTTGGTGCATATTTTGTTGTACATTCCTTGGAACGTACCCTCCTTTTTATGTTGAGGTACATATTTTTGGTTAGCTTCTTTAGTTCTATATTTTATCTGTTGTATCTCCTATTTCAGCTGACTCTTAGCTTCCCTTAACTTAACAAGTTCAAGTTCCTCCTGCAATTTAAGCAGATTCTATTGCATCTCATCATTATTCCTTGTATCTTTTGGGGGGCTATTATTCATTTGTATAAAAGTTTCTTGATTTATGAATTCCTGTTGAACTCCTCTGTGTTGTAAAGACATCTTGTAGTAATGTGCTACCTGATTTTGGTCTATTTCCATCATAACTTGTGCTTCATACTCAAGTTGTCTTTGGGGATCAGGCCTATATTGGGCTAAAACATCATCAGATAATCCATAGTTTTGGGATAAACTCTCATTTGATTCGTACAGAGTAAAACTATTATAGGTTATAACAAGTTGTTCTGAAATATTCTCTTGGGCATTTTGATTATCTTTCTGTTGAGATTGGTTTGATAACCCAATTTTCTTTGAAGGAACTCTTAGGGGTGGGGATGATTGCAGTTTTTTACCATCATTTTTAGATCTCCCACCATCCATGTTAAGAGATTATTATATTTCAAGACATAAAATGATTTGTATTTTAAATAGACTCTCCACCTCACTTAAGAGGATTGATTACTTTCTAGGTTCTCTTTGACCAATAGAGTTATACCTTTTAGCTTTCTGACTCTAAGGATATGGTCTCCTACCAGGTTTCCTTGTGTGTTTGTCCCCAATAGAGTCACCAATCTGTTGGCTCTCCAAAATGCAAGTTTTTAGACCACAAGAGGGTGCCAGTCTCTTGATATGTTTTTGGCCCACAAAACAAGGTTTATGTAATTGAAAACCCCCTACTCTTTATACTTTGCCAAACCTAGGTTGGTGTAACTGAATGATAAAGTAGATTTAAAAGTCTAATGGATTCTAATTTGGGCAATCTACTCACTATGGCACATAGGTGTGATGTAGACGCAGAGTTTGCATACTAGTTCCTAGTGAATGTGTTTGAATTATCAAGAGTGTAGATTGGATTTATATAAAATGTTCTAAAGCTGACCAGTGCCTAATCTATTGGGTGGATAGAGTCAATGGATGGATGATGATTATGGAGACAGATGTATAAGGTACGTGAATCTACTTTGCATCTTAACTCTAACTTGTTGGGCACTTGAATTGTTTGCACCTTGTGCAAATGTGTAGGTTTGTAAGTTACTGTACTCTTTTTTAATAATCCTAGTGATATTCTCCTAAACAAGTGTGATCTCAAGAAAGGACTTTTAATTCTCACTAGTCTGAGAGAAGCCAATCACAATAATTATTTCAAAAGGATTTTAATCCTTGGTAGGAACCAATCAAAATAGATTATCTGAATGGATATTTAATTCACTCCAACCAGAAACTAATAAAGATAACCACACACCAACAATAAATGTGTTGTGACAAATTATGTAAATTTGAATAACTTAAGAGAACCACTTTGGACATAGCATAGCATCATATAAGCATGAAAATCAACACAACAGTTGAACACTGAAAATATATCACCATTTGAGAATAGTCTGCTCCATTATATTGCTTCAATATATATATATATATATATATATATATATATATATATATGGGAATGTATGAGTTGAATGGGTGCAATCATTCTTCTTACTAATGCCTCACCTAAATGGAATATGATGATGATGCCTTTACTCCTATATCTCTGACTTATATATCAATATCTTGAAGAGGGTGTGCCTCTTTGTAAGTGTCTTTGGGAACTTTAACAACAATATTCAAAATATTACATTAAACTCTAATGAGCCACAAATTAACTTGAGTAACATGATCTAAGTACCCCTGACTCAAGTATGTATCAGCATACTCCACAGTATTCCTCGCCACAATCTCCATAGCAATCATCTTTTCTAAGCGATCACAAGCCTCTCCCAATGCTGAATCTTCATCCTTAGCTACTTCCAAGGCTTCCTGCAGTGTCAGTTGGCATTCTTTTATCCATTCACTCTAACTTTTTAGATCTTTATTGTCACTAAACAATGCAGGCACACCCTCTTTTGAGTAATCGATAAACACCTTGGCATCTGTTTGAAGCTCCTCAAAATAATCTTTATGTTTCCTAATTTAGTTTTCAGCAGTGGTAATGGCCTCAATATCAAAAGTGTTTCTATTTTGTATTTCTTGAATCTTTTCATGGAGCCTGTCCTTTATCCTTTTATGCTCTAGGATAGTAGTGTGATTCTTAGAATGAGTAATCCAGAACTTGTCCATCGAGATCATCATATTAGTATATCTCTTTTTGAATACTATAGACAGTGCATCAAACTTGGCTTGGATTATTTGACAATTCATCTATAATACCTCACTCTTGTCCTTTATTTGGGAGCTTTCTCCAATTAAATTCTGTTTCTTCCTTGCAAAGTCAATAAAACCTTCAGGATCAAATCCTTTCCTTATTGCTGCTCTCTTCATATTGAAGTGTGATAATTTATCCAAAATAAGATCATATCCTTCTTTTGAAACTACATTAAAATCCCCAAAACACAATGTGTTGGGCATAAATGATTGTTTGTCATACACACTCAAGTTCATAACATTAGAATAATCTAGCTTCCTAACAATCTCCAGATATGCAATTCTATCTGGCACAATCTTAGGTAATAGAAAAGGTGTATCTTCAAAACCACAAACTCTAATCATAGTGGAATCAAGAAAATAGTACCAATCACCCCAATTATGAGTTACAGTTGGCGGTCCACTGAAATCTTTGGGCCTTAAGAATCTTTTGATCTCAGTAGATAATGAATAATCATAAGGGTGACCATAAAATCTGTATAACGTCTTGACAAAGTATTCTTCGAAATGAACATAATTAGAATTGACAAATCTAGTGTTCCAAATGGAGGTCCACAATTGTATTGGTAGTGGCTGACCCTCTTTATCCAACTGTGTAATTCTCAATTCTTCTCACCACATTTCTATCTCTTGTCCATAGTACAGTATCATGTGCATAAGAGAGGAATAATGTTTGAAGTACATTGTGGGAGAACCATTCTTGATATCCATCAACCCTAAGTCAATCCCTCTGGAAATGTGTGAAGCATAATCAAAAGATCTTGCATTGTGACATTGTATGTCTACAACAATTACCATTGGCCCTATAGACATAAATTTAGGGAAATCTGTTCCCATTACTTGACCTACTGAGTAGTAGGTATATTTCAAATAGGGCTCAAACAAATCAACATGGAAGGGAGGTCCATTATCATCCTCAAATGGTACTAAGTTTCCATTTTATCTAGGCCTGTGTAATGGCAATCTCCAGCCTTTGTAGGTGGTGTCCATTCTCTAGTACTCTTTTTCTAAATCCTCATGGACAATAGGTTCATCACATGTGTCATTTAGGCTGAAAACTTCACACCATGCATTTTTAGATACATGTATGAAAGGTTCTCCTTGCAAGTTGAAAATGGCTTTAAGGTTTAGCTTATAATGATTGGCCAAAAGTTTTATAAGATCCAGATTTATGAAGACATTAGTAACAACTAGCTTCCCCAAATTGAAATTCTAGGGATTACAAACTGGTTCAAATCTATTTCTCCGACAGTAATGAAACATGAACAATTCATATCCCCTAATGGGGGTCGACACATTTCCTATATGTTTGTATTTATCTTCTAATCTCTCCACATCTGCCCTCAATTGTGCAGACCTCCTAGCTTTTGGCCCCAAACCAGGCAATTGATCGATGATGCCTGGATTCAATTTTTGTTCCTATGCTTTGACTTCCTGCCCCATTTTAGTTTTCTGCTTCTTATTTTTGGGCTGACTAAATTCCTTGACCTCTGCTTTACCTGTTCTTTTATGACGCCCAAGATCAAATTTTATACCAACCTTCTTTCTTTTAAGATCAGTACAATTTAAAAATTTCATTCCGACCTTCTTTCTTTTGCCAATGAGTTTTTCATTAGCGAAATATTATGTAATGTCTTCCCAGTTATACGCATTTGTTATCTTTTGAAACTTTTGATCGCTGTAACTTTATTTATGTCTTCCCGATATGCATAAAATGTTCAATAGAGAACTATAGCTCATTGATCGGAAAGACATGTACATGATATTCTCGATAAAGGTCAATTGCTCTTTAAAGTTCTTTCTCAACTATGATCAGGGAGATGCTTAGATGTCAAAGGCCATATTCATGGAATCATCAGTTATGATGGGTTATAAAATGGATCTTGTCACACAAATTTTGACAATTTGTATTGAACATAAAATCAAAGTGTGGCAAATTTCTATGGTATGTGGAGGATAAGTGGGTGGTGGCTAGTGAAAACTGTCAGTTTTTTCCAGTCCTAACAGCGGCTCTGATTGGGGATGTATACCCCTTGTGGGTATAGCAAGAATCTGGATCTCTGGGAAAGAAGACCAAATGTTTTATTTATCTGGTATGGAAGTTGAAGTGAATTTAGGAATGGATAAGAAATGGAAGTGGAGTGAAATCCTATACTATTGTGCATGGAAAATTTGTTTTAAGAGGTTTGTCAAGAATTGTCCATCCACTGGAAATTCTTGTTCCTCTTTATGATCTTTAAGAAAAGAAGTTTTTTAAGAACTATCCATGTACTGGCAATTCTTGTTCTTCTCATGTCATGTTCTGGAGGTAATATAAATCTTCACCAGCCTTGCCAATAATGACAAATGGTCCTAACCATAGAGCTCCAAATTTCCCATGCTTCCCTTTGTCTTGACTCATAGCATTCCACATGAGAACTATGTCATCTTCTTCAAATTTTTTGTTTTGGGCTCTTTTGCCATATAGGTACTTCATTTGTAATTACTTCCTTTTATTGTGTTGTTGGGCCTGCTCCCTGACCTCATCAAGTTACTTTAACTCTTCCATTCTCTCCTCCATAGGTTTAGGAACATCCAAATCTTCTTACAAGATGAACTTACATACTGGTAATAGATTATGCAAAGGGAGCCTAGCTTGATTCCCATACACAAGTTCAAAAGGTGATTTTCCAATGGCTTTTTTCATAGTGATTCTATCTTCCCATAAGGCTAGTTTCAACTTGGAATTCCAGGCCCTTTTGTTATTATCCAACATCCTTTTTATGATCTTTAGGATGCTCTTGTTACTAGATTCAGCCTGCCCATTTGCCTGTGGATGATATGGTGAAGAATATGAGATCACTATACCATAAGATTGGCAAAATCTCTTAAATTCATCTAATCTAAAGCACATCCCATTGTCAGTTATAATTCTTGCTGGCACCCTGAATCTGGTGATGATATTTTCTAATAAAAAGTTTGTCACAACCTTACTAGTTGCTTGTTTGGTAGGTATAGCTTCTACCGATTTTGTGAAGTAGTTTGTGGCTACTAATATCCACCTGTGTCCTCCACTAGATTTTTTTGCAAGCTCTCCAGTTCAAATCAATCCCCCACTGGTGGAATGGAACCTCAACTTGCAAAAGTCTTAAAGGCAATGCCCCTTGATACTTCAATTTTCTAGAAAACTTCTGACATGCTTCACATTTCCTAGTGTAATCATAGGCATCACTGAAAACTCTAGGCCAATAGTAACCTACCCTTAACACCTTATGTGCAATAGTCTTCACTGAGAAATGCCCTACACACACTCCTTCATGCATTTCTTTCAAAACATGCCTTGCTTGGTTTTTACCTAAGCACAACAATAGAACACCATCCCTATTTTTCCAATAGAGGTCTCCTTTCATGAATACATATTTTGAAGGCTGTAGTTTAAGAGTCCTCTTTTTGTTATCATCAAATCCTTCAAGACATTTCATATGTTTAAGATAATACATGATATTAGTGTACCATGATGTGTGCTCAATACTAGTAATTATGTATTCAGATTGCACACCTGGGCAGCTTCAATATTTGTTTCAGCCATTAATTTAGCAAGACCCTGTCCTCTTACTAACATAGTGATTTGGATTTCTATGTTAAACTCCTGAATTCTTTTGATCCATCTACATCTCCTCCCAGTTACTTTAGTTTGTACAAACACATCTTTTACTCTAGCATTAGGTACACATGCTATTACTTTTGCTCCCACCAGATATGATCTAAATGTTTTGACAGCTTTTACTAATGCATATGCCTATTTTTCTACAATGTCATATTTTAATTCTGCATTTGGGAGGGATTTGCTAAAGAACAAAATAGGTTGTTCATACCCCTCATCATTTTTTTGTAGCATTACTGCTGCAATTGTGTGATAAGATGTAAATGAAAAGATCAGGAATGGTTTATTGAAATCAGGGGATTTTAAGACCCGAGCTTCTTTAATTGCTCTCTTAATGGATATGAATGCATCTATATCCTCAGTTGTCTAGTCAATCTTTGCACCCTTCTTTAACATCTTTGATACTGGATTCACTATCTCGGCAAAGTTCGATATAAACCTCCTCACAAAATTATTTTGCCCAAAGAAGGACTAAATGGCTTTAACTGTCATAGGAGTAGGAATCTTATCTATCGCTTCCACCCTTTCTGGATCAATCCTACCTCCATCCTTGGACACTATATGTCCTAGTAACTTTCCCTCTATTACTACAAAATGACACTTTTTAGGATTCAAGGAATTGCCATATTCCAATGCTCTGACAAATATTTTTTCAAGGTGTGCAACATGATCTTCTACTTTCTTGGAATATGTAGTGAGATCATCCTGGTACATCACCATTATTACATTAATTAGATCAGTAAAGGCAATGTCCATGGCTCTCTGGAAAGTTGCACTAGCATTTGTAAGTCCAAACGAGATCTTGACATATACATATGTTCCCCATGGTGTGGTGAAAGCTATTTTGTATTGTTCTGATTCCTTAATTTTCACTTGGTTATAACTTGAAAACCCATCCATCATAGATAGTAGCTCACATCCTGTGACCCTTTGCAACAAAGCCTCGATGTTTGGGAGTGGGTAGTTATCCTTAAGAGAGGATACATTCAAATTTCGGAAGTCCACGTAGAGCCTTATTTTTCCATTTTTCTTTCTGATAGGTACTATATTAGAAACCCAAGATGGATGTTTGATAGATTTGATGATACCCCCTTCACTAAGCTTCATAAGTTCCTTATGCATTTTAGGTTCTAAGGTAGGATTTATGGGTCTTTGTTTTTGTCTAAAAGGCTATGCATCAGGGTTGAGTGGGATTTCATGTTGGAACAGATCTTCTCTGTATGCTTTGAGATCATCATAAGACAAAGCAAAGACATGCTTATACTTCCTTAATAATGCAATCAACATCTTTTTGATTGTTGGGCTTATCCTTTTTCCAATGTATACCTTTTTTGGTGCTAATTCAATGCCCAAGTTAATTTCCTCAACATCTTCCCTTTTCACTAGTGTTTGTTTCATAAGGGTTCGATCATTCCCATCAAACACCCTCTCTAATGCCACAAGTCCCTTAGGAATCTTATTAGTCTTGACCTACACAACTTCCTTGCCAAATAAAGTTTGGTTACCATCTACTTCTTCCAAAAATGCATTAAAATCAATTTCTTGAGCCTCATACTGACCTACACAGTGTAGGAATTTAATCAAGTCATTATCATCTTCAAATACTTGCCAATTATATATGTTATCAGGGATGGCAGGTCTGGCTTTGAATTCAACTTCAGTAATGCCTGCCAATGTGATATCATCCTTTTTTAGGGCAATGTTTGCCAGAAAGTCTGCAATTATATTCTTGGATCTGTCCACCCAATTTATAGAGAATGCATCAAATAACTCAATATCATCCCAAATAGCATTTCTGTATTGTTTCAATCTCTTGTTTTTTGATGAATACTTACCCTTGATTTGAGAGACAATCAGTTCTGAATCTACATACACAGCGAGGAATTTTATTTTATGTTTTATAGCAATGTTTAACCCTATGAGAAATGCCTCATATTCTACTATGTTGTTGGTGCATTCAAATGTTAGCAGAGATGCATATTTGAAAGTCTTACCAGTTGGTGAAATAAATAATACCCCTTCTACATTGCCGCCCTTACTACATGCACCATCAAAGTACATCTTGCACACACCATACTCATCAAGATAGGCTTCTTGATGTATAGGGTAAGTATTCTTTAGCTCTGGTTGACTCTTTTCAGTTTAAAATGTACCAAGGTTTGTATCACAAAAGAAATTTATTTGATTTTGGTCAATGCGTTCTATGATATTCTCATACCTTGGATCTCTGCAAAGCTTAAGTTCTTTTCCTGCTATTGGTATGGTGGCATAAGATAGATCTAATTGGACATTTCCTCCAATTGTTACAGTCCATTGTCTAGACAATAGCATCCCATAATATGGTGGGATGTCCACTATAGTGATGTCAATCTTATATACTGCCTCAGGATAAGCGACTAGCCTTATCTCCACATCCCACATAATGCCTACAACTGGGATGGATCTATTGTCCATTACATAACATTTGCCATATGTAGTGTCAACCCACATACCTAACTCCTTCACGACTACCATTGGCATGATGTTCATAGCTGCCCGTAAATCAATCATACAATTCCTTACTAATTTATTTTTTTATCAGCAGAGTGGTGTAAAAAGGATCTACCTGAGAGGGATTCTTTGTCAAGGTGTCACCCAGATATACTTTAGGAGTTCTAGTAGCCTCTTGTTGAACATTATTTTTTTTTATTTCAGGTTTCTCTTGCTTCTTTTTTGATATGTCTAAAATCATCTTGACCACTATATTTCTGTATTGATCTATCTACATCATTTCAAGGAGTGGTACTGATATCTTTACTTGGGATACATCTTGGGCTATGTCAAATGAGGGGGTCATTGTTTGATCAGTCTTTTCTACTTTGATATGCCCCTTTTCTTCAGCTGGTATTTTATCCTTTGTCTTACCCTGTTCAGGCTTTGGTGGCTCTTTAGGTGCATACTTCATATTGTCTTTATTATGACCTTGATCTTTCACAAACACACTCCTAGGTGTTCCTTGGTCTGCATTAACTGTTTTGTTTGTCAAATTATAGTTACTTTTTGTCTGTGCTACTGTAGCCTTTGTAAGAGCCCTCCTTTCTTCCTCAGTCTGTTTTCCTGATTGGTTATGTGGTGGCATATTATGAATATAAACATTTTTCTCATAATTATCCTCCTGATCTGAAAATACTTCCTATCTTCCCATATTAATGTTATATCTTTGGTTTCCCACATCGTATTCATATCCATTCTCTTCTGTGGATGAATATCCTTCATCAATCTGGTGAGGTCTGATTGGTAGCATATTTATGGTATGGTTTTCTCTTTCCTGACCATAAGATGTTTCTTCTTCTTGTACTGATTGTACCACCACAAAATAGTCAGGTGAGTGGGGTAGATTACATGCCACGCACCATGGGTTATTTTCCACTACATGTGTCCCATTTCTTTTTAGGGAGTCAGGAGTATCTTTCACATTATTCTGCTTTCTGTTATTATCCAAAGGCCTTCCATCTTTCCAATTCATGTTATAAGACATGTCATGCAACCCTGGCCTTTCATTTCTGTAATAATTGTTCTATTTTGCTTAATTATTGTTTGGAGTTGGCACAATCTTTGGATTTTCTTATTTCCTAGGTTTTCTTGTTGCCCTCCTATTATTCTCAATACTGATGGCTACCTTTTGTGCTTCTGCCAAGTTCATGGGGGCCTTGTTCCTGAGTTCATACCCAATTTTTGGGTCAAAGGCGTTTAAGTATAAGGCTAGCGACATGCGATCTGGGGGTTGAATTCCAATGGGATTTTATGATAGATTTTAGAGAATATTTGATTGAAGTCTACCACAGATTCATTATAGTTTTTTTGAATACTAGTCAATTCATGAACAACAAAATTTGGATCAAGCTGATTCCCATACTGTTCTTTAAATTGATCCTTGAAATCTTCATAAGAACAAATTGATGCATCAGGTAAATTTTTACACCAGTCCCTAGCATCCTTAATAAGGGATAGCATTAATGATTTCATTTGGACATCTTCATATCACACTTCAAAATTATCCATGACTGTTTCAAAACTCCTAATGTACTCTTCTATAGAGATGAAATTGTTCCCAGCAAATTTTGGGAGAGCATTCCTTATATCATTATCAATAGAATCAGGACATATTTGATATCTAGACAAGTCCAGCTATCTTTATCTATTGATGTTAAGGGGCCCTTGTAGTTGTTGGTTTGGTTGGTATTGGTTATGAGGAGGATGTTGTTGTGCATTTAGATGTGGATTCACATTTTGATGTTGAGGTATAACATATCATTGGCAAGCGGGTGGGTATGGATTAACTATATGTTGAGAAGTGTTATGGGTGACAGGTGGTCTTGAATTTCTTGGAGGAATATTCTATTGCACATAGCTTCCAGGTGGTGGTTGTGGATTGGATGAGTTACCTGCATTCTGGTGCATATTTTGGTGTACACTCCTTGGAACATACCCTCCTTGTTTATGTGGAGGTATACATTTTTGGTTAGCTGCTTTAGTTCTATCTTTTATCTATTGTATCTCCTATTTCAACTAACTTTTAGCTTCCCTTAACTTAACAAGTTCAAGTTCTTCCTACAATTTTAGCAGATTCTATTGCATCTCATCATTATTCGTCGTATCTTTTGGGGGGTTGTTATTCATTTGTATAAAAGTTTCTTAATTTATCAATTCCTATTGAAGTCCTTCTCTGTGTTGTAAGGACATCTTGTAGTCATGTGCTGCTTGATTTTGGTCTATTTCCCTCACAACTTGTGCTTCATAATCAAGTTGTCTTTGGGGATCAGGCCTATATTGGGCTAAAACATCATCAGATAATCCATAGTTTTGGGATAAACTCTCATTTGATTCGTACAGAGGAGTAAAACTATTAAGGGTTATAACAAGTTGTTCTAAAATATTTTCTTGGGCATTTTGATTATCTTTCTATTGAGATTGGTTTGATAACCCAATTTTCTTTCAAGGAACTCTTAGGGGTGGGGATGATTGCAGTTTTTTACCATCATTTTTAGATCTCCTACCATCCATGTTAAGAGATTATTATATTTCAAGACATAAAATGATTTGTATTTTAAATAGAGTCACCACCTCAATTAAGAGGATTGATTACTTTCTAGGTTCTCTTTGACCAGCAGAGTTATGCCTTTTAGCTTTCTGACTCTAAGGATATGGTCTCCTACCAAGTTTCCTTGTGTGTTTGTCCCCAACAGAGTCGCCAGTTTGCTGGATCTCAAAAATGTAGGTTTTTAGACCACAAGAGGGTGCCAGTCTCTTGATACGTTTTTGGCCCACAAAATAGGGTTTATGTAACTGAAAACCCCCTACTCTTTATGCTTTGCCAAACCTAGGTGGGTGTACCTGAATGATAAAGCAAATTTGAAAGTCTAATGGATTCTAATTTGGGCAATCTACTCACTATGGCACATAGGTGTCATGTAGATGCAGAGTTTGCTTACTAGTTCCTAGTGAATGTGTTTGAATTATCAAGAGTGTAGATTGGATTTATATAAAATGTTCTAAAGTTGACCAGTGCCTAATCTATTGGGTGGATGGAGTCAATGGATGGATGATGATTATGGAGATAGATGTATAAGGTAGGTGAATCTACTTTGTAGCTTAACTCTAACTTGTTGGGCACTTGAATTGTTTGCACCTTGTGCAAACGTGCAGGTTTGTAAGTTACTGTACTCTTTTTTAATAATCCCAATGATATTCTCCTAAACTAGTGTGATCTCAAGAAAGGACTTTTAATTCTCACTAGTCTGAGAGAAGCCAATCACAATAATTATTTCAAAAGGATTTTAATCCTTGGCAGGAACCAATCAAAATAGATTATCTGAAAGGATATTTAATTCACTCCATCCAGAAACTAATAAAGATAACCACACACCAACAATAAATGTGTTGTGACAAATTATGTAAATTTGAATAACTTAAGAGAACCACTTTGGAGACAGCACAACAGCATATAAGCATGAAAATCAACACAATAGTTGAACACTGAAAATATATCACCATTTGAGAATAGTTTGCTCTATTATATTGCTTCAATATATATATAATAATTGCATAAGTTTCTGAAATATGGGAATGGATGAGTGGAATGGGTGCAATCTATCTTCTTACTAATGCCTCACCTAAATGGAATATGATGATGATTCCTTTACTCCTATTTCTTTGACTTATATATCAATATCTTGAAGAGGGTGTGCCTCTTCGTAAGTGTCTTTTGGAACTTTAACAACAATATACGAAATATTACATTAAAATCTAATGAACCACAAATTAACTTGAGTAACATGATCTAAGTACCCCTGTCTAAAGTATGTATCAGTATACTCCATAGCATTCCTCACCACAATCTCCATAGCAATCATCTTTTCTAAGTGATCACAAGCCTCTCCCAATGCTGGATCTTCATCCTTAGCTGCTTCCAAGGCTTCTTGCAGTGTTAGTTGACATTGTTTTATCCATTCACTCTGACTTTCTAGATCTTTATTCTCACTAAAAAATGTAGGCACACCCTCTTTTGAGGCATCGATAAACACTTTGGCATCTGTTTGAAACTCATAATAATCTTTATGTTTCCTAATTTGGTTTTTAGCTGCAGTAATGGCCTCAGTATCAGAAGTGTTTCTGTTTTGTATCTCTTGAATCTTTTCATGGAGCATGTCCTTTATTCTTTTATGCTCTAGGATAGCAGTGTGATTCTTAGAATGAGTAACCCATAACTTGTCCATCGAGATCATCATATTAGTATATCTCTTTTTGAATACTATAGACAGTGCATCAAACCTGGCTTGGATTATTTGAGAATTCATCTATAATACCTCACTCTTGTCCTTTATTTGGGAGCTTTCTCCTTGAGTCAACATTTTTGTGGGTTCTTTCAAGGCATCCTTAACTATATCTCTCAGAAAATCATTTTCCTTATGCATCCTTTCACTGTTCAATTTGTACATGTCTCATTCTTTAATCAACATCTAAATCTGAGCCTTGTTCAATTTGGCTACATTAATGCCAATATCTGCTGTGACCACAAGATTAGTTTCACCCACTCTTAGTGTCATCACATGACCGAATGCCTTTTCTATATCAATAACTGTAAGCTTCTTATGTGAGGGGTATAAGGCCCAGATCATGAGAGAATTCTCATCAGGATTATACCTTGACCTAGTGTATACCTCTGTTACCCCTTTTGGACTGAGCTTGTGTGTGACATCATTATTATGTAAAAAACTATCAACAACTAAAGCAAAACTTAAATTCAAACCAAGAAAGATCATCATACCATACTCCTCTAATAAGTTTCTTTCCCTCTCTAGAGCCATATTCTTCATTTCATTTTCTACATCCATTTTCAATGTGTTCAACAATTGCCTTTCATTGCTTGGTGTGATATCTGCAATTGATTCTCTTATTGCTTTTCCTTTGTGTTTATACAAGAAAGATTTAAATTCAAGAGACTGAATGAAATGGTCATCTGAAACAAAAGATTTATAAGCCAATTGCCTAGCATCTGTATTAGATGATTCCCCAATTTCTTGTTCTCTAGTTGGAGGCAGGTATTCCTCAATCCTTAGTTTGGGGATTTTATTAGGTTAGCCTTGGGCTTTACTTTCATTAGAAGATCCTTCACTATCAGAAGATAGCACCTCTGCTTCTGTATCTCCATCATTTTCTATTCAACTTCTTAATTATACTCATCAATTGCCAAGCCAGCCTCTGTTTCTTCTAGGTTTCTGATGATATCATCATGAAGATATGCTATATTTACATATCCACTTAAATTCTATTTCTTCCTTGCAAAGTCAATAAAACATTCAGGATCAAATCCTTTCCTTGGTGCTTCTCTCTTCATATTGGAGTGTGACAATTTATCCAAAATAAGGTCATACCCTTCTTTTGAAACTATAGTAAAATCCCCAAAACACAATGTGCTGGGCATGAATGACTGTTTGTCATACGCACTCAAGTTCATAACATTAGAATAATCTTGCTACCTAACAATCTCCAGATATGCAATTCTATCTGGCACAGTCTTAGGTAGTAGAAAAGGTGTATCTTCAAAACCACAAACTCTATTCATAGTGGAATCAAGAAAATAGTACCAAGCACCCCAATTATGAGTTATAGTTGGTGGTCCATTGAAATATTTGGGCCTTAAGAATCTTTTGATCTTAGTAGATAATGAATAATCACAAGGGTGACCATAAAATCTGTATAACATCTTGACAAAGTATTCTTCGAAATGAATATAATTAGAATTGACAAATCTAGTGTCCCAAATGGAGGTCCACAATTGTATTGGTAGTGGCTGACCCTCTTTATCCAACTGTGTAATTCTCAATTCTTCTCGCTACATTTCTCTCTTTTCCATAGTACAATATCATGTGCATAAGAGAGGAATAATGTTTGAAGCACATTATGGGAGAACCATTCTTTATAGCCATCAACCTTGAGTCAATCCCTCTGGAAATGTGTGAAGCATAATCAAAAGCTCTTACATTGTGACATTGTATATCTACAACAATTAGCATTGGCCCTATAGACATAAATTCAGGGACCTTTGTTCCCATTACTTGACCTACTGAGTAGTAGGTATATTTCAAATAGGGCTCGAACAAATCAACATGGAAGGGAGGTCCATTATCATCCTCAAGTGGTACTAAGTTTCCATTTTGTCTAGGCCTGTGTAATGGCAATCTCCAGCCTTTGTAGGTGGTGTCCATTCTCTAGTACTCTTTTTCTAAATCCTCATGGACAATAGGTTCATCACATGTGTCATTTAGGATGAAAACTTCACACAGTGTAGTTTTAGATACATGTATGAAAGGTTCTCCTTGTAGGTTGAAAATGGCTTTAAGGTTCAGGTTATAATGATTGGCCAAAAGTTTTATAAGATCCAGATTTACAAAGATATCAATAACAACTAGCTTCCCCAAATTGAAATTCCAGGGGTTACAAACTAGTTCAAATCTAGTTCTCTAACTGTAATGAAACATGAACAATTCATATCCCCTAATGGGGGTCCACACATTTCCTATATGTTTGTATTTGTCTTCTAATCTCTCCACATCTTCCCTCAATTGTCCAGACCTCCTAGGTTTTGGCTCCAAGAAGGCAATTGATCGATGAGGCCTTGATTCAATTTTTGTTCTTGTGCTTTGACTTCCCGCCCTGTTTTAGTTTTCTGTTTCTTATTTTTGGGCTGACTACTTTCACCCTGTTGTTTTTTATTTTTTGTTTTTACAGGACCTTCCATCTTATTTCTCTATAAGATAGTAGAATTGAACTATAATATATCAGTTTTAGGGATGTCCTGTATGCTTACTTGTATGTTTCAGGCACACTAAATTCCTTGACCTTTGCTTTACTCGTTCTTCTCTGCAACTCCTAAAAATTCCTTTTGGTTTGATTCCTTGTCAATCAAAAATGTTCATATAAGGCTTATTCATGCGGCCATTAATGTCCGCCACTAGAATTGAATGCAGCAATTTTTTTGAATTTCAAAGTGTCAAAGCGATATAATGCTTTTACATTAGTGAAACTCTTCTAGTCTCAGGACGATCTGTGTGTTTCATTTAGCACCATCTTTTGTTTATACACTTATAACTGATCACCAAGACCAACTGAATGTCTTTCTGATATGAAGTGTCCTTTTAGTTCTCTTATTTAGTTGGGAAGATATCTTAATTTTCTTACCGATATGACTGCCTTCTATCTCACTTTTCAATTTAGTGTTTCAGAGAGAACATCATGAAGTCTACCCGATATCAAGGTGATCTGGATTGTTAGAAATCCTTTTAGACATCACCTAGTGTCTTATCGACAAATAATCATCACTTATATCATCATCCGGCTAACATGTATCATCGCTAAGAAAATAGGATGCCTTTCTGATATATCTAGTCTCCCCAATATGTTTCTTCTATAGCTTTGTTCATTAGGATACATCAGTGAGACTTTCCCCAAAAAAATTTCAGTTCTTTCTCATCGGAGTGACCTATATAGTCAGCAAAATATGGAAAACCCACTCTGATTGTACATGTCACTCTGACATAACTACTATCTTGACTTATCGGTGAGAGCATATATGTCTCACGCCAAAAATGTATCCATCGGTATGACGCCCAAGATCGGTATGATTTAAAATTTTCATTCTGACTTTCTTTCTTTTGCCGATGAGTTTTTCATCGGTGAAATATTATGTAGTGTCTTCCGGATTATACGCACTTGTTAGCTTTTAAAACTTTTGATCACTGTAACTTTATTTATGTCTTCTCTAATATGCATAAAATGTTCAATAGAGAACTATAGCTAATTGATCAGAAAGACATGCACATGATCTTCCCGATAAAGATCAATTGTTCTTTAAAGTTCTTTCTCAACTATGATTAGGGAGATGCTTAGATGCCAAAGGGAATATTCATGGAATCATCAGTTATGATGGGTTATAAAATAGATCTTGTCACACAAAATTTGACAAGTTGTATTGATCATAAAATCAAAGTGTGGTGAATTTCTATGGTATGTGGAGGATAAGTCGGTGGTGGCTAGTGAAAACTATGAGTTTTTTCCAGTTCTAACAATACCCGTCCAGGATTAGCCATGAATTGACTAAGGACTCCCACTACTTGGGCAATGTCTGGTCTTGTACAGACCATCACATACATCAAACTGCCAACCACACTAGAATAAGGTACTCTACTCATGTCCTCCATCTCAAAAGGAGACTTTGGACAATCATTAATAAATAACTTTGTTCCCTAAGAAACAGGAACACTCAGTGGTTTACAATCTGCCATGTTGAATCTCTCCAACACAATCTTCACATACTTACTTTGGCTTAACCAAAGTTTTATGTTTGCTCTATCTCTTCTAATTTCCATTCTCAGAATGTACCTGGCTGCCCCTAAATTTTTCATTTCAAATTGTACTGATAACTGAGACTTCAAATCAGAAATCAAACCTTTACCATTCCCAATTAGCAACATATCATCAACATAGAACGCTATAATGAGAATGTGATCATTATCAAAATTGAAGTAAACATAATGCTCTGATTTCGATCTCCAAAATCTAATACTCAACACAAAGGCATCAAATTTTTGATACAACATCTTAGGATACTGCTTAAGACCATACAGAGACTTTTTAACTTGCAAACCAAATTTTCTTTACCTTTCACAATGTAGTACTCTGGCTATGACATATAAATCTCCTCCTCCAAATTACCATGAAGGAATGTTGTCTTCACATCCATCTTCTCCACCTCTAAATCATATGCTACTGCAAGAGATAACATGGAATGAATAGATGTCAACTTTACAACTGGAGAGAAAATATCACCATAGTCAATTCCCTCCACCTGTGAATACCCCTTCACAACCAACCTTGCCTTATATTTCTCAATGCTGCCATCTGAACCAAACTTTTTCTTAAACATCCATTTACATCCAACATGCTTTCTTCCTTCAGGAAAAGGTACCAAGTCCCAAGTATTATTCTTCTCCAAAGATGCCATCTCTTCCTCCATGGCCTCCTTCCAGGAACCTACATCTTTCATACCCATAGCCTCCCTTATGGTCCTAGTCTCATCAGCATTAGAAATCAAAGAAAAAATACAACTGGAATCATGCAATGAATAACCAAACCTTTCAGGTTGTCTCCTTATTCTTGTGGACCTCCTCACAAGTTGTGGTTGGGGTTCTTCATTTTCTTCTTTTAAACTTTCAGAGCTACTAGAGCTCTCCTCATCATCTTGTCCAACTGGTATCTTCAGCTCAACTTTCTCAGGAGTGGGAGGAAGTTGAACCACATCATCTTTCTTTCTTCTTTCTTTGGCTGTAAAACAACAAAAGAAGGATTGAACCCTTTGAAGATCAGACTTCTTCTATACATAACTCTTTCAGCCACTGGATCCCATAGCTTGTACCCTTTCACACTGATACCATAACCGATGAAGATACATTTAACTGCCTTGTTCTCCAACTTGGACCTCTTCTGCTTAGGTACATGTGCATATGCCTCACAACTAAATACTCAAAGATGTCTCAATGAATGCTTCTTAGCTGATCGTGCCTCCATATGGGTCTTGTTAACAAGCACCGATGTAGGAGACCTGTTAATCAGGTAACAAGAGGTAGCAACAGCTTCAACCCAAAATTTTTGCTCTAGGCCAGCTCCACTTAACATGCTCCTAGCCCTCTCCATCAATGTTCTATTCATTATTTCTGCAACTCCATTTTGCTGAGGGGTATACAGAGTTGTCTTATGCCTCTCAATACCTTGTTCTTTATAGAACTTGTCAAAATCTCTTGAGTAAAACTCACCACCATTGTCAATTCTCAAACATTTAATCTTTCTGTCTTTCTGATTCTCAACAAGAGCCTTAAACTCTTTGAATCTTACAAAAAATTTAGATTTACTCCTAAGGAAATATACCCATGTCCTACTGTAGTCATCAATAAATGAAACAAAATACATAGATTTTGAAATTGAAGGAACATTAACAGGACCAAAAATAGATTTTGAAATTGAAGGAACATTAACAGGACCAAAAACATCAGAATGAATACGATCCAACACCTCAGAAGATTTATGAGAACTATGGTAAAACTAAGAAAGATTTTGTTTTCCATATATGCAGTGTTCACATAAATCAAACTCAAGGTTACAATCATTCATGCCCTCAACGAGGTTTTTATTTTTCAGTGTCTTCAAACCCTTTTCACCAATATGGCCAAGCCTTTGGTGCCATAACATTATTTTCTCAGCAAGAAGTTTCATTTCCATAGAATGAGCACCCTTGGGTGCCTAGAATGCATGACCATCAGAAGTAGATGCAACAGTCTTCTTGGCTGCTGGTTCCAATGGTGAGGATGAAGAATCTAAAGCTCTCTTCTTCAAAATAGAGGCAATATTTCACTAGACTACACATGCATCAAGCTAAAACAGAGTGCCAATCCAAACACCCTTAGCCAACACCATAGCTCCTCTCGTCATCTTGCATCCTCCATTCGAGAAAACAACTTGCACACCCACATCATTCAGTTTGCTTACAGATAACAGGTTTTGTGCCAACCTAGGGATATGCAGTACACTGTTGATCCCATTCACTTGACCGTGAGGGAATCTAATCATGACTCTTCCACGGCCAAATATTTTCAAGTGAGAATCATCACCTAGGTACACCTTCCCACCATCAAACTTTTCATACTTTGAGAACCAGTTTCTATGGGATGTCATATGAAATGATGCACCGAAATATATTAAACACACATCCTTAGATGCATGTGCTGCCAAGGAAATGACAAATGCTTCTCCATCATCTTGAGAGGACTTATCGAAGTCAGAATCTTAGTTTTTCTTCTTCTTATTTTTCTCCTTTTTACATTCTTTGTGAAAATGACCAAGTTTGCCGTAGTTCCAACAGAAGGCCTTGGACTTTCCAGGAGACTTTGATCTACCATGAGATTTGGATCTACCTTTGTCTTCTTTGTTCTTGTCCTTCTTATTTCCTTTTCCTTGGACCTACCACGAACTGCAAGAGCCTCCTTAGCCATTTTAGAAGACTTTCTCTACATTTCTCTAGACAACAGTGAAGAAACCACTTCATCCATCTCGAAGGTGGTAGTGGTACTCAAAATGGCCATCACAAGGTGGTCCCTCAAATTTGGTAAAGAACACAGCAATGTCAAGCAATGATCCTCCTCCTCCATCTTGACAACAAAACTCAATTGTGCAACTAGCGTGTTAAAGGAATTCAAGTGATCTACAACCGATCCTCCATCTTCCATCCCCAGAGAATACAAATTCTTTCTCAGGAATAGCTTGATCACCAGGGATTTGGCCTGATAAACATCTCTCAGCTTCTTCCATAGTTCTTTTGTGGTCTTCTCTTCATGGACATTTAATAAGTCAGAGTTAGCTAGACAGAGCCTCACAAGACCCTTAGCTTTCCAATCCTTGAGATCCCAATTTGCTTGAGCCATTGCCATTGGTTTTGTACCAAAAATTATTTCCCATAAGTCTCTATCAACAAGCATGTCTTCCATTTTGAGTTTCCACAACTTGAAATTGTTGCCATTAAACTTTTCCAACTCTATTCTTCTGGATGTGCCTGCCATCTCCTTGCTGCAACAAGATTACAGAATACTCTACACAAACTCCCACGCAATCAAAGATCAGTACAAAAAACCCCTACCCAACAACTAGGATCAAAGGTGATCAAGCTCTGATACCAACTAAAAGGAAACAAGGTACGTGGAACACACTTCCTACACCAATCTAATGAGGGGTGAAGTATGTAAATTCTTTAAAATCCTTACAGATATAGTTATGTTATGTGATTAACACAGAGATTACAACAACAAACAAAACACAAGAATGAAAGAGAGACAGAAGATATACGTGGGACAAACCCTTACGGGAGAAAAACCCCACACTCCAAAACCTACACAATGTATTATTGAAACAATAACAGCTTATAATACACTTGCAATGCAAGCTCTCAGGAGTCTTCGATGGTCGTTTTTGGAGTTATTCCGATAGCATAACAGTACCTGTCAATACATAATGCATACTACAACTCCAAGCACCTGTTTTATAGAGTTTTCAAGGCAAAAATGAGAAACATCTAGAGATGGGCATCCAACTTCGCCTCATGGCCCATTACCCATGCCTAGGGACACTTGTCCAACATTACAACAACATTTTTACACTTGTCACAACATGCCTTCCCAATGTGGGTGCCTAATCCCAAGATAGACTATGACAGATGCTCTTACGCACCTTACAGCTATCATAGAATCCGTCATACATGACAACTCTTACAGTTGTAAGAGAAAAGTCATAACTGACTAAAAAATGCATATTCCTCTTACAAATTTTCATAACCCACCTTGGGCACCCAAAGATACCTTCCTCAAAGATGCTCTTCGACACTTGTCTTCACCTATCATAGAATCTTCCATGCATGGATCTTACACATCATAACTCCTTACACACTTCACAAGATGCTGACACATGGCAGAAAACCTCTACCACAATATGGGATCCCTATTCTCCACATGAGATGAGTTGACCATCCTAGTCAAATTACAAGTTGAGTGACAACACACCATGCCACTTCACACTAAATGACAAAATAGGATATGCAACATAAATTACATCATAGGAAAATAAATAAATAAATAATCAAAATAATCAATGCTAGGAATTGCAAGGTTGAGACACCTTAATTCCCAACAAACGTGACTAATGCAAAGAGGACTCACGTCTCTAGAGTTATCTAAATGGTCGAACTACATCTAAACTTCTACTTGTTTCCAATCTAAACCATCTAAGAATCAACAAGATTCTAATTCATTTCAGGAATCCTTGACCCATAATGAGGGTCCTCAAATAGGTTCACATTACTAAAATGCAACCTAAGTGTAGAAGACTCGAGGCCCGAGTGTTGAACCTAGAACGCTCTCATACTACATGTAAGAACCATTCCATTACACTAGAATAAAATAATATTACTCTTATAAAATAGTGCAGAAAAAGGGAAGAATTGAAATTTTTCCCATAATTAACACAACTGATGAAAAATGCTTTCATCAATATAATAAAATAATATTCATTACATCAACTAATCAAGTAGCAAAAATAAAGGACTATCCCTTTACAATATCTATCCATATATGCTCATGCAAAAGTATATTACAACCAACGATGTCTTCAATACCATACCATATCTTCACCACTGAACTTGGCAGAGAGAGAGCATCATCAAGGCAATTTATGGCCCAGCCACAAGGCTCACGCCTTCCCGGTCTTCCTCCTAAAGAGAGAAGCCTGACCCTTCGTGACGGGTCTAGCAAATTGAAGCTGATGTGTGTGAAGGAATCTGGTGCAGCATGATTTATCCATCATCCCTATAGTATGTGTCAAATGCATATACTGATCTAAATCATGATATGACAGAGAGAGAAATAAAATGTCAAACAGTAACTATTACTAAGTTTGACCGACAAGCTTTGGCAAAGCATCTTATCCGACCTTTTGTTTGGCTAGATAGGTTCAAGAAGGAGCCTACCCTTCTCTGTTGCTCCATCTTCGGCACCCGTCCATGCTCTTTCTCAACTTAACTTATAGAGAAAAAGAAGTAGAGAAACAATCATACAGTTGCAATCAAACCATAAAACATCCAATGATGCAATGAACAATGATCATTCACATTTTATTAATCCTGAAGTCAAGTCACAACATACAATTTCACAGTCTTCAATATGCAATATAAGTCTAAAGAACTATCCTTTAAGATTCTATTCACATACTTTAGACACCTTTATAGAAGTTGGATTTACAATTTCACTCCATATTAGGAGGATGAGGAATCAGAGGTCTATCTACCTGGTAACATTCACAAATAATCTCACAAGATTTCTCATATCATAATCAGGAGATTGATCTAGCTCACATATTTTAAATAGGTATACAAGTTACTACATTCAAAACTATGCTATGTCAGAAGATGCAAGCTTATGTCATTATTATTCGCCCAGTATTATTTTTATATTTAAATCAAGGGGAACCTACTTCCCAATAAACAATAATTCACTATCCATATCAATAATGAATTTTTATTAATAATCAGATAAAACATATTACTATTTTTTACCATTGCCTCACATAACATTAATTTCTATTTTCATATCATCATGTCTTTGACTAGAAGATTCATTTTCCTACCTTATCAAGATTATAAGGTTTTCTTACATCCTATTTAATACAAAGTAATTCAAGTTCAAACTATAAGTATTTACTATCCAAATATGTTTATCCAAAGATCTTTTCACATATTATAATCTTTCCAGGATAAGTCCCTACCTTTAAATCCTAAGTCAAAAAGAAATAGATAACTAAACCATATTGCTATTTCAAATCCTAAGATAAGGAACCTAGCATATTAACAAAATAAGATCACTGGATCACTGAGTGTGATCCGAAACGTTGACAAAAAAACACACACAATATAATCCAAAAGCATTCTTATCAAAATAAGATCATTATCTTATGCATTCTTCTTATTAGAAAACAACCTTTAATGCATTGCTCAAATGATGGATTAGTATGATTTGCACTATGAATTAGTATGCTCTAATGATGAAACAGTCTACTATTATACAAATATAAACTATCCCTAATTGATGTACTGAAAACACTTCCAAAAAGTAATTGATTTTGTTGGCAAGAGACACTATATGGATTCATTATTGTTGTCATTGATGGCAACAAAGTTCATCCCACACATCCGCAGGACATGGTGTGTCTCTACCGAAAGTCAGAGTGAAGAATGTTGTGGTCCGGTAAACAAGAACAGAGCTTGTGGCAAGGTTCGACAGACAGGTCCGGATCTCTCAGAGGAAGTATCTTGGTGAAGTGCGAAATTGGGAAAGTCAAGAGGACTACCTTGAGTAATAGATTCCAAGGATTTAGCCTCTGGTGATGGACAAGGAAAAAAGATATGAACAGTTGAGTACCAGATTCCTGAGTGACAGTATGAACAAAGGAAGAACTGACTGACAGAACATCAGATTGCTTTCTGGATGTGTTTCTGATGGTGGTAATGGTTATGAAGACATGAATTATGTTTGGCCGACATGATTAGTTATTTCTACAAGTATATGCTTGATCCACATTACTTGATGTGCAAGTATTCAACCGACAGAACATAGTTTGTGAGAAGATTGACTGTTCCGGGTGCCGACTAGAAAGGTGATGAAATTACTTGTGCGGATATATATACCTGATGGATTTAGTTGTGAGAAGTGATGATGTGATAGGTGATATGCGAACAAAAGCAGAGTAGAGCAGAAGCAGTAAGGAAGATCTGGTATGTGAAAGGAAAGCAGCTTAAGAGAAGAAGAAAGATGAAGTGCAGCAGATCAGTGTACTGAGCCTAACCAGAACTGAACTCCAGCATATGTGGATGCTTCCAATCAGTTCAAGCATTGTATAACATTGTTTTGTAGACAGTGTGTCTCCTTGTAGGCAGTGTGCCTTCTTTGTAAGCAGTGTGCTCGGGCAGTGAGCCCTAACTGGCAAGTGCCATTTTGTATTTCTTTATTCTTCTAACAGAGAATAATCTTTGGGTTAATCACCCCGTGGTTTTCTCCCTTAATAGGGTTTCCACGTCAAAAATACTGTGTCATGTGTTTTTCATTTCATGGTAATGTTTGCTTGTTTGAATTAATAATAAGAAAGTAAAGAAAGAAGAAATAATTAGGATAACTGATTCAACCCCCCTCTCAGTTATCAACAATTGGTATCAGAGCTAAGTTCCTCCTAATAGAGCCTAACAGCTTGAGGAAGATCTGGGAGTTCAAATGGATGCATATGGTTTAAGGGAACAACTCAAGACTGCCCTTGAAGATCTTGAATAGTCAAACTCTGAAGTCAATGAATTAAAGGAAAGACTCAAACAGGCTGATGATTTCATGAGAGAACTAAAAGACAAATTAAGTTTCTCCATGGAAAAGAGAAAGGAGCTACTTCAGCAATTGGCAAGACAAGGTGAAGAAAACAATACAAATGAAGAGCTGACTGAGAAAACCAAGTTATGTGAAATGTTATCAAAAGAAGTCATTATGGTAAGACATGAGATCGAATCAGGAGTTATTAAGTTTACTCAAGAAATTGAAGAGAAAAGAAAAACTGAAGACAATCTAAGACAATCTCTCAAAGAGAAATCAGAAGATTGCCACCAGATGGATAGAATTATCAGACATCTTGAATCTGATCTTGAAGATGCTAAAGATAATGAAGAAAAACTTGAGGATCAAATTGTCTCTCTCAAAAGGGATCTTCAAACAGCAAATGAGTATAAAGAAAAAATCAAGATAAGTTCTGCTCAACTTGAAGTTCTTCTTAGAAGTCAAAAGAAGGTGGATGACAAATGTGGTTTGGGATATGAGAAAGGTGAAAGCTCTGGATCCGATCAGAAGAATTATGGATCAGAAAATTGAAGGGACAGGTCTAGAAGACCTCCGGTAAGACAGCCCAATGCTCAAAGATATCCATCCTTCAATGGATACTGCCACAACTGCAATCACTTGGGTCACAAAGCTAATTAGTGCAGAAAGAGAATGAATCAGACTAATTCATCCTTCTCTGGATAGTGTTTTAATTGCAAAAGGTATGGTCACAAGTCTCATGAATGCAGAAATATGCAAATGAACAAATCATTCAATGGTAGATGCTTTGCATGCAATAAAGTAGGTCATATGGCTAATCAATGCAGATCAAGAGGATATCAGTCAAATATGCAAAGAAATGTTGTCTGCCAAATCTGTAATAGGTCTGGTCATAATGCAAAATTATGTAGAAGCAAGAATCAGGAGAAAAGAGGTCCGGTATATCATAATCAGAATCAAGATAAGGGTAAACAAAAGGTAAATGCAGATGAAATTAGGAATGAGATGAACAAGATTTGGGTGAAGAAAAGTTTAGAGAATGTAGAGGTTGGATCCACACCAGACTCTGGTGCTGATATTCCTTCCAGAAACTAAAAGGTGAGCTCTGGGTCAAGGGGAGACACAAAGAAAACCTTATTCCCCCAGCTAGTTAAGTGGTGCCTGAAATTGGCACATGAGATGCTGCGGATCAAAGGGTTTCTAGAGAAACATGTAAATAAGGTTAGGTAAAGATCTGAGAGATCTACAAGAAGATTTAAAAACTTTAATTCCTTCAGAATTGGTCTAGTTAAGCAAGTCTTCCGGTAAAACAGGTTTCTCACAAGATTGGCCCGGTATGAATTCAAATTGATACAGCCTGATCTGCGGATACATAAGATGATCAGAAGGACAAGTGGATATGATGATTCATCACTAACATCGATCACAAGGGAATCATAATGATCCAGATAAGTTTCTTCCTCCTTGAACAAGGAAAACTAGGCAAACCAAAATAATGTAGGTCGAGCATTTATTGCAGTCTGATATTAGGGCTTGTGGAGCAATATAAGGGTTTCCCACTAATCACTTGTTCATTCTACACTCAAGAAGAAATGAAAAGTGGAGCTCTGTAACAAAATTCCTCAAGTTCATCGAAGATCACTTACGAAAGCTATTACTTCCAGAGATCAATCCAGCCACTCCGTGAAACTGAAAGGCGTAAAAGGTATTTTCTGTTTTCAAATATCTCACTGCAAATCTCTTAAAAATGAGTACTCCAAATATTGTAAAGATTTCTGATAGACCTCACCCTACATTTAAGAAACATCCATACAAATCCTTGGAGGTAGACCCCCTAGGTGCATTTTCCAGTATTCCGCATGGTGTTTTGCACACAAAAGACATTAGGGTTTACATACATGCAAATATTGAAGAGTTTGGGGAATTCAAACTGAGAGACATCTATCACAAACAATTGATAGATGATACTTTTGAGCTTAAACCAGAATATAAGGGCATCCGGGAGAAACATTTTGATCAGTTCATTCATTTCCCCTATTTTGAAGAAGATGAATGGGTCCGGTATGTATTAAGTAGGGTGCATGATAACTTCCTATGGCTGAATAGACCTCGTAAGATCACCAAGGAAGCAATTAAGGCAGTAACTAGTTTACATTCCTCCAGAGGAATTCCTGTCCTCAAATCTATCAAAAACAACATTGTCACAGAGGCCACCAGATCAAAATTTGATAAGAGGGCAATGACCATTGAAGATATTACTGACCCTGATATCAAGTATGCATCTATGATAATAGGATACAAGATATATCATTCCAGTAGGAAGAATTCAGTATCTGGAACTGCAGTGTACATGGCCTATGAGATGCTGAGAAAGAATGTAGATTATGATCTCTGTGAACTTCTTTTGAGCCAGTTAATGGAAAACATACAAAAGATCAAAAAGGACAAGAAAAACTCATTCAAATATGGTGCACTAATAGTATGTTTATTTTTCTACTTCATGAATGAGTTGCCCAGATCAAATGGATGGGTATGGCAGAATGACAAACCGGTAGCAGTTCAGATCAAAGACTATTTGCATGGGCTTGGGGATGCTAAAGCAAGAAATACAGCCATGTGGGGATACTTCAAAAACTTTCAGAACATGATGCAATCAAGAGAAAGGATTCCCCAATCTCTTGTTTAGAAATATAAGGACACAGTCTGCTTTATGGTAGAGACTGATCAGTGCCTAATGGAGGTAGTAGAACCAAGAACTATATGGATCATGCCCGTGGGTTATGAGGTTGATGAATAAATTGTGGAGCTGCATGTTCAACACATGCTAAGTCAGCCTAAGGATCCAAAAGCAGAAAGGTTTGGAACCTTTGAGGAACTGAGTATAAAAATTCATGTGGAGCTCAGAGAGCCAAAGATGAAAAGAAAGGTGAGAAAAGAAGTAGAACATATCGCACAAGGCCTTGGGATCTCAAAGGAGGCACTTGATGCCAACCGGGAAAAGAGACAAAAAGCTGATGAGGAGAAGAAAGAGGCAGAAAAGGGAAGCAAGAAAAGTGCTTCAATAGAAACTCCCTCCCGGACCAGATCATCAAAGAAATCTGCACCTGCCACAGCCAAAGGCTCAAGGACATCAAAACTAGAAGTCTAGGCATCCGGCAAAAGAGAGAAAAGATCAAAGACAAAAGACACAAGGGCTTATACAAGTCAAAGAGATGAAGAGGAAACTGAATCAGATGAGGAGGTAAAGGAATTAAAGAAGCAGAAGAAGAAAGGATTCGGTAAACCCTCCACAGGCCAAGACAAGGAAGAAATGGCAGAGGAATTTGTTGAAAAAAGCCCACCCTGACTTTAGAAAGTGTAATAAAATCAATCACTGTGGATGGAAACCTTCAACCAATGGCTGAATTTTATGATGATTACAATGAGTCTGACCAAAAGATCCTGCAGGAAGCTACAGTCAAGTACCTGAACATATATAATAAGGCCTTCATTGAAATTGTATCTCTTATTCCCAAGAGCCTTGAAAAGGAGTTAGAAATAAGAAAGAACAATGCCATGGCAAAAGACCTTGAGATTAGGGAACAGATAGCTATTCAGCTATATTTTTCAATTGATCCTACGACAATGGGGCATGGTATTCAAAGACTGCAAGGATGAATTCAGGAGCAAAGCAAGGATGAATCAACTCATGCTTGGTGAGACTAACAGGGTAGCCAAGGATATAGAAGAGATCCTCCAGAAGACCTTCAAAAGATTTAATCTTCCTATTGTAGAGGACTTAGGTACTAACCCTTCAACCACAAGCGTTGCAGAAGAAACTTCTGAGAAAATGTCAGAAGAGGTGGGCCCTAAACAGACTAACATTTCTCCTCCGATTTCTCCTTCAGTCTCCGGATCCAAAGAAGAAGAGAAATTATAGGAGAAAGAAGCAGAGGTGAAAGAAAAAGAAGGTGACAGTGCAAAGGTTGCAGAGGGACAGAAGACTTCAGCAGAGAAAACCACAACTGCTAGTGGTGGGAATGTAGAAGGAGAGAAAACTCCAAAGGACAGCTCCAAGACTGCAGAAGAGAAGAAACATCTGTCTCCAGCAAGAGACACTGCACAAACTGTCCAAGAATTTCTGAGCAAAGAGACAATGGAGAATGATAAACCGGAGCTTCTACAAGGTCCATTCAATTTTGATTCCCTTTCTTTGGTACAGACAATGAAGATAGCTTCATTTGCAAATGCTAAGGCAAATGAAAAACTCCTAAAGTTTCATATGGAAGACTGTGAGTTGATAGAAGCTGCTTCTGGAGTTCTTGAAAAGATTATGCCATTAGTTCAGAAAGATCCCACAGCCTCCTCTTCTGATAATCTCAAAACCTTAGTCAGCAGTATTAGTACACATTTTGATTCTCTAGAAAAATTAGCTGAAGAAAAGGTCCGGAAGGAGTTTTTGGATAAAAGGTTCTTCGAGGTACAGGGTTTGATCATTAATGATAGGAGAAACATGAACATTGGGATAAAGAGCTTAGAAAATGCTCTTAAGGATGGCGGTGAAATATACAAATTTTGTATCTCCTGGTCCAAGGTAACAGTGGAGATTGAGAAGAAAATAAAAGAGCAAGAGAACAAACTACTAAGCTTGTCTCAAAGTTTTGATCCTCTTTCTTCCTCTATAACAAATCAAGAATGTCAGACTATTGCAGTCTTGAGTGAAATCAAGAAATTAGAGAAGGAAAGGAAAAATAGAATAAGCAGGTTAAGTGAGCTCAGGGGGTTAATTGTCCCTAAGCTAGAGGCCATGCATGAGGCCATAACAGAAGCTCAAATCACAGCCCAGACAAATGATCTGACAGATCTAAAAAGGGCAGATGCATTCGCATTCCTGTTGAGTGGGCATATCTCAATTTTGGACAGGATGAAGCAAACTTGGGCGATAGAAGTTGTACAGTTGAAGACAATTTTTGCAGACCTACTTAAGTATATGTAAGTATGCCATATGTATATAGTTATGCGGCTAAGTACAGTAAATTTTTTGAAAATTTTGGTGTGCGGACCCTACCCTTTGCCATTGATGTCAAAGGGGGAGTGAAGAGCAGTGAAAAATGAGGAATCCAACTAAGGGGGAGCTCTGGAAAATATATATAAAGATAGAGCATCAGCCAAGGGGGAGCATAGTGTATACACTTAGTCATTTTTCACTAAGTGTTGCCATCAATGCCAAAGGGGGAGATTGTTGGCAAGAGACACTATATGGATTCATTATTGTTGTCATTGATGGCAAAAAAGTTCATCCCACACATCCGCAGGACATGGTGTGTCTCTACCGGAAGTCAGAGTGAAGAATGTTGTGGTCCTGTAAACAAGAACAGAGCTTGTGGCAAGGTCCGACAGATAGGTCCGGATCTCTCAAAGGAAGTATCTTGGTGAAGTACAGATTTTGGAAAGTCAAGAGGACTACCTTGAGTAATAGATTCCAAGGATTTAGCCTCTGGTGATGGACAAGGAAAAAGATATGAACAGTTGAGTACTGGATTCCTGAGTGACAGTATGAACAAAGGAAGAACTGACTGACAAAACATCAGATTGCTTTCCAGATGTGTTTCTGATGGTGGTAATGGTTATGAAGACATGAATTATGTTTGGTTGACATGATTAGTTATTTCTACAAGTATATGATTGATCCACATTACTTGATGTGCAAGGATTCAGCTGACAGAACAGAGTTTGTGAGAAGATTGACTGTTCCAGGTGCTGACTAGAAAGGTGATGAAATTACTTGTGCAAACATATATACCTGATGGATTTAGTTGTGAGAAGTGATGATGTGATAGGTGATATGCGAACAAAAGTAGAGTAGAGTAGAAGCAGTAAGGAAGATCTGGTATGTGAAAGGAAAGCAGCTTAAGAGAAGAAGAAAGATGAAGTGCAGCAGATCAGTGTACTGAGCCTAACCGGAACTAAACTCCAGCATATGTGGATGCTTGCAATCAGTTCAAGCATTGTATAACATTGTTTTGTAGACAGTGTGTCTCCTTGTAGGCAGTGTGCCTCCTTTTGAGCAGTGTGCTTGGGCAGTGAGCCCTAACTGACAAGTGCCATTTTGTATTTCTTTATTCTTCTAACAAAGAATAATCTTTGGGTTACTCACCCCGTGGTTTTCTCCCTTAACAAGGTTTCCACATCAAAAATACTGTGTCATGTGTTTTTCATTTCATGGTAATGTTTGCTTGTTTGAATTAATAATAAGAAAGTAAAGAAAGAAGAAATAATTAGGATAACTGATTCACCCCTCCCCCTCTCAGTTATCAACAGATTTAATCATGCATACCATTCATTTACAAATATAAGTTAAAATACAAATGTTGACTAGATGCAGGTGTTACCTGAATACATATCAAAACATACTTTAAAATAAATTATTGCAGGTTAATAACTTCATTATTGGACAACTTAGATCAATAAGAAGTCGAAGGTAAATAGGGATAAGCTCAACTAGCCTAAAGAGATTAAGTCAAAACCAACTAAGGTTTTAAATTTATTTCAGAGATAAAGAGATGGAGAAGTTACGGAGAAGAAAAAATAAAGTGATTTCAAAAGCTATGCCAAAATAGAAAGAGTAGAGAAAAGTTATTACTCAACAAAAAAGAGGTCATAATTGTTGAATTAGGTCCAGACAACTGAGAGTGGGGGTGAATCAGTTGTCACACAATTTTAGCTATTTCTTTCTCTTAATCTTCTTTTATAACTTATAATCCAAACATTTCAGCATTAATCAATCTCACATGAGCAGAAATGAAAATAGTACACTTGACACCAAGATTTTTGACATGGAAACCTGGTTAAGAGAAAAACCACGGTGGGAGTTAACCCACAAATATTAATACCCTGTTAAGAGTATTTTTACAAATGGGAATGCACATGCATTCATGCTCAGTGCCCAGAGCTCACTAGTCGAATGGAGGCTCACTGCCTATGGAAATATTATGAGAGAATGATAGAGATTTGAACTGATTAATAACATCTACTTATGCAAGAAGTTCAGTCTCGGTTAAGTTCAAAAACTGATCTTACCAATTTCATCTTTGCTCTGCTCTTCTTACTGGTCTTCCTTCATTCACACTTTAGATTTCTACTCTTCTCATATACACCTTATTATCACACACCATTCCTACTAAATCATCCAATTTCATTAGCTATATATATCCACAACATGATCTATAATCATTCTAATAGTCAGCTTTAACAACACTTAGAACTTTAATGAATGCTCTACTCTATTGGCTAGATCCATGCATAACCTAAGGTGCGGACCTAAACTTGTTCTTGAAAATCATAACTCATGTCAGCCATACTCACTGATCATCACTATTTGTCCAACAAACAACTTCTATACATCCGGAATCAAGACCTTCTGCAAGGTCGGCCTGTTCTTCTTCTGTCTACTTCTCACAAACTGGAACCTGGTAATCAGAGGCTAATATATTTTGAATCCTTCATCACGGGAGGACAAAAATATGGAGTTAGACTATCTTGACAATGCACTTGACTCCCCTAGATCCACATCTAATCATGACTTCCCACTGGAGAGATCTAGACTGAAATACCAGACCCTGTTACTACTCTATTCCTAGCTGCCCAAACTTAGACAAATTTTGAATCTGACTTCTGGTATGAACAGGTTGTGTTAAGTGGATGATTGGGATGATCTTAGTTGCCAACAATGACAATACCTATCAAGCAAAGAAGTGTCTCTTGCCAACATTCTCCCCCTTTGGCATTGATGGCAACACTTAGTGAAAAATGACTAAGTGTCTTAGTGCAACTCCCCCTTTGTCTGTACACCCATCCCCTTCACTTATTCCAGTTCTCCCCCTCAGCTGAATTCCTCATTTTTCACTGCAATTCACTCCCCCTTTGACATCAATGGAAAAGGGTGGGGTCCACAAGACAAAACTTCTCCAAAAATTCTATATATACTGCTGCATATGTACAAAAAATCATCAAGTCTTATTTACATGAACTTGAGAACATCTCCAAAGCTAGTTTTTATTTGTGCAAGTTCAGAGGCCCAAGTGTTCTTCATACCATCCAAAATGGAGATGTGCCCACTTAACAAAAATGCATATGCTTCTGCCTTTGCCAAGTTTGGAGGATCACTTGTTTGAAGTGCATTCTGGGCTTCGAATAAGGCATTATGCATGAATTCCAACTTGGGGGCAATCAATCCTTGGAGTTCACACATCCTCTTCATAGTATTGCCTTTCTCTTTTTCAAGTCCCTTTATTTAATCTATCAAGCTAATAACCGTACATTCCAGGATTATAAGAGAGGCGGTTAGAGAATCAAAATTTTGAGATAAAACTAATATTTTCTGTTCTTGTTCCTTTATCTTCTTTTCAATATCTTCATTGACTTTAGACCATGATAGGAAAAACTTATATATATCTCCTCCATCACTTAGGGCATTCTGAATGCTCTTTATGCTAATGCCTAGAATCAACCTATCACTCCTTATTAGATTCTTAACTTGACTGAATCTCTTATTCAGGAACTCTTTCTGAACTTTCTCCCCCACAGACTTTTCAAAAGACTCAAAGTGTGAGTTCACCAAACTTACAAGATTTTTTAGACGTCCAAAGGAGGAATCATTTTGATTCTTCTATTAGGTTGGCATTAATTTCTCCAAAATTCCAGTTGCAAGCCCTAGTAGCTAATTGTCCTCCATGTGGGACTTTAAAATCTTTTCTCTAGCCTTTACTTGGGTAAATGATGCTATTTTCATCAATTGAATTGGAGAGAGAGCATCTAGATTGGCTAGGCCTTGGAGTAATTTAGGCTCATCAAGTTCAATCATTTCTTCTTCAAGAAGACCTTTTGTTGCATTTGTAATGTCTCCTGCAACCAATTCAGAACCATCCTTTTGTTCTCCTAATTTCTCAGTATCTGCTTTAGGTGCTTCAGCATTTGCACCATCTTCTTCTGCCTTGTCCTTCTTTCCTTTTCCTTCCTCCTCTATTTTACTCTTCTCTGTGTTTTCTTTAGAGGAACTCTTTCCTGTTTGCTTACCACTTGCTACTTGATTTGGAGGGCTTTGTCAGGTAGCAATATCCTCTTCTTTTCCAAAGTGATCAGGTGGAGGGGTTACCCTTGCATCAACTATTCTATCAACCATTTCTATGTCCTCCTGATTGACTTGTTCCTCTTCCTGAACTTCTCCAATATTTAGATTTGATAAGTCAAATCCAACATTAGTCTCTTCATGGATTAACTCCATGTTAGGACAGTAAAAATTTAAAATTTTTACTATCTTCTCACTCCGTCATATTTGAACAAATCCTGAAAAACATCCCAAAAAACCATAATAAAATTTTAATGTATCTCACAAGGTGTCTATAGATAAGCAGTCCTAAATTACTTCAAGGTCAATCTATCGGCAAGACGTTGTGTTGCTTACACTGATACATTAAGGAATCATTTGAAAATAACTATCGGTGTGAGAATAGAGATCGGAAAGAGATTTATAGAAGTCACCGATGGAATAAGTAATACCGATGACCTTACATCGGCAAGATAACCAAGTAGTCATACCGATCGGTATGACTGATAATCATCGGAGGATCCTTCAAAATCATACCGATGATGTATTTCAGCAAGAGTTTCACCGAACATCCTGCGGGGGCAATGAAACAAATAGCCATTGGCAAGAAATAAGTTATTGGAATGAGAAACAAATAAGTCTCCGATACTCAATGTCTTAGCGAAAAGAGAGTTTTTGGTGAGACTCACAGTGATACAAAATCTATCGGGATGACTCAACATATCGGGACAAAGCAATTAGGTCTTGCTGATTCACAAGTCACGGCAATCAAAAGGTGTCGGTGACACTTTAATATACTTTGTCTGATAAAGAATATGAAAGGGCCATCAGGGAGATGATTTGGATCGGGTTATCTTTTGAAAGCTATCCCGATAGTATATTTCATTCTGATGGGAATAAATTCATACCTGTTGATATTCTAGCGGCAAGACATTAACAAAGTCATTCCGATCCAAAGTAAAAATGACTATCAGTGAGACGACAAAGCTCGGGGAAACATAATTATGTTGTCCTGATAGTATTAATCACCCCGATAAACAAATTATATTGGTAAGACTCATTATGTCGGAGGGAAATCTAAATCACACAGCGATGAAACAGGTCATGCCGATTGATTGTTCGCGCCATAAAAGCATAAAGTCGCCCAGACATTTTAAAAATCATGCCGATAAGAGGAGTTAAGGCGATGTGACATTTCACAGTGACGAACATTGAATTGATCAGACAATTAAATACAAATGGCTACGAAATCTTTTACGATCATTATAATTGCAAAGCCGTCTGAGAAGAGAATATAGAGGAACTCTTAAGGCAAAAGCAAAAGATTTCGATTCCAGCCACCAAATGACAAGTACATACATACAAACCACTGTATAGCCTGTGTTTAAATTTTCTGCCAAAGTTTTAAATATGGAGACTCCGGGAAAGGGAAAAGGAAGAAAATCACAAGGGGAAACCAGTAAGTCTAAAAAACAAAAAACTGAACAAACCCCTGAGGAAAAGGTAAAAGACAGAAAACTCAATTAGGACTTAATTGACCAATTGCTTGGGTCAACTCCCAAGGCCAGAAGGTTTGCTCAACTCAGGGCAGAGGTTGAGAAATTAGAAGATAAACATAAATGCCTGGGAGATATCTGGACCCCAATCAGGGGATATGAACTTTTTAGATTCCATTATAATAGAAGATTTAGGAATGCTCCTGTGTCAAATCCATGGCAATTGAATTTGGGAAAACTGGTTGTGCCTAATGTATTCCTGAATGTGGAACTCCTCCAACTGCTTGCCAAACATTACAATTCAAGCCTGAAAGCCCTCTGCAACCCACAAGGAGAACCAATTGTGCATTTGTCAAGAAATGCTATTTGTGAGGTGTTTGATCTTGATGATTTATGAACTATCCCTATTATTTATGAAGATTTGGAGAAAGAATATTGGAGAATGGATACAACTTACAATGGATGGAGGTTGCCCATTCATAGGCCCAGGGTTGAAGGAGAAGTGATGCCCTTAACTGAAAATGATGGTCCTCCCTTTCATGTAGCCATATTTGAACCATATGTACAGCATACCTATTTTTCTGTAGGCCAAGTCCTTGGTTCAGAGGTCCCTGAGTTCATGACTATCCCTCTAATGGTCATAGCCTCTGACATTCAGTGTCATAATGTGAGGCAATTTGATTATGCTTCTTATATTGCTAATAGAATGGATTCTGGTTTATCTGCAATAAGAAACAGTGCCCCAGCATGTTCTTTTGAGCATTATTCAATGCTTATGCACATGGTGTTGTATTTTAGCCAGGAAGTAGGGTTATGGCCAAGTGAGCTTCGAGTTGTTGCTGCAGATAAGAAAGGGGAAAAGATACCCATACAAATGTGGACCAGAATATGGGATAGTAGATATGCCCACTCCAGCTATGCTCAATTTAAAGAGCACTGTGTAAAAGTGTTGTATAGGTATTTTAACCACCCCTGTGAATATTCAATTTCAACTGAAATAAAAAGATTCCTCAGACCAAAAGATTTTGGTGGCCCCCTACTGTCACTCATAATTGGGGAGACTGGTATTGCTTTGAGGATGCTACTATGATCAGAGTTTATGGTTTTGAGGATACTCCATTCATATTGCCTAAGACTGTCCCTGACAGACTTGCATATTTAGAGATAATCAGGCAAATGCATTGTTCAAATGTAATGCATTTGAGTTCACATGATAAACAATCATTTATGCCCAGCACTTTATGTTTTGGAGATTTTACTGTGGTTTCAAAAGAAGGTTATAATCTCATTTTGGATAAGTTGATGCATTATAACATGAGGAGTGCTGAGGCAGGAAAAGGATTTGACCCTGAAGGTTTTATTGACTCTGCACGGAGAAAACAAAATCTCAGTGGATACATGCACATACATTATCCACATGATGATGTTATTAGAAATCTAGAAGAGGCTGAAGTTGAATTGGTGGTAGAAAAGTATAACAGAGATTTAAGTGAAAAGAAAAAGCAGATAGCAGAGATTGAGGTTGTATCCTCTGAAGATGAAGAACTGACAGGGCAAAAACAACCACAAGACAAAATAGTAGAGATGTCCAAAAGGAAAATGCTACAATATCAGCCTCCTATTGTGCTACATGATGAGGAAGGGTCTGCTGATGAGGATCCATGCCAAATAGCCTATGATTCTTTCATCTCAGATGATAAATTTATTTAGTCAAAAGAATTTAAATCATTCTTGTATAAATACAAAGGGAAAGAGATCAGAGAGTCAGTAGATGATGTTTCTGCTGATAATGAAAGACAATTGTTAGATATGCTGAAGGAGACAGTCGATAAAGAAATGCAAGACATGACACCTAGCAAGGGTAGACAGTTGCTTAAGGATGTAGGGGTTATGATTTTTCCTGGTTTGGATTTAAATTCTGCTTTGGTTTTTGACAGTTTTCTGAATAGAGTAGATGATAAGTATAAACTTACTCCAGAAGGAGTTAATGAAGTATATATGGGAACAAGATATAATAATGATGAAAATTCCTTGATGATATGGGCGTTATACCCTCCCCATAAGAAGACGGCCATCATAGATACTGAAAAAACTTTTGGCCATGTCATGACTCTGAAAGCAAGGGAGACTAACCCTATAATTACAGCAGACATTGGTATCAATGTTACAAAATTGGATAAAGCACAAGCTCAAATGTTAATCAAAGAGAGATGCATATAGATTGAATTGTGAAAGATTGACAAAAGAAAATGATTACTTGAAGGATGCTGTTAAAAGTACTTTTGGCCAATCCACAAAGAGAATAACCCAGGGCGAGAGTTCACAAGACACTCAAGCATTATCCCCTGACCAGGCAACACAAATTCAGATAGATGCATTTGTTACAGTGTTGCAGAGCAGGTATGCAAATATGGTACGGTGGTTAAACTTGTTTTGGGATAACTACTCAGCAAATCACAAAGCAGTTAAGGAACATGAAAGACTTGAATAGAGGATACAGGAAAAATTGATTGAGATGCAAAACAAAAGTGCTACTGATAGTACAAATATCTCTGATGCAAGAGCATTGCTAAAACAGCACCAAAATTACTATGACAAACTTAAAGTTGATGCTAAAGAAGGTACTGATGCTTCAAACGCAGGAGTGCCCGTGTTATTTAAAGACAATGGAGAGGTAAAGAGCAAAGAAGAATGGATTGTTGATTGTCAAGTTATATTACACAAGGCCACAGGAGCTCTGAAAGATAAAGTCTCTGCATCTAAAGAAGCTTGCAAACACTTGGAAAATATGGTCACACTTGATATAATTACCAGAAGTGCTATTGAGCTTACTGATTCTCATCGTGAGCAGGATTACTTAGATCACTTGGCCAAAGTTTACTTATGGATGAATAAAGCCAAATCATGATTATGTCATAGTTGTTAATGTTTGTTAAGTTCCCAAAAGACTTATTGAAGAGTTGTGTCTCTTCATAGAAATATCTATATAAGTTCAAACAATCGGTGCTGAAAGATGATCAGCAGTAGAATATATTCATATACATAATATAGAATGTTTTAAAATGACTATGTTGCATATTTTATTTGAAGAAGTTTGAAGTTCTCTGATTCAGTGGTTCTACTTTGGTATCAGTTGTTTGTTAAAATTATTCAATTGTGTGGCTGTCTCCATTTCTGCATTTCCTTGTTATTCAGATTAATGTATCAAGTATATATTTAATCTGTCAATACACATTTGCTGTATCTGTGTGATTAAATAGGTTGGTGTCCATTCTAGGAATTAAACCCTTCTGATTTAGTCACAGTAGCCTGGAAGTATTAAGTTTGGATTACTAAGTAGGGCCATATAATTAGGATTGCCATTCTGTCTCCAAGAAAATATTATTTGTTAATCTTGCCCATTCATTTCATTTGGTTCCTTCAAGTAAGGATTAAAATACCTTTTGGTGAATTGTAAGATATCTAATTCTATTGGTTGGTTTATCAAGAAGAGTTTGTCAGTCATTTACTTGCACGTTTATACAAGTTATAAACTAAAACTGTGCCAAACAATTAGAACTATTACCATTAGGAAATCACTAGTCCGGGTCCTCAAATTGACTCTATTACCCAACAAGGCACTGGTCTTATTTAACTCATTATTTAAATCTTTTTACCTTGATATTGCTTATACAATTTCTACCAATCACTTATTAAACATTAGACATAGAATTAGTTAACAAGTTTTTCATCTATCCTACATCCTATGCCATTGTAGATAGATTTAATTAGTCCACACATTCACATTCAGACTATTTTAGTATTCCAAGGTTCACCTGCCTAGGTGTAATAGGACCTAAAGTGTAGGAAATCGTCAAACCTTGAAGGTTGATTTCGTCAAGTTAGTTTAAAAATGTTGCAAATCTAAACATAGAGCTTGGCATCCTCTTAGGATTAGCAACCTGCATTTTTGAGACCTAACATTCCAGAGGATCTAAATTAACACCTTGGTCATCAATTCTCTTGTTATTGTATTCATCTGAAGATTACAGTTCTAGAACTTGGGAATTGTCTTCTTCAACTTGTTTCTTTGAAATAATAAAGTACTTATTCTTATCAACGACCTTTCTTAAAATTTCCTCTATTTCTTTTGCAATTTCTTCAGTTTCACCAAGCATAAGTTTGTTCATCCAGACTTTGCTTCTGAATTTATCTTTGACTTCTCTGAGGATTTTGTCTATTTCTCTTCTAGTCATCATAGGGCACAATGTGGAGAGAACATGCTCTCTGAGTTCCATGTCTTTATCCTTGGCTACTTCTTTCCTCATTTCCAGTACTTTCCTTAAGCTTTTAGGAAGTTCTTGTAAAATTTCCAACAGAGCTCTATTGAATTTATTCAAATATATGATAATGGCATCTTCCAAAATTTTCTTATTTGCTTGATCAAGATTATCATAGTAAACTCTGATAGGCTTTAAATTTCCATGAATAGTAATTATTTTTACAATTTCATCAATTGACATAGCGACCTTACCAGTTGCTTGCTTTTTACTAGGTTTATTGCTTGCAGAATGTTGGTCTTCAGAAGTCTCTGAAGCTGTAGCTTTCTTGAATCTTATTTATTTTATTTCTTCGTCTGTTTCTGTCTCCTCATCATCTTTGGAGCTTTTGAGGACTCTTGTGGCCTGGTTTTCTTTCTTTTTCCCCCTTTACCAGATGGAGTGGCTTTCAGTTTCTTTGTGGAAAAGGACTTAGGTTGCTCAGTGAGATTTGTAGAACTTCTTGTCTTCCTTGAGGAGCTTGGAGGGACTTCCAGAGTGACTGCTGGCTCAATTTCTACTTTTTCTTTTGAAGTTTGCTCGGTCCTCTTCTTCAATTTTTCAATCATTTCTCTGTTCTCTCTCACTACTTCTTTTGTAATCCCAATGCTTTCTGTATACATCTCCACTTGCTTGTGCACTTTTCTTTTAGTTTTCAGCTGTCTTAGTTCCACATGCAATTTTAATCTTAGTTCCTTGTAGGTTCCAAATCTTTGAACAGAGGTCTCTTTAGGTTTGCTCAGAAGATGCTAAGCATATATGTCAAGAATTTCCTCATCCACCTCATAACCCATTGGCATTATCCATATAATTCTTGGTTCTACAGCTTCCATTAAACATTGATCTATGTTGACCGTAAAACATATTTCATTTTCATACTTTTCTACAACATAATTAGGGATTCTTTCCCTTGCATGCATTAGACTCTAAAAGTTTTTGAAATAACCCTAGATTGCAATCTTTTGTGCACCTGGATCTCCAAGACTATATAAGTGGTCTCTTATCTGGATTGCCACTGGCCTATCATTTGTCTAGTGCACACCTTGCACTCCAGGAAATTCATTCATGAAATAGAAAAATAGGCATATGATCAAGGAACCATATTTAAAAGAGTTTTTCTTGTCTCTTTTGATTTTGTTCAGATTCTCTATCAGCTGATTCTATAGCAGTTCACATAGATCATAGTCTACATTCTCCTTTAACATTTTACAAGCTGCATATATTACAATTCCAGAAACTAAATTTTCCCTGCTAGAGTAATAAATCTTATACTCGATCAGCATAGAGGCAAACTTGACATCTAGTTCTATGATATCATTGATGGTCATTTCCCTTTTGTCAAACTTAGGCACTGATAGCATCAGTTACTGTCTGGTTTTTCACAGCTTTCAAGATGGGTAATCCACCAAAAGAGTTTAACCCAGTTACAATTTTGATAACATCTTTTGTAATCTTAAATGGTTTCATTAGCCACATGAATTCATCATATATTCAGCTTAAGATGTATCAAACCCATTCATTTTCATCAAAAGATGAAATTTCAATCATTTGCAGAAAATGTTTTCTTTCACGGGCTTCAAATTTAGGTCTTAGTTGATAATTGTCATCTTTCAGATGGTTCTTAAACAACTCGGTCAGTTTCTGATTTCCAAATTCTTCTATACTGCAATGAATGTATGCCTTAATGTCTTCAACATGCAAATCCCCATATGGAACACTCGAGAAGGTAGCAAGTGGCTCAACTTCAATAGGTTTATAGGGATGCTTCTTGAATTTAGGATGGGGCCTCTTAGTGACATCAACAAGTAAAGGTGTAGCCATTTACAGAGATTGAGAATTCAAGAAGTTTCACAGAATATAGAAATACCTTGTTCCGCAGATTAGGGTTTTGCTTGGAGATCCTCTTCATGCTTCAATTTTTGGGAATTCTCAGCTCTGAACTTGTTCACTTCTCCTCTTCTTGCTTTCTTTTGATGCAAAGTGATTTAAGTGAGGAATGAATGATCTTTTATGTTCTGTGACACCTAATTTGTCTTCGTAATAAATGCTCTGCCCTAATACATCCAGTTTCTTTGTTTGTTGAATAGTTTCATATAAATTACTCCGCAATTTGTCATATCCACCTTTTTTCTTCTAGAAATCCTTCCAAATGATCTGAAACAATTCAAAATACCTTTTCTCATTGTGCCAGAATCAGGCACTTAACTATTGGCTGGGGGAATTTGATTTACAAAGCTGATCCCCCTGAGCCAAAGCTCCTAATTTAATTCCCTGAGGAATTATCTACACTGGATTCTAGTACAGACCTATCATTATGGTTCACAGTTGCTTTCTTCACCCATGTCTCACTTGTTTCATTCTGGATCTCATTCTCTTCAATTTTTCTTTTGCCTTTGTCTTGTCTTTGCTCAACTGGTTTTCTGTTTGTCGGACCTCTTCCTTCATTGATCCTACTTCTGTAGAATCTTGCAAAATGACCAGATTGGTTACAATGGAAGCACACAACATTTCTTTGCCCATTTGATTGATTTCCTTTTGATCTGCACTGATTTGCCATATGTCTAAATCTATTGCATGCAAAACATTTGTCATTGAAAGATTTCCCATTTCCTCTATTTGAAGAGTCATTCATTATCATACTTCTACATTAATTGGATTTATGACCATACCTCTTACAATTAAAGCATTGTTCAGAGAATGATGGATTATTTTGATTTACTCTACTTCTGTATTGAGTGGTTTTATGACCAAATTTATTTCACTTGAAACAATTTCCATTGAAATATGGATACCTTTGAGCATTAGGTTGTCTTATCAGAGGTCTTCTAGGTCAGTTTCTCTCATTCCTTGGTTGAAAGTTTCTTTGACCAGATCTAGAGCTTTCACCTTTTTCATATCCAAGACCATGCTTATCTTCAACCCCTTTTTGACCCTCAAGTATTGCTTCATGTTTAGCTGAGCTTATCTTGAACTTTTGCTTGTATTCATTTGCAACTTCTAGATCATGTCTAAGAATGACAATTTGTCTTTCAAGATCTCTTTCATTGTCTTTGCTTTCTTGTATATCAGATTTTAGATGACCAACAATGCTATCCAATATGTAGCATTCATCAATTCTCTCTCTTAGAGTTTGATTTAAATCTTCTTCAGTCTTCTCTCTTTGCTCAATTTCTTTGGTAAACCTCATTACACTAGATTCCATCTCAACTCTTAGAACAACAACTTCTTTTGATAGCTTGTCACACTCCTTTGTTTTTTCTTCCAAGGCTTCATTCATGCTATTTTCTTCAGATAAATTGGATAATTGTAGAAGCAGCTCCTTATTCCTCCCAAAGATTTCTTCAATTTATCTTTTAATATCTCAATGGTATCATCAACATCCTTGATTTCATCTTTCAAATTATATATTTTTGCTTTGGACTAATCAAGATCTTTTAGAGCCAACTGAAGTTGTTCCTTAAGTGAACCCATTGAAAGACTTCTTCCAGGATCTTTCCTCAAGCTCTTAAGCTTCTTTTAAGGAACCTTGCTCTGATACCAATTATTGAATTAGGTCCGGACAACTAAGAGGGGGGGTGAATCAGTTGTCACATAATTTTAGCTATTTCTTTCTCTTAATCTTCTTTTATAAATTATAATCAAAACATTTCAACATTAATCAATCTCACATGAGTAGAAATGAAAATAGTACACTTGACACCAAGATTTTTGACATGGAAACCTAGTTAAGGGAAAAACCATGGTGGGGGTTAACCCACAAATGTTAATAGCCTGTTAAAAGTATTTTTACAAATGGGAATGTACATGCATTTAGGCTCATTGCCCAGAGCTCACTGCTCGAATGGAGGCTCACTACCTATGGAAATATTACAAGAGAATGACAGAGATTTGAACTGATTAATAGCATCTACTTATGCAAGAAGTTCTGTTCAGGTTAAGTTCAAAAATTGATCTTACACATTTCATCTTTGCTCTACTCTTCTTACCGGTCTACCTTCATTCACACTTTAGATTTCTGCTCTTCTCATATATACCTTATTCACACACACCATTCCTACTGAATCATCCAATTTCATCAGCTATATATATCTGCAACATGATCTACAATCATTCTAATAGTCATCTTTAACAACACTTAGAATTTTAATGAATGCTCTGCTCTGTCAGCTAGATCCATGCATAACTTGAAGTGCGGACCAAAACTTGTTCTTGAAAATCATCACTCATGTTGGCCATACTCACTGATCATCACTATTTGTCCAACAAACAACTTCTATAGATCCGGAATCAAGACCTTCTGCAAGGTTGAACTGTTCTTCTTCTATCTACTTCTGAGAAACTGGAACTCGGTACTTAGAGGCTAATATATTTTGAATCCTTCATCATGGGAGGACAAAAATACGGAGTTAGACTATCTTGAAAATGCACTTGACTCCTCTAGATTCCCAGCTAATCATGACTTCCCACCGGAGAGATCCGGACAAAAATACCAGACCCTATTATTGCTCTGTTCCTAGCTGCCCAAACTTAGACAAATTTTGAATCTGACTTCCGGTATGAACAAGTTGTGTTAAGAAGATGATTGGGATGATCTTAGTTTCCATCAATGACAATACCTATCAAGCAAAATAGTGTCTCTTTCCAACAATAATGACCCAAATAATAGTTAGAATCTGAAGTAGACAAGTTGCTAGAAAGAGATTATCACCCTATCGTTATGGAAGGAATAATGATTTACTGCAAAAGGAGATCTTCTAGATTCGATAGCAGTTACACAAGAAGTAAAATTATAATATAAGGCATGATATGACATTGAGATGTAAATAAAACTCAAATAAAAGTTGCACCAAATAGAGGAGAAAAGAATTAAAAAAATTAACTCTCATTCGATCAATTAGGGTATTATACAGGATGGTGGCAAGCTCAAGAAAAGTGCCATATCTATTTAATAGTATGCCTCTAAGAGGCACAAATAAGAAGAATAAGGAAAGGTTTTAATGTTCTTAATGCAATTGCCTTTGGCAGACATATATGCATAAATTGGAAGCATAGAGAAAACAAGTGAACTATTTGGTAGAATGTGTCAAGGAGATGTCATCACGCAAAATGCAATGATTGTGAGATATGCACACAATGAATTTGTTTAAAAGGCTTAGGAGTAATTATATCAGCACTTGCATCCACAGGAGGTTCAAGGAATAAGTCGATAGGAACAATCGACAAGTTTAGAATCTTTCCCATCGTGAATTTTTTTTACAACTAACACAATTTTCTGAGCACTATAATGTTCACATAGAAAAGCTTATCGGCTAATTATCTTATGCAGATGTGTGTGTGGTAATACAGATCCCCATCCAAGGGATGTAAGCATAAACTTCAAATGGGTTAGAAACTCCAACCATAAAATGGCATAACAAAATATTATCTCGAGTTCTAAGGAAGCTAAAAAAGTTACTAAATCCCCTTTAAGATTAAAGCGAGTCCATAAGAAGTATGAGAAGAAGAAGTTTCTAATAAGAAACTCAAAAGAATCTTCCAATAAAAGAAAAATCACCTATGGAAGAAGAAAAGAATAAGGTCTGGAGATAGGTACATTGCAGAATAGATGCAAAATGCAGGTGAAGGTTGATGTTTAAATAGAGACAAGCAACTAAGAATAATAAGTAGGCTCGAGAGAAGATATTTGATAATTGCAATATCATGAACCAAATAGATTTTCTAATTAGGCTTCAAAAATATGGAATACATACCGTCATTACCAAGCAAATTCTTCTACAAACATTGAAGAGTTCTATCTTCTCCTATCACAATCACAACAACTAGGCTCATACTTGAGACTACTAATCCCTCCAAAAGTTGCCCTTCATTCTCCCTTCCTCTATGCTTTTCTTGCCTCTCCCAAAAAATCCCTAAAAACTCTTATTTAAAGACTATTCAAAGCATCCCCCAAAAATGCATGCTCTAGAGAAATAAATACATGTAATTGTTCCAATAAGAAATAAAATAGTAAAAAGCATTTAATTCCTATAACTTCACCTCACTCAGAAAATAAATAATAGAGGCATTTAAACGCCACTATTCCACTTTTCTATTCCACCTATTTTCTAAGAATTGTAACAATCCATCACTTGTTAACTCAAAATTAATCAACTTAATTACCATTAAGTCTAAAGTCATGATTAGCATAATCAGAATTAATCAAGTAATAATCAATATCAAAAATCAAAATCAATATGCATATCTTTTTTGAACATTTAAAAACTGAAATTTACAACATTTCCAAGATATCATATTAGTGATTTACTTTCACTATACATTTACAATATTTTTCTCATAACATCAGTGATAAGTTACATATAAGTTTGACTGTCAAGTCATATAAAAGAATTATACTACATCTAGAACTTTCACATCTGTCTTCATAAGTATTGGCTTGTCTTCTGCTTCGGAAGGAGAGCATCACCCGAGTGCTTTTCCTTCAACCACAGACTAGCAGTCCCCCGCACAACTTCCTACCTGGAAGTGGCCCTACCCTTCACGAAGGGAATATATATAAGGAACTGATTGGTTTTCCATCTGAGTATCTGGTGTTGTGTCCTTCATAATACTTCACAGTTATACAACTATAGATCCACTCTAAATATGTATGACACTACTGGAAGCATTATGCCATCTAGAGCACAGTGAACCGACTAATGCATGCAAAGATGGATGCATTCCTTTGGCCAAAGATTTATATACATGATGTTTCACAATGAATGCAGTTGAATGTTCACACCTCGACTTGACTTAGAAGCTATCTCATCCTCCAGTGTTCAATTTCAACCTTTCTAGGTCATGGTAGAAAAGTTGGGTTCAATTCACCCTCAATCCATCTTTCTTAGACTTTTGACTCTAGTTCTAGGAGTGCATCTTTTAATTATTTAGTTGTCTATGCAAAAGGGTACCTATGACTCCACATCACTCCATTCCCATTTTTCTTTGCTTTCAAATGCATGTTCATGGTTTCCTGTTTCAAAAGACCATCCTCGGTCTAAGTTTCTTTGGCTACTTGGTGTTCAATATTTTCATCAATTTCATGTTGACTATATGACTTGCCAGTATAGGCTAATAAGTCATCAACAATAGATAGACCATTGGTCAAAATAGTTTAAATGGGTTCTTGAAACCCATAGCTTCATCCACGAAGCTTTGCCATATTAGAAAGAGACATATACATAATATGTTCTCAATAATAGAGCATCAACTCATTTTCCAATTTCTTTCCTACATGGAATATAATATTAATCAAGATTTTACCCCCTTAACATGAAAAATTTGGCATGCACTCAATGCAGCCCAAAACAAGGTTTAAACTAGTTTTACATCATGACATCAAGAGTCATATTACTATCTTATAATATAAATAGCTTATACCTGTAAGAATAGTGTTATCTTACATAAACACAAATTATTCCTTTCTTCTTATAAGTTCCTCGACTGCCTCAAAGGCTTAGACATTGTCATATACAAGGTTATCATGAATAACTCATTACTCATTGTATGGCCATCGACCTTCTTTTAAACTGTACTACCTCTCTATGAGGCTTTAACAATCAGCCTAATAAAAGGCTCATGATTCTATATGGAAAGGCTCACAACCTGATCAAAGGGTAATCATTTATGGATATGGCTCTTGACCTATCCAAGAATATCATTTCACAGTACTTACAAACAATGTTAATTACTCTCAACCTTAATGGCTTCGAGAGCTTGAGACTGCTACAATAGTGCCCATGGTTACTCGACATTTTGGCCTCAACAATAGTAACAAAATAAACACAGTTCTTTCATCTAACTAAACACATTGTCTTTATCTCCTTGGCAACGAAGGTCTCAATAATAATTATCAATCAAATTAAAAACCATCGTAAAAGATAGCATGGTCTATATTTGACCACTGTGGTTACCATTTGTTATCTTATGAATGCTACTGCATTCTATAGAAGTAATATGACTATATTAATAGTCTTACCTGCAATAATGTATTGTAACCAGATTACGTCCAATTGAGTGTGGGCTTTTGAATCTGCCGCTAGCTATCCTTCACTAGCTCACAAAAAAATAGTGAAGGGCTATCCTGTAGCTTCTTCCTCCTGAACTCTCTCCTTTTCCCCAGAAGAAAAAATGTCAACAATGAATAATAAAAAAAAATAACAATCATTTTTCCTTCCTTCTTGTCTCTGAAAAGGTTCTTTTCTTTGCATGTCGATCCATCACTACCCCACGAAATCCACCACCTTTGAAGTGGAGTGTGGGTTTTTGGTGGGTAAAACTTGCCACCCATGGGTTAGATGGCTCCATGATACCATATTACCTCCCATTTTAGAGTTATGATGATAATTTGAGCTTGTGGTTAGCTCTACCACCGTTACCACTCTCTCCACTCATCGTGGATAGTGGTACAGTTGGTAACCAAACATAAAAGATTGTACCGCAAAGTGCTTGACCACTAAAAGATATTAGATATGTATCACACTATCATTTATAATGAAATGATACTATAGGGGTATTAAAATAATATAGGATATTACCTAGCTATGTTATCATCTTTAAGGTGGTAACATTAACATGCGATTATGGGGTTGAGTCTTACTCCCCCGCTTCGCTATATTAAACTTTAGATAAAATATTTAAATGATAAACACAAGGTCTGGTAAAGAAAAAGATACTTAAGCATAGGAAAAATTGACATCCATCCATGATACTATCGACTACAAGAATGTTCTAAGAACATTACTTAGTCGATTTGACATAATTAACGTCGAGAAACCCTAACTCAAATTTACCAACAATAGTCAGATTGAAAATGACTTGCAAGAAAAAAAGACTCATACTAACCTTGTCTTACATGTGTTTGTGAATGGTCTTTCTCAATACTCAGATGGCATTCTGACCTTTTTCTGAACATTTATTTCCTTCTCCCAAGGTGATACTCTCCTTCCATCCTCGAAGGAAGATTCTTTTCCTAGTTACACTCACAACCATATAATCACGATTAGTGTGTCATCATTTAATTCATAAATCATTATGATAAAATAATCTTAGAAATAAGTAATCTCATGCTTCATATAATCATACATCAATATCTATGTAATCAATGATTTCACTTGATATTTTCCACAAATCATTAATCTAAGATTAATCATCATGTTTACCACATAAAAGTGAGATTAGGCTAAATCATGAGTTGGGGATGTAACATATCTCCTCCCATAAGAGTCATCGTCCCCGATGATTTAATGTCTTAAAAATCAAACCAACATAATTAAAAAGTGTTTACTCAACATGTAGTAATTTTTTTTTTTAAAGAGATGGGGAAATATTACACAAATATCCTCATAGTTCTCCCAGGTGGAATTCTCTTCTGCATACTGGTCCCAATGGACCTTGCATTGAGTTATCTCTTAATTACATAAGTGTAATTTACGTGTTTTGAGCACCTTGATGGGCTCAATCACTACCACCCCTGGGTCCTTCACCTGTATAGCATTCCAATCAAGAATAGGAATATGATTATCTCTTGAAATAAACTTTTTCAAATAGGAAACATGGAAAACATTATGCCTCATGGCAAGATATGGCGGTAGAGTAATCCTGTATGCAACTGGGTTGACCTCTTCACGAACTTCGAAGGGACCCACATATCTAGGAGCCAATTTGGATGTCTTTCCAAACTTAATGGAGCTCTTTTGGGGTTTGACCCTTAGAAGGACTTTTTCTCCCACTGAGAAATGCCTTGCGATGCATTTAGCGTTCGTATAACTTTTCTGTCTATCATTGGCTTCCACTAGCCTTTTCTTAATTAGATGGACTTTCTCTTCCATTTCTAACAACATTTATGGACCAAGGCTAACCCTATCTTCTAGCTTATCCCATATTATAGGGGTTCGTCACTTTCTTCCATATAAAGCTTCAAATGAAGCCATCTCAATTGCAGAATGATAGGAATTATTATTGGCAAATTCTACAAGAGGAAAGTAATCTTCCCATTTGTATTGCTGATCCATGCAATACATTCTCAACAAATCTTCCAGCACTTGGTTTACCCTTTCAATTTGACCATCCATCTCAGGATGATAAGCAGAGCTTATATTCAACTAGGTTCCAAGTGAGGAAAACAAGCCTTGCCAAAACCTTGATGTCATATGGGCATCCCTATCTGAGATAATCTTCTCAAGAATACCATGCAATCTAAAAATTTCTTGCACAAATCTGTGAGCTATGACAGGTGCCCCATTTGTTAAATTCCCAGGAATAAAATGTGTTGCCTTGGTGAGTCTATCCACCATAACCAGAATAGCATTGTGCCTATTCCTTGACATAGGAAGTCCTTGCACAAAATCCATGCTAATGATTTGCCACTTCCATTCTAAAATTTTGTGAGGGTATAAAAGTCTTGTTGGGTGATGGTGTTTTGCCTTCACCCTATGGCATTCTAGACATCTAGCTACAAACTTTACAACATCCCTCTTCATTCCCTTCCATAAGTATAAGGGTTTCACATCAACTAGTATCTTCATTACTCCATGATGTCCTAAATAAAGTGAAGAATGAACCTCTTTCCACACAATACTCCTTAACTCCTCAGAGTTTGAAACATACATCCTTCCTTTATACCTCAATAACCCATCTGGTTCAAGGTAAAATCCATCATATTTCAGATTTTGTGGATTCTCCAAAAGGGCATGTTTTACCAACTCATAAAACTCATCTCCTTTAGACTTTCATAATACTTGATTCTTAAAATCAGAATGTATGAAGATCATTGAGGAGATATGTCTTCTCCTACTTAAGGCATCTGCGACTCAGTTTTCCTTGCCTTGAATATATTTAATCTCAGAATCATAATCTAATATTATCTCTAACCACCTTCTTTGGTAAACATTCAAATGTGGTTGAGTGAACAGACATTTATGCCCTTGGTGGTTGTTTTTAGTTCAAAGGATTTCCCAAGAAAGTAGCATCTCCACATTTGCAGAGCATGAATTATTGCTGCCAATTCTAAATCATGAGGGGCATAGTTTTGTTCATAAGTTTTCAATTTCTTGGATTCATATGAAATGACTTGTCCATCCTAGACTAGTACACCACACAAGCCTTCCCTTGAGGCATCGGTGATGACTACAAAATGACCTTCCGGGTTAGGTACTTTTAAGATAGGTGTTGTAGCAACCTTTCCTTTATTTGGTCAAATGCCTCCTGGCACTTGTCTAACCACTCAAACCTCTTGCCTTTTCTCTGCAAAGAAGTAATAGGATAAGCAATTTTGGAAAGGTTTTACACAAATTTTCTGTAATAACCTACTAGGCCCATGAAACTTCAGACCTCATGTACATTTATTGGTGCTGGCCATTCCAATATGGCTTTAATTTTGTCTAGGTCCACAGCTATTCCCTTAGTTGAAATTATATGGCCCAAATACTGTACTTCCTTTTGAAAGAAAGTACACTTAGAGAGCTTTCCATACAATTTATGCTCTCTCAACCTATGTAGAATGATCCTTAAATGTTGAAGGTGTACTTCCTCATTCTTAGAGTAGATTAGGATATCATCAAGAAAAACTAGGACAAACTTGTCCAAATAGTCTCTGAACACATTGTTCATTAAGTTCATAAATGTTGCAGGTGTGTTTGTTAATCCAAAGGGAAAGACAATGAACTCATAATACCCATACCTTGTTCTAAAGGTTGTTTTGTGGATATCCTCATGTTTTAACCGCAATTGATGGTACCCATATCGAAGATCGATCTTAGAAAACACAATTGCTCCTCTCATTTGATCAAAAAGATCATCAATGCAGGGCAATGTGTATTTGTTCTCTATTGTTGCTTTATTTAACATATGGTAATCTATGCATAACCACAATGTACCATCTTTCTTTTTCACAAATATTACTGGTGCTCCCCATGTGACACACTGGGCCTTATTAGTCCTTTATCCATCAATTCCTGTAATTGAGCCTTTAGCTCCATTAACTCAGTGGTGGTCAATCTATATGGAGCTTTAAATATAGGTTTCGATCCTAGAATTATTGTTGAGTTATTTGTCATTGATGTCAAAAATGTGATGAGTTGATTGACACAGTGATGTGATTGGTTGGACATGATACTCAGGATGTCATGGTTCATGTCAGGAGTTATGATGGTGTCTCATGATGCTCTATGTTGTTCATGATGTTCTTGCAGGTTGTTCATGATGTTCTTGAGGTTGTTCATGATGTTCTTGTTTCATATTCAAGGTTGTTCCACATTCAAGAGTATGTGCAGTTTGTTTATGATTATCTTGTGTTATAACTCTCAAGTGGAGTGGTGTAGCCTCTTTGTGTTCATGTATCAACACTTGGCTTCTTTGTTGGTGACATTGTCTATTCTCAATCAGAACATATTTGTCTTGTATAAGTGCATGGTCTAAGTCTTGGAGCTCTTGATGAGTGTAGTAGTCATTGACATTTTGTGCTCTATTTCTCATCTAAGTTTTTCCTATGCCAATGCTAAGTGTTTTGCATTGTTGTTACTTTCTCTGAAGTCATTCATGGTTCTATGGTGTCATCATCATTTTCCTTTGGTGAATTCAGTTGTTTAAATCATCATATTCTTTGTTTAGGGTTTGCATTTTTTTTAGTGTTTAGGGACACAAACCCTAAAAACTGTTAAAAGTGTTTAAGGCTTAAAAATCTTATTTCAACCATATGCACTTTATGTTATGTTTATTCATTGACCGATGATCAGAGGTTAAAGTTCACTTAAGTGAACACATGGAGGGGTCGTCGTCGTTGTTTAACTAACCTCATTAGCTAGGAGATATCAGGCCTGACGGTAAGGACTGCATGTTTGAGTGGGAGAACAAGATCTATGATCCTTGTGAAAGCACCAAAAGGTGGAATGACGATGGAAGTTTAAACTTTATTTGAATTATAATGGGCAACAGTATGGGATGAAATTTGATGGTTGGTTCTTTGAAACTATGCCCTAACTACTGATATTCAATTGCTCAACTGCTCCGAGGGCCAAGAATTAGTTTTAAATTTGGTGTAAGTGTTTTGAGAGACTCTTGGTGACATATCCAGACAGAGGACAGTAAGACCTATGAGAAAACATTCATGGAGTTTATGTTTTATTTATGTATATTGTGTGCAGAGATTTTATGTTTTGAAGGGCTTAAACAGAGAATAGCATGTCTTTCATCTATGATAGGTTGTAACAGAGTGGTATGAGTTAGTCATGGCAGAATGGTAGAGTGTTTATTTGCAGAAGGATATGTGTTTCTTATTTTTTAATGCATTTTGAAGTCTTAGAGGGTTGAAGAACTATATGTTCAAGTTGTTTTTCTATGCTACATAAATTTAGTAGATTCAAAAGGTGATAACTAGTGTTGAAAGTGAAAAGGGAGAAAGTTGTTTATATCAGTACCATGTAACACTATCATATGTCAGTGTCTATGACTATGTTTGTAGTCCTTTCATGATAAGGTGTATTGGCATTTATATCCTACAGAGATTATGTCTTACCATGATAAAGAATTAGGTGTTGGTGAATACTGCAAAGGATAGATAGAGTACAAACAGAGATATCTGATGTGATTACAAGAGACATGGATATTTGTAGAGTATACCACTTTTGTAGAGTATGGTAAAGTTTATAAACTCCCTGTTGATGTTTTCTTTATGATGACTATATACAATCTTTGAGTGCTTTGATTTGATGGAAGAGTTATGTGATAGGAAAGTGATGAATCAAGAAAGGAAGAATGTTCTTGAATGTATCTAGAGTACAGATGTTTTTATATTGTTCCATGATGTCATTATGATTAGAAGTTCTTGTATTGTCTTATGATATCATTGTAATGTTCTTTTGTATTAAGTACTTGGAGATCCTGAAGAGTTGTTCTTTTATGCCCAAATCAGTAGAGATAAGGTGTTTGTATAAGTGTTATAGAACACATCTATAACCTTTGGTTTTTAATGTAAACAAAGTAGTACTCTGTGTTGTCTTTTTGTATTCAGATTGGAGATGTTTTTCTAGTGAGGCATTGTTGGTGAGACATATCGTTTTGCCAGTGAGGCTTGTATCTGATCAGTGAGATCCTAGCCAGTGAAGATTATATGTACTCAATGAGATTTTGGTCAGTGAGAACTAATCAAGTGTTAGTGAGGTTTGGACAGTGGTTTTTCCCTGGAAAGGGTTTTCCACCTTATATCTTGTGTTATAGCTTTATTTGTGTTATTCTATCTTTTGTTGATGTCTTTGTCATGATGATGTTAGAGATTGTTTCTATAAGATTGATGAATAGACAAGTTTTATTAGATCACTGATTCACCCCCCTCTCAGTGATCCTTAGTATTCCTACAATTATATCTATAGAAAAATTAAAATCTCTTTTGGGAGGTAATCCCGGTGGCTCATCCGGAAACACATCCTCAAAATATCTAAGAAAAGGGTACCTATCCATATCTGATCTTTCCTGATCTATGGACTCCCTCTTCTCAACTCCTTTGAGTTTTTGAGGTTCATAAAACATTAAGTCATCTTGGAAATTAGTTTCCTCAAAACTATTTAGTTTCTCCATTTTGACATCAAAAAGCTAGCATCCTTTTCTTTGAGCTCTTTTCATCTGTAGGGAAAAAAATTGTCTTACTTTAACCTTTCTAGGGTTTCCTTGTAGAAAGACTTTGTTCTGTAGGTCATCTAGACATTCTATTGTTTCGGCATAAAAGTCCACCTTAGCTTGGTGTCTCCATAACCAATTTATCCCTAGGATAATATCATATGAGCCTAATGGGGCTATGTAAAAGTTCACTTCAGTGGATAAACTTGAAAGTTCAACTTTATCCTCAAACAAGCATTGCTCTACCTAAGCTTTGGTCTAATTTTAATATTCAACTAACCAAGTGTTTGCCATGTATCCATCTTTTCTAGGAATTTTACTTAAAACTTTTGGGGAATCAAAACATTTTGTTGCACCCGTATCTATCAAAACTGAAATTGGGAAACTAGATAAAATATCTGTAGTTTCAATAGGAGTGATTTGATATTTAGCTTGCCCATTATTCGAGGCTACATGTATGCATTGTTGGAATGTCACCTATTGAGAGGGTAATGGATTCCCTCGTGGTTGAGTTCCTTGCGTCTTGTTAGGACATTGGTTGGTGTAATGATCACCACCACATGTATAACACCCTCCCACGGGTCCTCGCCTCTCCTGAGGCTTCCCAAAATTATCTCCATTTCTCTTGGAGTTATTATTTTCTTTCTTTTCCCCTTTGGATTCATTTTGCCTATTCTTGGACCCTTTATCATTTTTCTCTTAAAAGTCCTACTTTTTGCCCTTTTTATTAAAAGATTGGGAGGATTGGGACCAATTATGCCTTTTACAGTTCCTTTCCCTGTAAGCAAACATAGATTTCAACTTCTATTCCTATTTGATGGCCTTCTCATAAACTTGGTCCATTGAAGTGGGTCCATGCACATCAAATTCACCCCTAATCTAGGTGTTCAATCCCATAATAAACTTTTAGATGCGAAACCTTTCATCATGTTGATATTGCGGAACATACTTGAGTAGGCGAGTGAACTTTTCCTAGTATTCATTCATAGTTAAATCACCATGTCTCAGATTCTAAAAAATCTATAAGATTTTGGTCATAACACAGCTAAGGCAACCATCTTTGCCTAAAGAGTTCCACAAACCTTTCCCAAGTTAAAATCATAGAACTCAAGCCTAACCCCATTTCCTTATTCATCCACCATGTGGATGCTTCACCTGCCAGCTAGTATGCTCCCCATACTGCTTTGGTGATTTCAGTATAATTTCTTATTTCAAAGTATTTTTCCATTTCCATAAGCCATGCCTCTGCGGCATCTCTACTTATAAACCCATCGAACTTGGGAGGCATAACATTTTTCATATCTCAAGATAATTCAAAATCCAAATGGCTTCTTCTATCCTTTTTCCATCTTGTCTCAGAGTCATTCTCTCCATGTTCACTTTAGGTGGTGTCCTCATGATGTGCCTCATCATCACCTCCACTATAGGCTTCCCACCTGGGTCCATGTTGACCCCTGACCTCCTGCTCAAGAGTTCCAATTCTCACTCTCATCTCTTGGAGCATAGCAAGGATCTGATCAAGTTTAGATTCAGAGTGGCTTGAAGATTGCCCTTCTTCCTAGCCATCTCCCATAATGGTTCTTATCTAAACTAGACTGAAATCTACTTCTCTTGAAGTTTGCAGATTAATCATTCAATTAGTTTTTCATATCATTGAATCCATTCATAAATGTAAATCCATTCTCATTCATGTAAGCTTTAACAAGAAAGGAAAGATTTGCCAAAATTTCAAAATGCATATGCATATCTTTTCTAAACATTTAAAAACTGAAATTTACAACATTTCCAAGATATCATATTAGTGATTTACTTTCACTATACATTTACAATGTTTTGCTCATAACATCAATGATAAGTTACATATAAGTTTGACTGTCAAGTCATATAAAATAATTATATTGCATCTAAAACTTTGACATCTATCTTCACAAGTCTCAGCTTATCTTCTACTTGGGAAGGAGAGCATCACCCGAGTGCTTTTCCTCCAACTACAGACCGGCGGTCCCTGCACAACTTCCTACGTGGAAGTGGCCCTACCCTTCACGAAAGGAATAGATATAAGGAACTGATTGGTTTTCCATCTGAGTAACTGGTATTGTGTCCTTCATAATACTTCACGGGCATACAGCTATAGATCCACTCTAACTATGTATGACACTACTGGAAGCATTATGTCATCTAGAGCACAGTGAACTAACTAATGCATGTAGAGACAGATGCATTACTTTGGCCAAAGATTTATATACATGATGTTTCACAATGAATGTAGTCAAATTTTCACACCTTAACTCGACTTAAAAGTTGTCTCATCCTACAGTGTTCAATTTTGACCTTTCTAGGTCATAGTAGAAAACTTAGGGCATGGTTTGTTTTGTTTTAGGGTTTACAAAATGTCCTAAGTTCGATGGGGCATTTTTTCACATCGTTTTTATTTTTTCATGCCTGATTAATACCCATCATGGTATTGTAGTCCACCTTGTATTTGCTACTTGTCCTCATGACTTAGAATATTATACGCCTTAGGTTCCTTTTGCATGATCAATGCCTAGGCATTATGCTTTTTAAACTTATTTGGTTACCTTTGAAAATGAACACATACGTCCATATGCCTTAGTGCATTTTGTAAACTATTTGAAGGATAAGCCATGACTCATATGCCCTTAGATATTTTGTAGAGCCAGATATAAGATAAGCATTAGAGGCTTTTTATTTTTGCAAATCTATTTAATATGCCTTGACATATTTTAATGATTTTTATAGAAAATCATGTCTATATATGTGTATAGTCTTGGCATAGTAAAATCAAGCCTTGTATTTTATTTTTGTAAAAAATCAAATCGGGAAAGAAATAAAACTACAAATCCATGTAAAATGATATTTAAAGAAATATCCTATAAATTGCTTTTAAATATTCATTATTTATGCATTTAAAGCAGAGAAAATCTAGGGAGGATCTTCTTGTAGATTTGATTTTTCTTCTGGGCAAAATTGGACAAATAAGGACAAATTTGAGCTTTTTCTGATCAGGTAAGGCTTGATTTTGAGTGGATTTTGGTGGGACCACCAGAGGAATCTTTTTGGCATCTTCTATTTTCAGTTTGGAGACTTTTTAGAGAGATTTTTGACATCTTTTTAGAGGATTTTGAAAATGATTTGGGCAGAGCTTTCAGAGTGTTTTTTTGGGCAGTTTTCTTTTTTCCATCTTGGAAAAATTGGGAGGATATATTGTGAGAAAAATTAGTTTTTCACAGTTCAGAATATTGTTTCTTCCTCTCTTGTTCACCTGTAGAGAGTTTTGTAAACATTTTTTACTCAGTTTCTACTTCTTTCAGTTTCAATAGAGTAGCAGAGTTCTCCTTTTCATACTTTCTAGTTCGTTTTGTAGTCAATGCTTTGATATTCAGTTGTGATTCAATTTTTGAATCCTTTTCCTATGTCTCATTGTTGCAAGATTGAGTGTGGGAGTTTCATGTAATGTAGGTTGCATGTAATGTTTAGCCTGGTTAGTGTGTTAAAGTTGTGATAAAACTTGTGTTTGTCCTTCATGCAAACCTCTGGCTTTCAAGCTTTCATGCAAATTACTTATGTATTGCATTGTTTGAGTGAAATTGTGAGGATAAAAGGCTTTGTGAGGCTAATTGTGAGTCAAGATAAAATTATGGTAAAATATCCTTAGGTTTTAGAATTTTATTTTTAGTTATCTTCTTCCCCCTTTTCTCAGAAAGTCTTTTAGATTAGGTGATTTACCAGGGGAACTAGCCCTCTCTAGAGGTTCACTCCAAGTTTTAGGCAACCCATAGGCATAGGAGTGTTCCCATGTGTTAATAGGTAGTTAAGTTGATAGCTTAGCATTAGCGTGCATACTTTGTTGATAACAATAAACACAAGGTTTGGTAAAGAAAAGATACTTAAGCATAGGAAAAATTGACATCCATCCATGATACTATCGACTACAAGAACGTTCTGAGAACATTACTTAGTCGATTTGACGTAATTAGTGTCAAGAAACCCTACCTCAACTTTACCGACAATAGTCAGATCGAAAATGACTTGCAAAAAAAAAGACTCATACTCACCCTGTCTTACATGGGTTCATGAATGGTCATTCTCGATACTCAAATTGCATTCTGACCTTTTTTTGAACATCTATTTCCTTCTCCCTAGGTGATACTCTCCTTACATCCTCAAAGGAAGATTCTTTTCCTAGTTACACTCACAACCATATAATCATGATTAGTGTATCATCATTTAATTCATAAACCATTATGATAAAATAATCTTAACAATAAGTAATCTCATGCTTAATATAATCATAAATTAATATCTATGTAATCAATGATTTCACTTTATATTTTCCACAAATCATCAAATCATTAATCTAAGATTAATCATCTTGTTTACCACATAAAAGTAAGATTAGGCTAAATCATGAGTTGGGGATGTAACAAGAATGGAAAAAGATGTGATAACAGAAATAATTAATTCTGCATGATGGCTTGAGGTCAAAATGGAAATCAAATAATGACAAACACTTAGAAAAGGTATCTTTCTTTTAAGATATTTAAATATCTAAAATAATTACTTAATATTTATCATAACTAGATGTGTGACTTAGTCTATTTTGTAAATAAAATAAATGCAATATTTAAAAATCTATTGCGACTAAATATTTTAGTCTAATCAGCCAAATTAATTATGTAATTATTTTGCACACACATTCAAACATGTTGATGCAATTTAGTCTACATGAATACTACGTGGTGTGTCCAGATTCTCTTCACAACATTTCACCTTCGGTTTGCTAAACGCCCTCTGCCTCAATGATACTCTGTCTCTGTTGAGAGAGTGAGAGAGCATCCTTGACACACACACAAGTTGAAATTAGTCGATGATCATAATAATATTTATAATTTAATTATTGAAAATAAGGTGTTGTGACATAAATAAATGTATTGATTTAATCTAAACACAAATTGGAAGTGGAAATGCAAGTCAAACAGATTCACCAAAATACAAGAAAAGACAATATACTTTTACTTGTTTAAGTGTAAAAAATTAGATCAAGTGAATGACATCAAAAGATGTGTAAATGAGTCTAAATCTATCTAATTTGATCACACAAAAGATAGGATTGGAAAAAGAACTAAACATATAGATTTGAATGGACAAAATTGGAAACAAGAAGAAAAAAATTTAGATTAAGAATAGGATATAGAAAATTTAGAATTTGAGGGTATAGATCAACTTGGGTATAGGTAGTCTAGTTATAAGAAATGTCAACAAGAATGATATAACATACCTCCTCGCAAACATCTAGGGAAAATAGACATAAGAAAATAGATTTTCTAATTGAAATGAAAATTAAAAAACCTAATATGCTTACTACTTAGGAGATGTAAGGAAGGAAACTAGGGATTTGTGGGAGAAGGAAATGGAAAGAAAAAGAGAAACAAGACTCAACAAGAATGATATGGGGCTCAAGAGGGATGATGTTAGAGAGGGAAAATAGAAAATTAGGGGAAAATAGAATGGATTTGAAGGGAAATTCTAGATGAGAAGAAAAAGAATTGAAATGAGCCACACAAGCTACTCCATGGATTCAAAATGATGTATAAATAAGCTCCAAAGCTTGATGAAAATGCTCCAATGATATATAAGTGTTCTAAGGCTCCAAGATCCAAAATAGCAAAGAAAAAATCCAAACTACAAGAGGAAACTTGAGTGTGATAATAGAGTCTTAATGAAAAAAAGGATAGGAAGGTTCATTTTATAGATTTTCATGGGCCAAATTTTCATTATTTTAAGTAGTAATCACTTGAGTTGAGCTTACTCAGCCATGGATGAGGTTCCATCAATTTTTTGGATCCAAAGGAGGATGGGACACATGTACCACCCTTAATGAGGGCATAGGTTTCCCCTATCTTGAAAAAGGATAAACTTAGATGAGATTAAAAGGGGATCAAAACAAGAAAAACTGAGGTGGTTTCAACTCAACTACACTCAGAATACAAAAGTTATGGAAGAAATAAGATGAAAATAGGATAGGGGAGAGGGGCTGATAGTTAGGTGGGGTCCTATTGTTGGTATATTATTTGTGTTTATGGGATTTAGTCTTGCAACATATGTATACTATATGTTTTTAATAATTATTCCACATGTAAATCAACAAATGACCAAATGTTTGTCAAGATGGACCATTACATGATGGACCCTTACATGAACACATGAGAAATTTTCAATTGCATGTAAAATAATCACTAATACATTATTTAATAAATGTAATAAATACTTTTTACTTTGTAAAAATATCATAACTATCCAATATAAGTGTGTTATTTATAATTTATTAAGGTGCTCGAGTGGACAAGTATTGGTCTTATGTGGACAAATATTGGTCTTATGTGTACAACTATTAGTGTGGCAATGTAAATGTCGTTAGGTCTCAAAAACGTAGGTTGTTAACCCTGAGAGGTTGCCAGGCTCTCTTGATGTTTAGGCTAACTGACACAGGGTATATATGGCTAAACCCCCTTCACTTGAGGCTCTTCCAGACCTAGGTGGGTATACCTTAATGATTAATGCATCTTAATTTGACCTTCACGATGGCAAATAGGTGTGAAGTAGATATAAAGTGTGATGATTATTTCTAATGCTAATGTTTGAGATTCGAAAATGTAAATAAGGTTTTAAAATGTTGTTAGAATAACCAGTGTCTTATCTATTTTGGGCAATGGAGTCAGGATTTGTATGATAAATATGTCCTCCCTCTTGGCTTAACTTGAATTATTAGGCACTTTTTGATATGTTTATACCTTGTATAAACATGCAAGGATGTAGGTTACTTGTGCTCTTCTTATTAATCCCAATGGTATTTCCTAGGTTACTGTGAACAACTGAAAGGGAATTTAATTCTGGCGAGAAGGAAACCTAACCAAGATTGTTTGTTTAAAGGATTTTAACTCCTGGTAGAGACCAATGAACATGAACAACCTGGAAGGACTTAAATCAACTTCTTGTAGAAACCAGTCAAATTGATCACACAAAAACAACAAATATGCCCAGATAAATTAAAAATATCTTTGATACATTAATTTAAATAACAATGGAAAATCATTCTGGAGACAGCACAAGTAACACCTATAAATGAATATTTATAAATAATTGAACACCATATAGATTAGACATCAAATAGAATATTCCTCCTCCAATTGCTCCAAAAAGATTTTTTATAATGTATATAAAGTGTTCATTGTGATATTTTACTTCTAACCCTAATGCATTTTTTTTGTTGCTTCTTCATGATTGATCATATATACTTTTGTATTTTAGGGTTATGACCCTTCATCTTCATCCAGTGCAACTTTTGGCTTGTCGTGAAGGATAATAATGTGGTTTAAATGTTTTATAAAGCAATAGCCTTTTGTCCTTCAAATATTTAATTATCTTTCTTCATCCGATGCACAATTTTGTTAATAATAAAGTATTAATTTTTTCTAGTAATCTCACTTTTGTAATTTTCTTGTATGTAATTTTACACGTAAAGCATCCTTGGATGGTAATAACTAACCACCCTAATAATTTCTTTCTCACTTAATTCTTAGAGTAAAAATGTTTTACTCATCGGGAAAACATTTTGTGGTTGTATTATTGGAATAATACCCCTCATTAGGGTTTATTAATAGTGTCTTTATTCTACATATATCCCATTCTTTTTTAATTATTTTCAACATTAATCTTCCTGACCTCCCTTTATATTCTTGCAAAAATAATAATTATTATTTCTCTTTTACACTCGCAATAGCCACATTCATATTTATCTTTGTTGAAAATACTCTACCCTCAGTTGTATGCACTCCCACGTGATCGAAATATTTTTTGGGTAAAGTAATTACCCTCACTTCTATTGGAAATTAAATTCATAAATTTTTTCATTTCACATATTTACTTTTTAATAGTTCCTCCTCATCGGAATAATGCAAATAATCAGACAGGTTTGAAGAATTCACTACGATGGTATATCTCTTGCCGAAACTAGTCCATCGGCATGACTTCTGAGATCGCTATGATTTAAAAATCTCACTCCGATTTTATTTCTCTTGTCGATGAGTTTTCAATGGTGGAATGTTTATGGTTTTTCATTTTAGGGTGTCTTCAGCATCTTGTCCTAAATCCATTCTGTACATATCCGCAATCATTGCAGTCCATGAGAAACATGCTTTCACATCTGGCATACAAGATTATTTGAGCTTTTGTATTCACAATATTTGATGTGAGTTCTCTATCCTTCACATTTGGTGGATGCTCATATCATGTTTCTATAGCTCTCCTTTTGAGTTATGAGTCCTCCAAATAGACCCATCACTAAAGAATATTTCTGTATGTACCTGTATATTTTCAACTGGTTCAAGAAAGATCAAAAATGGATTTGTATACTCCAAGGGAGGAGCTGATGCAGCAACAACTTTCTCCTCAACTTTTGGAGGCTTTTTTTTTCTTCACTGGTTTCTCCTCATCTACATCTGATATTTGAGTATGAGAGCTAGCCCATACACATCTATCAACTTCTGCATTAGGTGTACATAGGCAATGCCCTTGTGGGTAGTGATGATATGGGTTTCCCCACCCACATATCAAAGTTTTCCATCACTGAGTCTGGGGAGGATTTTGCATTTAAAACTGTACATGAACTTTACCTTCGCTACCAGATTCTGAGAGCCCAATTTTGGTGCAGGAGCACCTGAGGTGTCATCAAACCCCCATAAGGCACATTTTGAAGTTTTTGTGTTCTAGGAGACCATGGTTGTTAATAAGGTCTTGAAAGACCATTTCTCATATTTTTTAATAAGGTCCAAGTGACCACTCTCATATGTAATGAAGTCATGTTAAGGTCCTTGAAGTATGTCTAGTCAAAGGAAGTCATGCAATGTAAGGTTTTCTAAGAGTTATTTTGTAAAACCAATGTAAACATGTGTTGTAAAGAGGGGAAAACGACCCCACAGTTGAAAAACAGTTGTGGACAGTTGAAAACCACCTTGTATATGTACAAATACCCTCACATACCCCGAGGAGAAGGGTTGGATGAATAAAAATCACGTTTTTGCCTTTTTTTCCTTGTTTTTCTGTACTTTTGACTGCAAATTTGCTGTTTCCAGCGTTGGTACGGTTCTGTACGGACAGATACAGAGGCAAGCCATATATGGTTGGAAAGAGGATTGAATAACCTTTCCAATGCATCTGGTTTGAGGTCCTAACTCCATTCCTAGAGGAAATTATCGTTGTTTTTCTGGAACTGCCTGTTTGACTGTGAAAACAGGGATTTTGAGGGTTTGCAATGCATTTTTGGACCTTTCCATGAATGTAGGATTCTGATTCTCATGGAGTAGGTCCTTATTAACATGTAACATATGTTTCTAACCATGAAAAAGCAGGAGGAGTGTAAATGGGAGAGGTGATCACCGTTTGGAGTCAAGTTTGCATGTGAAAAGAGCATTGAGAATGGTGGCATGGTTATAGCAGCCGGAGATCCGTCTTAACAAGGTGATATTTTTATGATTGCTGTTGTTTAATATGGTCAATAAGATGGTGTTGGACCTTTGAATGAGGTCTGGAAGTGATTGGAAGTGGGAGATCTAGGAAGCCCTAGGTTTTGAGGCCTAGAAATGAGATTTTTGTATTGCAAACTTTAAATGTGCAAACCTCCTGATAAGACCTGGAAAATCCTTGGTTTTGAACCCTTTCCTAAGACTGTTTTTAGGTTTGAAGTGTGTGGGACAAGTTTGTCATAGGGTTCCTTTGTAAAATGGTCAATTTAGGCCTTGTGGGAAGGCAGCAGGGTGTTAGGACAGTCACATTTCGTCCAAAACAATAGTAGGTGAGTTTGAGATATGTTTTAGAACTCAATAGAGGGTATCCAAATCAGTCATTTGTTTCAAAAGTGTTTTGGGAAAGTTTGGAGAAAAGTACAGTTTAGTCGCTGAACAAGACTACAAGGATTAGGCCTGTTTAAGGGGAATTGTCAAGAATCTATCCAATTGGTTTGTGAAACCTTTGGAACCTTGTTGGTTGGGGTAGGTTGAGACCCCAGAAGATGCTAGAGTTCATCCAAGAAGTTGGAATCCAAACTTGAGCCCTTTGGTGGAGTTTAGGACAAGAGGAAGGCTAGAGAAGTCTTATTGGTTGAAGCCCACAAACTATTGAAACCCTTTGATCTTGTTAGATTATCTTTGGAGACCTAACACCTCTGCATCAAATTTAGTCAAACCAGATGCAGTAACTCCATTGACCCTCTCCGATCCATTAACTTCATGGATATTTATTACATGGATTTATTTCTTGTTTGTCATAAACTTTCATCTTATTTGAAAAACTTTTAATTCATCAAATTAAAGTTGATTTTGACTCTTTGATTTCCTGATGGAAGAGCAATATAAATAATCATATTTGTGTGGTAGGTTTGGAGATGATTTAGGCTGTTGCACTATTGCCACATGTTTGCCATGTATGAATAATATTGACGGTGTTACAAACACTTGAGTTTTGTAGACTCCCGTGGATTGCTCGTTCCTCCTTGAAAAGTAATGGCCCCCATTGAGAAGCAATTACAAAATTAGATTGTGAAAAAATAAGAGCAACCTACATTTTTTCGAACCATGTCATTGAATATCAGGCCAAAGTATAGCACCGAAGACAGGAACGCTTTGAAATACTTGAGCAATCAAGCCACAAGCGCTCAAAGGCTTCCGTGAGAATTACAACGATTTCTCTTTTACCATCATTTTGTGTAGAATTTTCTTTCTTGAAGGGATCAAATGAAAAAGATACCAGACTGGCAGACGTAATTGGTTGCATAGATATTTTGTTGACATGGCTCATGTGCCTTACAAAAGTGGAAGAAGCTTGTGCTTGTAAATGAATTCTCTCGCAACTTGGAGGACGGAGAAGATTTCCCTGAATTGAACATCTTTGTTTACCATTTTATAGATATTGTTATTTTAGCCATAAATCTACTCTTATTCTTGCAAATGAAGTAGTTTTGTAGTCCTCGGGATTCATCCCTTAGGCTACGTCGCTAGTTTAGGAACCACTTTTCCAACAAACTTGAAGTATAACAAATGTTTAGTTTGATAAATAGAATTTGGAATCATTAGTGCCCCTTTGTGTAATTTATGATTTGTGCATTTATTCATTTCCATGAACCCGGACCCTATTTGGCTTCCATGATTTGACAAATACATGTAGTTTCACCGTACATATCTTCTTCTTTGTGCAGAATCTATAGATATTTGAGTCCTGCCTGTTCCCATCACATCACTAACTTGAGTCATTATATGATTTTTTTTTGAATTGGCTACATCAAAGGCCCTAACTGCCGAAGTTGGAATCCATGCCTCTAATGTAATCTCTTTCCTTTTGTTCCTGAAACAAGTATAAATGCTCACATTGATGCAACAAGGCCAAAGCATGTTGTTGATCCATCTACCTTGCATAATTTTATATCATCATATATTCCCATTCCCGTAGTCACTGAACCCCTTGGGAGCCCAAAAAAACAATTATTTATTCTTGAAGCTGAGGTATTATTTTGTTTTATTATTATTCCTTTATTTATTTATTTAAACTTCAAGCCTTCACTACAATTGAAGCCTCTCTTTGTATCGTTCAATCAGCAGTACTTGTGTGACACAAGTCGGGTCCCATGTGGGCCTGGCTAAATTTTTTTTGTTTCTGTCCCGAATTGTCCTGACACTGCATTTGTGTGCTCATGAGATGCAAAAATGAAATGGGTTTTCATCAAAATCCTCTTTCTAACATATTTACATAGTGATCAAACTGGTCAAGTAGCACTCAGAATTGGCTTAAAAGAGTGGTCAAATAATCTCTTGAAGTTATGAAAACGCATAGGCACGTAGAGTTTTGACCCAAGAATTTAGTGCATCAAACTGTTTGGAAGAGCTCATCACAGTGTGCAAGATATAATTGTTCAAAGTAGCCCACTTGGCCTTTTCTACAACTGCACCTGTAAAAAAACTTATTAGGGCTCACCAACTTGCAATTTTGAAAAACCATCAAATCTCTTCCTGGGAAGCTGCAATTGGAGGATTTAGTTTGTTTAGGCTTTATTAGAGAGTGTGCAAGAGGATTTTCCACTAGACACCTTTCTTCATCAAATATTTAGGGCCAAAGTTGACCTCTCTGGAGGTGAAAACTGTGAAATCAAGGCTAAGTGCATTTGCTTTTCATTTTGAAAAAATAGCAAAAGATGTGCTGGAGCCTTGAAACTGGACATAGAAGTAGACTTTCATAAGGTGAATCATGAACCCAATCGGTTTGTCAGGATCATCATTCAGTTGCTAGATATTAGCCTCCAAAGTTGGCTTCCCCAGCTGATTTCACATTGTGCAAATAGCAAAACTTTTCCAAAACCCTTCAACTTGGCTCCTCAAAACTTAGTCAAATCTCATCATAGGAAGCTGAAATTAGACATGTGCACTCACTTATGATAGGAAAGTATGCTTGCCAAGTGATTTTGCATAAAACTGAGCAAGTTTCAAATTATAATGTTTCAAAGTAGGCCACTTGAGCATCTTGTGCAGGTGCATTTCTGAGTACTGAAATTGATTTTTTCATCATGGGATCTTGAAATTTCTGTAAAAATTGGTATGAAATTTTAGGTCCCAATAGTGGCTTTGCCTGGGGATGTATGCCCCTTGTAGGCATAGAAAGATCCCAGATCTCTGGGGAGTAGACTAGTGCCTACCGCATTGGGCAATAGAGTCCATACGTCACTTTTTTCCCTAAAATGATATGGTTTGAAAAACCACACCATAAAAAGAAAAACATATATTTTCCTCTATCAAAAATCTAATTCTCATCATGCTGTGGTGAAACTGATCTGCCAATATTTTTAAAATTTATCTGATTGTATGCATTCATATCTTTGATCAATTTTCCATGCTCAATGTTGCTAGTATATTTTTCATCATCATGCACCTGGAAGTCAGGTATAATCTGAACAATCTCATCTCTATGTGATACATTTTTTTACATGAAGAGCATCCTTCTTTAATGCAACATTTTTCATTATTCTTCTTAATGTCATGCATTGTGAATTGACCTTCTAACTGATCTGAAAAATGAGAATGCTCATTGTTCTCTTTGTCATCATCACCATACTCAAATGTGCTCATTTCATTATTTGATTTCCCTTCATTTATGGGTTCATCATCATGTATATCAACATATTCACTTTCCTAACTATCTAAAAGTATTTCATCCTCTTCATAGAATGAGTTCGAATACACACAAAATTCATGTTTTGGCACACCTTGGAAAAATGTCATCTGATCTTCTTCTATCTCTTCATCATATGATGGGTTTAAAAAATTTGAAAATCATTTTTAGATATGTGCACTTCCTCCTCATTGTGAGTTTGTCCTGTTTTTTGAAAATAGTCATCCTCTTCCTCCCCAAACTATTGATTCATGTAGTGTGGTGGGTGGGCTGGGACAACAAAAGGATTTTCATTTGGAAGATTTCTCTCATCTCTTAATATAGCATATGATATTTCATTAGTTGTTGGAATATGTTGTGGCTCCAAGTGGTGTAAAAATATTTTGCTACGTATGATATCCATATGGGGGACAATTGTAAGCATTTTGTTGGGTGGGTTGATGAGAGTGCACATTCTGATGTGACATATGTTGGTGGTGATATTGTGTGGCATATCATTGTCCTGGTGGTGGATAGTATTGGGTAATTTGTTACTTGCACTTATAGGTTGGGATCTTTGTGGTGGCATATTATGTTGGATAGGGTTACGATATGCACTATGAGGTACTCTTGAGGTACATGGAGCATATGTATTCCAAGAGGGCTCATGTGAATTGATATTACCACCTTGTGGAGGGACATATTTTGGTGGTTTTGATGCCTAGATGTCCAATTGTGCCAATTGTCTATCTAGTTCTTGACTTTCTTATATCAACTATTGTCTCCTGACCTACTGTCTTTGCCATTCCAGATACACTTCAATCTCTTGGTTAGTCATACTATCAAAATCAATGATAGTGTGATCAACAAACCCATCCTGATTTTCTTCCATCCATTCCTCCCATTTATTTTCCTTTTGAGGTTCTTTTCCATAAGGAGATCCATGCTTGTCTGTCCACCTTTTCTTAGGACTCTCTTGGAACAGAGATCTTCTTTCATTCATTGTTGGATAATATTAAAATCTTTTCAGAGTCACCACCTACTTTTCATGAGTAGGAAAATGATTATGTCTTTTTGAGTCCTTATTGCCAGCAGAGTTACCAATCTATATTTGAATTTAAAACTTTACTGACTCTATAATAAGACAATCTTTAAATAGGAGATTTTGAATGACTCCCTAGTAGAGTCACCATTTCTGTTAGTGTAGACTCAGATGGGGGGTGCAAATTTCACAATTATGAATCTTTATTTGAAGACCTAATTTGAAAATTTTAATGATTCTATAAGCCAAGATAGCTTGCTACTGGATTTTCTCAAGTGATCCCCAGCAGAGTCACCATTTCTATTAGGTCTCAAAAACATAGGTTGTTAACCCTAAGAGGTTGCCAGGCTCTCTTGACGTTTTTGGCTAACTGACACAAGGTAGATATGGCTAAACCCCCTTCACTTTAGGCTCTGACAGACCTAGGTGGGTATACCTTAATGCTTAATGCAGTCTTAATTTGAGCTTCACGATAGCAAATAGGTGTGAAGTAGATATAAAGTGTGATGATTATTTCTAATGCTACTGTTTGAGATTTGAAAATGTAAATAAGGTTTTAAAATGTTGTTAAAATAACTAGTGTCTTATCTATTTTGGGCAACAGAGTCAAGATTTGTATGATAAATATGTCCTCCCTCTTGGATTAACTTGAATTATTAGGCACTTTTCATATGTTTTTACCTTGTATAAATGTGCAAGGATGTAGGTTACTTGTGCTCTTCTTATTAATCCCAATGGTATTTCTTAGGTTACTGTGAACAACTGAAAAGAAATTTAATTCTAGTGAGAAGGAAACCTAACCAAGATTGTTTGTTTAACGGATTTTAACTCCTGGTAGAGACCAATGAACATGAACCACTTGGAAGGACTTAAATCAACTTCTCGTAGAAACTAGTCAAATTGATCACACAAAAGCAGCAAATGTGCCTCGATAAATTAAAAATATCTTTGATACATTAATTTAAATAAACAATGGAAAATCATTCTGGAGACAACACAAGTAACACCTATAAATGAATATTTACAAATAATTGAATACCATATAGATTGGACATCAAATAGAATATTCCTCCTCCAATTTCTCCAAAAAGATTTTTTATAATGTATATAAAGTGTTCAATGTGATATTTTACTTTTAACCCTAATACTTTTTTTTTGTTGCTTCTTCATGATTGATTGTATATACTTTTGTATTTTAGGGTTACGACCCTTCATCTTCATCCGGTGCAACTTTTGGCTTGTCGTGAAGGATAATAATGTGGTTTAAATGTTTTATAAAACATTAGCCTTTTGTCCTTCAAATATTTAATTATCTTTCTTCATCCGGTGAACAATTTGTTAATAATAAAGTATTGATTTCTTCTGGTAATCTAACTTTTGTAATTTTCTTGTATTTAATTTTACCCGTAAAGCATCCTTTGGATGGTAGTAACTAACCACCCTAATAATTTCTTGCTCACTTAATTCTCAAAGTTTAAATGTTTTACTCATTGGGAAAACATTTTACAGTTGTATTATTGGAATAATACCCCTCATTAGGGTTTATCAATAGTGTGTCTTCATTCTACATATATCCCATTCTTTATTAATTATTTTCAACATTAATCTTCCTGACGTCCCTTTATATTCTTGCAAAAATAATTATTATTATTTCTCTTTTACTCGCAATATCCACATTCATATTTACCTTTGTTGAAAATACTCTACCCTCAGTTGTATGCACTCCCACGTGATCGAAATATTTTTTAGGTAAAGTAATTACCCTCACTTCTATTGGAAATTAAATTCATAAAATTTTTCATTTCGCATATTTACTTTTTAATAGTTCCTCCTCATCAGAATAACACAAATAATCAGACAGGTTTAAAGAATTCACTCCGATGGTATATCTCTTGTCAAAACTAGTCCATCGACATGACTTCTGAGATCACTGTGATTTGGAAATCTCACTCTAATTTTATTTCTCTTGCCGATGAGTTTTCAATGGTGGAATGTTTATGGTTTTTCATTTTAGGGTTTCTTCAGCATCATGTACTAAATCCATTCTGCGCATATCCGCAATCATCGTAGTCCATGAGAAACATGCTTTCGCATCTGGTATACAAGATTATTTGAGCTTTTGTATTCACAATATTTGATGTGAGTTCTCTATCCTTCACATTTGGTGGATGCTCATATCATGTTTCTATAGCTCTCCTTTTGAGTTGTGATTCCTCCAAAAAGACCCATCACTAAAGAATATTTCTATATGTACATGTATATTTTCAGCTTGTTCAGAAAAGATCAAAAATGGATTTGTATCCTCCAAGGGAGGAGCTGATGCAGCAACAACTTTCTCCTCAACTTTTGGAGGCTTTTCTTTATTTTTTTTCTTGGCTAGTTTTTCCTCATCTACATCTGGTATTTGAGTATGAGAGCCAGCCCATACACATCTATCAACTTCTGCATTAGGTCTACATAGGCAATGCCCTTGTGGACATTGATAATACGGGTTTCCCCACCCACATATCTAAGTTTCCAATCACTGAGTCTGGGGAAGATTTTGTGTTTAAAACTACACATTACCTTCGCTGCCAGATTCTAAGAGCCCAATTCAGTCAAACCAAATGCAGTAACTCCATTAGAAAGACCCTCTCCAATCCATTAACTTCATGGATATTTATTACATGGATTTATTTCTTGTTTGTCATAAACTTTCATCTTATTTGAACAACTTTTAATGTGTCAAATTAAAGTTGATTTCAACTCTTTGATTTCCTGATGGAAGAGCAATATAAATAATCATTTTTGTGTGGTAGGTTTGGAGACGATTTAGGCTGTTGTGCTATTGCCACATGTTTTCCATGTATGAATAATATTGACATTGTTACAAACACTTGAGTGTTGTAGACTCTCGTGGATTGGTCATTCCTCCTTGAAAAGCAATGGCCCCCATTGAGAAGCAATTACAAAATTAGATTGTGAAAAAATAAGAGCAACTTGCTTTTTTGCGAACCATGTCATTGAATATTAGGCCAAAGTACAGCACCGAAGAGGGAAACACTCTGAAATACTTGAGCAATCAAGCCACAAGCGCTCAAAGGCTTCCACGAGAATTACAACGATTTCTCTTTTACCATCATTTTGTCTGGGATATTCTTTCTCGAAAGGATCAAATGTAAAAGATACCAGACTAGTAGACGCAACTGGTTGCATGGATATTTTGTTGACATGGCTCATGTGCCTTGCAGAAGTGGAAGAAGCTTGTGCTTCTAAATGAATTCTCTTGTAACTTGGAGGATGGCGAAGATTTCCCTGAATTGAACATCTTTGTTTACCATTTTACCGATATTATTATTTCAGCCATAAATCTGCTCTTATTCTTACAAATGAAGTAGTTTTGTAGTCCCTGGGATTTGACCCTCAGGCTACATTGCTAATTTAGAAACCACTTTTCTAACAAACTTGAAGTATAAAAGATGTTCAGTTTGACAAATAGAATTTGGAATCATTAGTGCCCCTTTGTGTAATTTATGATTTGTGCATCTATTCATGGCCATGAACCTGGAGCCTATTTGGCTTCCATGATTTGACAAATACATGTAGTTTCACTATACATATCTTCTTCTCTGTGCAGAATCTATAGATATTTCAGTCCTGCTTGTTCCCATCACATCACTAACTTGAGTCATTATATGATTTTTTCTTGAATTGGCTACATCAAAGGCCCTAACTGTCAAAGTTGGATCTTCTCTTCTATCCAATCCATGCCTCCAATGTAATCTCTTTCCTTTTGTTCCTAAAACAAGTAGAAATGCTCACATTGATGCACCAAGGCCAAAGCATGTTGTTGATCCATCTGCCTTGCATAATTTTATACCATATATTCCCATTCCCATAGTCATTGAACCCCTTGGGAGCCCAAGAAAACAATTATTTATTCTTGAAGCTGAGGTATGATTTTGTTTGATTATTATTCCTTTATTTATTTGTTTAAACCTCAAGCATTGACTACAATTGAAGCCTCTCTTTGCATCATTCAATCAACAGTACTTGTGTGACACAAGTCGGGTCCCATGTGGGTCTGGCTAAATTTTTTTTGTTTATGTCCTGGATTGTCCTGACACTGCATTTGTGTGCTCATGAGATGCAAAAATGAAATGGGTTTTCATCAAAATCCTCTTTCTGACATATTTACACAGTGAGCAAACTAGTCAAGTAGCACTCAGAATTGGCTTAAAAGAGTGGTCAATTGATCTCCTGAAGTAATGAAAATGCATAGGCACATAGAGTTTTGACCCAATAATTCAGTGCATCAAACTATTTGGAAGAGCTCATCCCAGTGTGTGAGATATAATTGTTCAAAGTAGCCCACTTGGCCTTTTCTACAACTGCACCTGTAAAATTTTTTATTAGGGCTCACCAACTTTCAATTTTGAAAAACCATCAAATCTCTTCGTGGGAAGCTGCAATTGGAGGATTTAGTTCATTTAGGATTTATTAGAGAGTGTACAAGGGGATTTTCCACCAGTCACCTTTCTTCATTGAATATTTAGGGCCAACGTTGACCTCTTTGGAGGTGAAAACTGTGAAATCAGGGCTAAGTGCATTTGCTTTTCATTTTGAAAAAATAGCAAATGATGTACTAAAGCTTTGAAACCAGACATAGAAGTAGACTTTCATAAGGTGAATTAGGAATACCAATTGATTTGTCAGGATCATCATTCATTTGCTAGATATTAGCCTCCAAAGTTGGCTTCCCGAGCTGATTTCACATTGTGCAAACAGTAAAACTTTTCCAAAACCCTTCAACTTGACTCCTCAAAACTTAGTCAAATCTCTTCATAGGAAGCTGAAATCAGACATGTGCACTCACATATGATAGGAAAGTATGCTTTCCAAGTGATTTTGTATAAAACTGAGCAGGTTTTGAATTATAATGCTTCAAAGTAGACCACTTGAGCATCTTGTGTAGGTGCATTTCTAAGTACTAAAATTGATTTTTTCATCATGGGATCCTGAAATTTTTGCAAAAATTGGTATGAAATTTTAGGTCCCAACACATGTATTGGATTACTTTATCTTATATGTTTGTTGTATGGTAAACGTAAAAGATGAGAACAATAAATACCTTATATTTTATGATGAAATGCAAAATATTATCAAAAGGTTTTACAATCACTTATGTTGAATATAAGTTGTATTTTAAATAAGAATTCGATGCTTTTATAACAATAAATAGTATTATGTGTTGAACTATTGGGTCATTCATGTTGGATATAAAGGTAATAGATAACAAGATTTATGGTTACCAAAAGGTAATGAGATCATTTAGGTTGCATATAAGTTGTATTTTAAATAACAATATGATGTTGTTCTAAAAACAAATGATATTTTTGTGTTCAACTACTAGGGATTCCATGATAAAGTTTTGGTCAAATCATTGAAATTTTATTTTAAGGACACCTATCAATAGACATGCTAATATGGTGAGTTGCATGATGAGTCACACCTCCAAATCTTAATTGTAGATAGATAAGAGACTATATCACATTTTCAAAAAAATGGAGGTCCTATGCAATTCCATGTAACCACTACATGGTCATAAAGTTAGCCTACATGACCACTAGCCCCTCTCCCCTAGTCATAGGAGGGGACAGACAAACATTTAATTTTTGGAAAAATAACTTTGGAAATGAGAATATATGTAGCTTAATTGTGAAGGAATCTTATAAGAAGGGGTGTGGGAAAGGGAAACATAGGGATAAGAATTAGGTTCTAAGAAACACATAGAAGCGGTAAAAAATGACACATGGAAAGGGATAAAATATAAGGGAAGACAGGAAATAGGCTAGGAAGATGTCAAAATGTCCAAATTAAGAAAAACATTAAAGTAAACACAACATTTAAAAATAAATTATAAGGTATGTAATTTATTTTCTTATAATAGGGCAACATTATGTAATACTCCTTAAGGAAGAAGTCACTCCATGCTATATCTATAAGAGATTCCAAACTCAATACCATAAAGAAGATGGAGGGGCAAGCTACTATACCCATGTAGACCTACTCATTACCTAATATAATTAATTAATATGACCCAATATAAATCAATTAAGGGAAGTGTCTCATATGTAAGCATCTCCATCAAACTATATACATTATAATATCATATCCCTAGGTACATAACCTGTCATCACTCCTTGACATGATTCAACTTTAAAACATGAGAAGAAGCCAAATAGTAAGAATATCACGTCATTAAAAATATAATGCCATGTCCTATCATCCAACTATCGATACATGATCTTCATGGTGGTTTTAGCTTGATGGTACCTAGATCTTATCCTTGATCAATATTTGACAACACCTATTTGATTCCATTCCTCATCATAGTAAGTCCTCCTTTTTCTACCATGAATAGACATTATTTATATGGTACCACTAATTTTTGTAAATGCTCCTTTGATTCCATGTAGATCCACAACAATTGGCCTGCTAATTCCATGTAGTGTCATGCCTCCATGATTCTTGCCTCTCACAATGACATGTCTATCTATATATTACACCCTTTGCAATCTCTGAAACCTTATTTGATTCTTCACCATTCATTTCCACTTATTTTGTTGGCTTATGAAGGGAAATAGTCTTCTCCTCTTTTTTAGTTGCATCTTGATCCTCTTTTTATCCTCTGATTCTTTAGTGCAATCTTTAATAGATTTCTTAACTTGATCTACGTTAACATTCCTTGGCCTCCATTATGTGTAACATCTTGCAATGAAACTTTTTTCTCTCTATACTAAATCTTCATGAACTTCATTTGCACATTATTATTTACTATCCCCAAGGATTCTAACTACAGATAACCAAGAACAATATCCAACCCATCCATATCCAAAGAATAAATTTTTGAATGAAAAACATATTTATCCATCGAGAATTTCAAATCTTTAAATTTTGAATATCCTTACCCTCTATTTGACTAGATCATTGATTTTCTTTCTTTGTACCTATAGCTTCTCTGCTAATTCCATGTTGATGAAATTATATCTAATGCTACAATTTATAGTAACAATAACCTTTTCCTTTTGAATACATCCATGAAATTGACTTGGATTGAATCTTCTTTCCTTGGAGCTAAAATGCATGTAATGTTATCCTTCATCTTAATCATCTTTTTCTTATTCTTTTTCTCCTTCTTCTTCTATCATTTCTTTTTGTGTACATATATTGAATAAATATTGTTCTAGTTCATCTAAAGAAGAGTATTAATTATATAATGGCACATCCCATTGGTCAGCCTCACCTTTTAAGTGTGAAGAAAAATAATTTCTATATTGTACTTTGACCATAATCTATTTTATATTGGTGCCACCATTCTAATACATCTCAACTTCCATCAAAATTAGCACACCCTATTGAAATTAGACTTTTAAGAAAAAAATATTTCAATAGATCACCATTCTACCATATATTGTTTTTGATAATGATAAGTCAGAAATCAAGGGGCTGAACCATTTACAAACAAGAGCCACTAGGGCCTGGCATAATAGGCCAAAATAGGCCACACACAAAACATAAACAGGACAGGAACAACTGACAAACAACTGTCAAACAACAAACGAAGACTAGACAACCCCAAAACCTGAGGGGATAAATCTGACTCCCTTAACCCTAGGCCACAAATTAGCGACAAATTTGGGTAGTCCCTTCTACTTTCTCTGCACAACAGACTAAGAAGACTTAGAATCAAATTCCACTAAGCGAGGTGAGAGGAGTGGATCCTCAATAGCCACCACAAGTAATGAGCCACCATGCAGCGAGGGAGCTGACAGTGTAGAAGAGGAGTCAGGAGCATTTGAAGGACCAAACAACAATAGCAGTTTGAGGCACCAATGGTTTTACTGAAGGGCAAGCCAGTAGAGGATCCTAGAGAGGCACGGTCTCCTGGGAAGACTCAACCAAGGAAGGATCGTCCTCCTTGGAGGAATCCTCCGAAGAGGGAGTGCCCACTGTGAGATGGTCAGTGAGAGCATCCTTCCACTAGGTTGTCGTGCCCTTGCGGTGAGCAAGAGGGCATCCAGAGGCCATATGACCATCTATATATTGTTAACCCAACTTTGATCAGATAATTTCATAATCATGTTGGCCCCAAATCTAAAAATGCAAACAATAGATCACTAATGTTTTTTGTGAGCTTTCTATAAATGTAAACAAAAAAATTCTAGGAATGGTGGCCTTTGCCAAAATTGTAGCTCTAATACCACTTGATAAGATTCACACTTATAATAATGGAAATATGATCATGTAGAAGATAGATCATACACAACACAAGAGATTTCTATGGGCCAAGATGCCATAATATACAATATATAAGTAGAAATAGAATAAACCTTATAGGTAGGGAAACATTTTACAATACTCCTTAAGGTATAAGCCACTCCACACTATATATCCAAGAGATCCCAAACAAAATACCATACTCTTCACATTCCTTACAACAATATTCACCTTATTTATATAGAATTCCTCTAAGTAATATAATGGATTGGTAAACCACTAAACCCATGTAGGCCTACTCATTACCTAATATAATTTATTACACAAGTTGTCCATGTGATCCAATATAACTAACTTAAGGGATGTGTGCCACATGTTGGCATCTCCATCGACCTATATACTTTATGACATATGTACATAACAATTTGTAACATATTTGTTGATGATGGTTTCTACTTCTATTTCAAATATCTTGAATTCTTGTGGGCACATCCATGTTATCATCTTAAATCCATCAACCTTTCTCCTAGAAGGATGGAGGAAGATAAAAGCATTTGATATGTTGAATCCATTCTCATTCCAATGCATAGGACATACATTCATTGGACTTCCTGACCCAAAGTCAACTTCATTAAATCCCAACCACCTCCAGTCACTCAAAATTATATTAGTTTGGTTACTCAAAATATATAATGGAAATTGGTCCATATCAATTATTTATCTAAGATACTTGTTAGTTAGTGACATCTTTGTTTTCTTTATAATATTCACTATATATTAAAGTGATTGGTCCATGACATCATGGATAGTAGCTTGTGCACATGCAACAACAATACCATTTCCATAGTATCCATTTGGTAGTGGGGGATTAAATGACCCCCTCACATCTACTAGAAAGAGGATATTCACACTTTGAGTATGTGGAATTTCAAGTACCTTGGTCCTTGCTCACCAAAACAAAGTTGTAACAATTTCAAATGTAGTGCAAATGTCTCCACATTCTTGCATAATTCCTTGCTTCATATATTCTATTATCTCAGACTCTAAAATCAGAGACATTTGAATTAATTCTTCATATATTGGAGGTGTCCATGAGTGGGTTGTACTCTCTACTTTTTCTTCAATCATGTCTAAGTCATAAACCAATAGGTTCCTTGGTTTAAGAAGCTCTCTATCCCATATTGGTTCAATAGAGGGATTAACATGTCCCCTAGCCATCTCTCCAAGACCTTTGAGAAATTGTCCTACCTCTCATCCATCACATACAGTATGGTGGAAACTCATTGCTACAACAAAGCCTCCACATATGAAACAATTCACCTATAGTAGAATTCATTAATGAAAGAAAAATATTATATTAATAAAAATAAGTAAATTAAAAATACTATATTTTTTCATATACATATTATGAAAAACCACAAATAAATAAATTTAAATGCATAAAGTACATTATGCAAAAACTTGAAACCCATGAAAATTATATGTGCAAATAAAGAAGGAAATGTATTAATTATTAAATAGTTATACAAATAAAGTTAATTAAAATATCTTAAATTTTTTGAATTTAAAATATAAAATTTTATTGTGTTAAATTAATTTAATAATCAAATAGATACAACAATATTTTTTTTTGCTAATTCTTTTTTTAAAAATTTAGAAATATCCAGTATAAATGTTTTATCATTATATGAACAAAATTATGGTATATAACTCAATTAAATCTAAATCCTAATATCATTTAATTTACTTGGAAGAGGCCAAAGAGAATAATTCTTATATAGAGAATAGCTTATTTCTATGGGTTAGTCTATCCAAATGCTGATATTGATTTCTGATTATGTAGTATGGAAGATTGAAAACAAATATATGAGATGTATTTTATTTTAAAGTAATGTTACCTGAAGAACCATGGGATGAATCTCCTCAATATTTGTATTGAAAGGGAACTTAAAAAGTAGCTGCTTAAATGATGGATTGAGGTAGTCCGGATCTCCAAGGACTGAGAGGTTGTTGTCTACCATGGCTTCCACAAAGAGAATACCATCTCCTATTTACTCCACTTGAAGCTTCCCATCTTCTTTCTTTCTCAATCTCCCAACCAGAGGATAATAATACACCAACACCTTTGACAGAGCCTCTTGAATTGTTTTGAAAGGATCTGCTAAAACATTTTCACAACCCTTGTACACAAGCAAATTATTAAAGTCTAATCTCATTGCTGGCGGGTTATCAAGGTTGGAGAGATAGAGGGTGGGTTGGGGCATAGGCAGGCATGGTGGTGCTAGGCAACTCTCCATAATCTTCACATTTAACTCTGCTAAGCCTTCCTTCTCCATTGTAATGGAAACCCCTTCTCTTTACTTGACTTGTTTTCTTAAAAGGATTGTTGTGTAGCTTATATATAAGCCTGATATGAAGTTGTAATTCTAACCTATTTTTGCATTATTATTTGCAGGTACATTAAATGTGCTTTAACAACGAGCTGTTAATTTTAGATCAGAATGTAATTGCTTCTTGCTTGATTTGTTAACTCCCTTTCCATCTCCTTTTTATATCTCCTCTAATGCCCCTTCACCCAAGAGAGGTGATCCTCCAAGGAGAGGTGACTATTCACAAAGGGAGGTCGGCCTTTTATTAATTTACTCTTCTTGGCCAACTTGACTTTAGGCTTACCTCCTGAATCTACCAAAAACATCAACACTCCCTCTTAGCTAGGGAGGTATCCTTCCAGATATCCATGTCATGGAGTCTCTCAACATGACATCCACAATGGCTCCACCCATTTGTGAAATAGTGCATCACGGAGTTTCTCAATGTGATATCATGATGGAGTCACTCAACATGATGTCCACCATGGTTACTCCCATATGTGGAAGAAAACATGTGCACAAGTGCCCATCACGGAGTCTCTCAACGTGATGTCATCATGCAGTCTCTCAACATGATGTCCACCATGGCTACTCCCATGTGTGAAAAAAAACACAAGTACAAAGGATTCATCATGGAGTCTCTTAATGTGATGTTGTCATGGAGTCTCTCAACATGACGTCCCATCTCAGTCTTAGAGATGAATAAGGGCTCGCACCTCATATTTCTTTGTCTCAGATAAATATACACTACAAGGGTTTTCACCTCATATTTCTCCGTCTCAGAGAAATATACACTACAATGGATTTCACCTCATATTTCTCTGTCTCAGAGAAATATACACTACGAGGGCTTTCACCTCATATTTCTTTGTCTTAGAGAAATATACACTACAAGGGCTTTCACCTCATATTTCTCCATCTCAAAGAAATATACACTACAAGGGCTTTCACCTCATATTTCTCCGTCTCAGAGAAATATGCATTATAGCAAAGATCACTGATGCTGAGTCTCCCTCTCAACAAGGGTGACATTCTCCACTACTCCAAGCTTATCCCAAAAATATGCAAACTTCACTCTGGCAAGAGGCTTGGTGAGGATATCAGCCATCTGATTAGCAGTGCAAATATACTTGAGTTGGATTGCTTTCCTTGGCACCATTTCTAACCGTATCATACTTGATGCACCCAATGAACCAGACACTGGCTCTCCCTCTTAGCTATGAGTCCTAGACTTCACAACCCCCTACAAGATCCCTTCCTTGACTTAACCTGAATTGAGCCAATCCATCCTTTCGATACATTCCTACAAAACCTTCCATGCTACTCAAACTTCTCATCCAAGTGCCACCATAACCACCTTGTCGTACCTTTTGCAGTAGTAACTCCCAACTAAATTCTATTCTTCACTTCAATCCAGCTGCATCTTGGATTCTTTTTCAATCCTTTGTCCCTCATCATTGTTCTCATCTTTGCTACACCATCCCATCGGCCAGCTTCTGGTCTCCTCTCAAAGCCTTTAAATGGCCAACTACAGGCAAAACACTTGAGATGGTAAGTGGGTTTGGTTTCATTCCATCACACTACATCTGGTAAAAGAATTTCAATGCTTCATCAGCATTTCCATTCTGGGTACACCCTGCAATTATAGCAGTCCACAAGACTACATCTCTTTGAGACATGTTGTTAAACACCTGGCATGCATCCTCCAAATTACAGCATTTTGTATACATATCTATCAGAGAACAAGATACATAATTATCCGCTTCAAATCCAAACTTGATTTCAATACTATGAATTTCCTTGCCCTAATCCAGAGCCTCCAATTGTGTGCACACAGGTAGAATGCTGGATACAGTTACGACACAAGGCTTCACATCTGTAATCTGCATCATTTTACCAAAGAGTTCCAAAGCCTCCTTGGTAAACCCATTCTGGACATACCCAACAATCATGGCAGTCCAGGAAATGACATTTCTTTGAGGCATTTTATCAAACACTTGACGTGCAAGCTTGCTGCAGAGCTCCTAGGCTAGCACACACCTTAAGAACAATTGGAAAAGTCATGTTATCAGGCACCATACTTGTAGTTTGCATTTGGTTAAAAATCTCAATAGCTTCCTCCAAATACCTAACTTGATCAAGTAAGTAAACCATGTAGCTATAGTATTACATTGCAAGATTAATGCAGTAGTAATGATTCATACGATTGAAGTGATAACATCCTTCATTCACTAGAACTATTGCATTTTCTTAAAATACTCTAGGGCATCCATATTGTTCCCACTTTGCACAAATCCTGCAATCATTGCTATCCAGGAAGCCACATTCCTTCGAGGCATTTTTTGAAATAGAATCAGGGCCTCCTCAACATACCCAGTCGTAGATCTTGAACTTGCACAATTTTTGTTTACTGAGAAAATTTACTGGATGTGCATGTCTTGTTCAATGTCTCTCATTCTTCTACAGGCCGATAGAATAATGGGCAGGTTGTGGAATAATTATTTTACACCAGCTAATAACATTTGCTTGAAACTTCCCATAGTCTTTTAGATAAATCCATTTTGTACATATGCTGCATACATTGTAGTCCACGAGACCATTTATTTCAAGCATGCTATCAAACTTCTTAGGTGCCAAGTCTATGCTTCCACATTATGTATATATGTCTATTAGCGCATTGATAACTATAATCTTCCATTCTATTAAACTTTGATGCATGTTCATAGCTTGTTCCAATGCATTTAATAATAATTTTCACTACAAAGAGCTCTCTTGTATTTGCTTAAAATCTTCTAAAATCTTTTCAACCCATCGATCTGTTAAGATTTGCACTTTCCTGCATGGGGTACTCTGGATATGTCCTTCTGTAAGCCTAAACCTTGCTTTGATACCATGTTAATTTCAGATCAGAATGTAATTGCTTCTTGCTTGATTTGTTAACTCCCTTTCCATCTCCTTTTTATATCTCCTCTAATGCCTCTTCACCCAAGAGAGGTGATCCTCCAAGGAGAGCTGACTATTCACAAAGGGGGGTCATCCTTTTATTAATTTAATCTTCTTGGCCGACTTGACTTTAGGCTTACCTCCCGAAGCTACCAAAAAACATCAACAAATGCGAGTAGGTCTCTATCTACTTGTTGAGGATATGACATTTGAAGCATCTTTTTCTTAATGTTATTTGTCATGGAGCGCATTTTGAACCCCATGTTTTACACAAAACGTACATATTCACATGATCATAATATTTGTAAAGGGCCCATTTCAAATGTGAATTTTTTTATAATCTTTGATGTCATTGAAATGATATTTTTTGGTGAGGCAAGGATGTACCTATAGCGTGTAGAGTACAAAATCATTTTAAGTAAATGGCTCTATAATTTCCTCAAGATGATATCATTGAAATGACATTTTTTGGTGAGGTAAGGATGTATGGCATGTAATTTCATTAGCTCTATAATTTCCTCCAGTACAAAATCCTCTTGAGCAAATGGCTCTATAATTTCCCCAAAATGATGTCATTGAAATGACATTTTTTAGTGAGGCAAGGATGTATAGCATGTAGTTTCATTGGCTCTATAATTTCCTATAGTACAAAATCCTTTTTAAGCAAATGGCTCTATAATCTCCCCAAGATGATGTCATTGATATGACATTTTTTGGTGAGGCAAGGATGTATATTGTGCAATTCCATTGGCTCTATAGGGGAAAAGACTCAATAGGTGAGATAGTTCCAATGGCTGAGATAGTATATGTGCATTTAAGGCCCAATATTTTTTAAACTTTAGTACTAGTAGTTGTGACTTTAAGGTTGTTAGTGTTACTATAAGTAGTAATAATTGAATGAAATGTGCCCTTTAGATTTAAAAAGCAACCAATCATGTGATGCCACATCAACCCACCAACAAAACATGAATTAATGCTCACCTATTGGTCCACCCTTTTTTTGGGGAACTATTTTACACCTCAACAAAAAGTATGCTGATGTGGCATCATATTTGATGATGTGACCTTGAAACCTTAGTTATAAGCAGGGGCATTGCCAAGTAAGCTACTGTAAAAATTTTGGAGTGATTCAAAATTGTCGGGAATGATTTTGAGAGGCATGAAGTTAGGGTATTCAACTATTAGGTCCTCTCCCCTAATTCCTACAGTAACAAATCCTCTTACGAAAATGGCTCTATAATTTCCCCACAATGATGTCATTGAAATGACATTTTTTGGTGAGGCAAGGATGTATAGCATGCAGCTTCATTGGCTCTATAATTTCCTATAGTACAAAATCCTTTTAAGCAAATGGCTCTATAATCTCCCCAAGATGATGTCATTGATATGACATTTTTGGTGAGGCAAGGATGCATATTGTGTGATTTCATTGGCTCTATAATTTCCTACAACACAAAATCCTTTTAAGAAAATGGCTCTATAATTTCCCCATGCAAAAAGATTTAGTAATCAAATGTAATCTAAAAATGTAAGTATGAAAATGTCCTATAGTACAAAATCTTCTACTAGGAAGAAGTATGAATGCTAGTCATTCACATTGTTTTATACAAACACGATTTAATTTAAATGTTGAAAATCTCTAACTCCGTATAGTGATATGGACTTCATTCTCAATTAATAAACTTGATGACAAATAGTAAATTCAAGTTGCTTGAGAAAATCATTCTAATCAACATCCCATAGTCTCTTGTGAAATGATAATTACAATAAGTGATACATCAATAGATTCTCCTATTAATGATTTGTTAATAACCTTCCCATTGAAGCTATGAAAAATCCATCAAGGGAATGGCTTGGAAGGTAGTGTAGTCTTTAATACTTGTAACAGAGATGCCATCTATAATTCACCTTAGCCAAAACTATGACTATATTAAATAAAATTTAGGGTCTATAATAAGGAGGGTATGGTGTGCTACTCTACATTATGTGGCTTCTCCTACCATGCTTACTCTTCCCATCCCCAAATACATGAAACACATCGATAGAGACTTTGTGGATTTAGTTTTAGGTATATTTAATTTCCTATTCTTCTATCTCTCTATCTCTCTCTATAAATAATCTTTTATTGAACTTGTTTTTTTTTTTTCAAGAAGAATATTTGAAATGTTGGATTCCCAGACATGGATGTGATAACAAGTGTAGCAGAGGCCACTAAAGAAAATTTTGATAGCCTTAGATTATAGCCCTTGGCCTCACATTCCTAGCTCTATATAATTGCCCCATCCTTTTCTTTTTGGGTGACCCCACATTACTGTGTCCCACTTTTTGGCCAAAGTAGGACATTAATATCATCATTTTTAACCAAATTTTTACTTTTTGACATCTATAACAACTAAACCATTAAGAATTTAAAGATGATGTGAACTAGTGATTTTTTAGAATTTATGTGTAGATTCTAAATATATATTTTTTAAAATTTTAAAAAAGAATTTGAGATTTTTTTTACATAACTTTTAATAAGTTGTTTTTTATAGTTAACAATATTTTTAAAAAGTGACGTTTATACCATATAGTATAGCTTTTTTATAGAAAAGATAAAATTCTAAATTTTTAAATATAGATTCGTAACACCAATATCTAATGCATGGATATTTGTTTTATGATTTTTTGATGCACATTTTTTTTATTAATTTGTGAAGTGATCTTATTATAATTTAAATGTAGGTTTATACCATATAGTGTAACTTTTTCTATATCTATCAAAATTCACTTTTTTTGTTGTTGAAACAAGGAGATCAATAGCTACTACGTAGATATTTTTCATTTTTTTCACAATTTTTCTATTTTCCATATGTGCAGAACAAAGAGCTTGATGTTCGGTGAAAAAACTATATTTAGTAGAAAATAGAAAATAAATATAACAATCAAATTATCCTACAAATTATCTAGCCAAGTTCATTCCATTTGGAGGTCCAACCCAAGGTTTGAAACTATAAATTTTGAGGAAATCTTGAGGCCTAGAGTAGGAGAGGCCATCTAAGGACCTTTGTGTGAAGGTATCTTCGAACAAAGGTACCTGCGAATGAAGGAAGCACCTTTGTTCGAAGAGACCTTTGCACAAAGGTACCTTTTTTCAAAGGACAATTAGACTGCTTTAAAAAATAAAAAATATTCATAACTGTCTACCTTCGAACAAAGGTCACAGAGAGAAAAAATACTAATAAAATGCATATAAAAACACCTTTGTTCAAAGGTCATGAAGTCGACTTTAATACTAAAAACTTTAAGTGAACTATATATATATATATATAAAATCAAATGTTTAGTAAAGTAAAAAAAATATATGTCCCAATTTATTCACATTTTTCAATTTTAGAAGTTTTTTGAAGACAAATAATTTGGTGAAGGAGTCTTCAACTCATATTTTTCAAAGGAGGAAATGGGAAATAAAAGAACAAGACAAAATAAAGCTATGCGATCATATTCTGTAGAAAAGGAACAGATTTATTATCTCAAGAAAGGATGCAAAGATATTTTAAAACAAAAACAAGGTATGTATACAAATGTTTCAAAAATATTAGATTCCTACATGTTCTAAATAGTTTTCAATAGTCTAGAATTAGATTTAAAAATATAGTTTATAGTTTTAGATTTAATTTTAAACTACATATTAGATTCATACTTGTTCTACATTCATCTAAATTATCTAGGTTAAATTCACTAGATTCCCTAGTTTCTCTCTAGAGTTTGTATCTGTTTCTGGAATACTTCCTCAAATCTAGGGTTTGAGTATAGTATCTAATTTTAGATTTAATATTAATATAAATCCTAGATTCCTAAATGTTCTAGACATTCATCTAAATTTCTAAACCTAGCAACCACCACAAAGAGATATCCATGAACATTGTTTTGTCATCTAGGTTTAAATCACCTACAAAATCTCACTATATTTGCACATGTGATGGTGTTTGGATTTGAAGTGGTTGATATAGTCCTAGTTTCCAATTACTCAACCCTCAATAACATCTTACCTCAAGTACTTGATGTTAAACATAATTAGATGTCATCGGGTCTAATTAATGTAATTCTACTAATTATCTATATGCTTTAGTGTCCCCAAAGTTCCCATCCACCTTAGGAGTACACACACCTCAATAAGAAATGATAATTTAGATAATTACAATATGCTACATTATCAATTCCCATTTAGTTTTGGGCCCATTTTGAGTGATTATCTTCGTACAATTACATAGAAATATATGGCACACTATTGTGTTAAGTTTGGCTTTATTCCTTATTCTTAAATCCACTTTCATTTACTCTCTTTTATGCATTCTCATACATTTGACATTATCCATGCTCTATTTGCACCTATTCCCTCACATTTGTCTTATCATCAATCCACATTTCCATGTACTTGATCCCTACCTCAAGATTCTACATTCCTTATCTTGGATCATTTCTATAATGCGTTGGAGTGATCTTACACAATGTAGATATGATCCAAAATTATAATTTATAAATTTAAATTTTTGATTCATATTCCTTTCACTATCAATTGCAAGCCTACTTGACATGCATATTTGTGCAATAATATGTTATGGCTTGGAATTTAAATACATTCATTTTGATATTAATTTATCTCTTGGAACATCTAATTATAAATCAAGCATCTTTAGAATTAAGTGGAGCATTCCTAAGAATGTCTAAATTTGAGTATTAAACAAAATTAATACTCATATCAAAGTTATCATCTAGATCATTTGGGTGCCTACTTATTGTTTGCCAACCTTGGTGACAATTGTGAAGCCAATCCAATTAAGGGAGTCAACCTTGGAGAGCTTGGCCCTTGTGATCTAACTTTCCCTAAGGTACTTTTAAATACTACCCATCCTTAAGCATAAATAAAAAAGGGTTTGGAGAAAACTAGGTAGCAAAAAAACATATTTTTAAGTAAATAAGATGTATAGATTACATAATTTAGATTTACACCATACAAAATTGATCCATAGCTACAAAATCAACCAACAAAATTTTTTAGGTTTTTTAAAGTCCCAGGTAGTGAGCATATCAAGTTCATCTTATTTTCTATAATTTCTAATGGTTGATTTCTATGTGGCATTGGGCTTAATTCTTCATCAAATTTCTTATAGATAAGTGCCCTACCCATTCATATTTAATTTCCTAAAATAACATTTATTATAAAATTTCTAATCCTAGTTATCATTTAATTAATCTAGGTTAACTGTGCTTCATTTGTATGAGTTTAGTTCTAAGCCTAGATTTACATCTAGCAAAAGTATTTTTCCTTTACAATTTTGGTGAACCTAGATTTTATCTTCCACTACCCTAGGGTTTTTCTTTAGGGTTTATACATTCATCAGGGCTTTATATTTTCACTCTCTAATTTCTCTTCAATTCTTTTTAGGGTTTGTGTTTATATTTATTATTGCTTCATTGATACATCTTTACTTCTAGGGTTTGTTCTTAAATTATTCTACATTGATTTTTCTTACCCAGCTCACCCTTGAATTTCTCCTTATAGTTTCATTTTTAGATCTGATATGTACCACTATTTTTTGTAATTTCCAAAGCTAAAATTTATTGGCATTATCTTATAATGGATTTCTTGTCCCCTTCCTTACCTTACCGAGATGATTTCTTATGTCACCACACTTTACATGAGGCCTTCAAAGTTGTCTAGATGATAGCAACATAGCTACTACTTCATTCCTATATATATACAATTGATACATTTAGGGATCATGACTTTTATTGTTAAATATTTGAAATGGCTCAAGATTCATCTTATTCTTTGTAACTTCTTTCATAATCTTTCAACATGCTTTCATTGTTTATTTTTCTAGCCCTACTGCACATGAAGATAGTGTGGTCATAGTGATACGTTCTCATGATTAAAACATTGATTCTTGTCGACCTTCTACCCCTACTAAACATATCTCTTGTGCTAGATGTCCTTATTCATTTAAGGATTCTCCTACTTGTGCTTCCATTGCTTTATCTTTCCTTTAGAATCCTAGTGATAATAGTACATGTTTAACCTTCTCACATGAAGTTGCTAGTCCTTCTCTATCAAATGAAGTTCATGTTCTTTTGAAGACATGTTTAGTGAACTAAAATCATATTAATTGTTCTTTATCTTCTCATGATCTGATGATTATGACTCTTTGTCTCGTGAAAATTTGGTTTTTTACACATATTCTTATCGCCTTTCCTTAGTGGATCACATGGAAATTTCTATGCATCATGATTATATATAAATTTTTGATAGAGATCCAAAAGATCCACTTGTGGATTCTCTAATGTTTTCTTTAGATATATCTTAGAGTGATTGTGGAGTATATTCTTATACACCCTCCATTGAACAAACAAATGACTTAAACATACCCAAGGATAAAGAACAATGTGAGAATCTTTTACAAATTTTACTTGGTAAATGTGAGGATAATGTGTCATTACTTTTAATTATACATCCTTCACATCCTCCACCACTATTATAAATGATGTGATTCATACATGTATATGGCACATGTTGAGCATGATATTTCACCTTATGTGAACTACCTTATCACTATGATTGACTATCTACAATGATATGTTAAAATTTATGCACAAATATTTTAACCACAAGATGATACTAAGTTAAAATATTCCATAATTCTTTAGTATTTTACATTTTGAATTATCATTCATAAAGTTCATTTGTGGCATCTTGTTAAATGGTGTAGATTTAAGGTCAACAAATAGTGCTTCCATTTTTTTAGGACAGTTGTACGAACGCATATAAATATCAAATTTTGTGTAGTCACTATCTGATGTATATCAAATTATCTAGTAAAATGATTTTCTTGTTGTTTTCATCACATCCTTGAAAACCTATGTATATAAGAAAATTAAATAGCTATTAGTATGTATAAAAGGCCACTAAAATGGTTCAACCTGAAGAAAAGGAATAGAAAGCACTAAAAACATTAGACTTCATTTTTCATTAAAAGAAATAGCCATGACAATTTAGATTATCCAAGGTATTTTTAGCTAAAAATTTGATACCTTCTCTAAGTGCTCAATAATTTCCTCATGTATGTTTAGCTAAAAATTTGAGAATTTTGATCTGAGTATTTTAAAGACCTATGATACATACTCTTAAAACATGAGTGTCTAGCACTTTATTCATAAGCTTCATTAAGGTTGTGAAAACTAAATTGAAATCTTAGTTGAATTTGATGCTAAACTTTTGTACTCTAGATCTCTAGAAAATCTTGTTACTTATTTTGTGACAAAACTTCTTCAAATTTTCTCAAAGTTTAATTGTAAATAAAAATTGTATACATACAATAATTTCTAACTTGTTCTCAAATGTTTGTAGTTCATTGTTCTATAATTTAATCCTAGAGATCACATACAGTAGAAATTAGATTTAATTTTAATATACTAGAATTAGATTGGACTACATGTAGGTACATTCATCTTTCATCTTTTATATTTAATATTATATGATATCTAGAGGGTGATAAAATATTAAAATGTTAAAACTTACATCTAGTTTTTAGAAAATGAGTTTATATATCCATCCCTTAAATATATTCAAAAATCTTTTTTCTTTTATATGATATGTGTAGGGGCTTAACATGCATAAACTGGAGTAGAAGTAGAACCTAATTTAGATACTAGAGCAGAGGAGGCCCAACCACACATAGTTGATGTTAGGGAGGAGGCCTGACCAGACATAGTTGATGTCAAGGACGAGGCCCGATCACACACAATTGATGTCAAGGAGGAGGCTTGACCACACAGAGTTGATGTCAGGGAGGAGGCCCAAACAAGCTTTGATGTTGGAGATGGGTCAGGCTCACTTCCTTCTACAAATATGCATATTCATAATCTAATTAAAAGGGTTAAGAGAAAAGTTTCTTACATAAATATAGATCATTTACTTGAAATGGATGTAGAGAAATTGAAATTTTATGCTGAACAACCTGCTCATGTTACTAAGAGGTTGTTGAGTAGAACTTCAAAGGAAATACTTGATAAGAATTTCAATCATCATGATACACTTGGGCAAGCCCAATGATCATCAAATATGTTTCTTCATGACGAGATAAAAGATCCATTAAAATTGTTGGGTCTAGATTTCACAAAAAAGAGGAGATGACACCTAGAAAAAGACATTGTTCAAAATGTTACAAAAGGTTTGACTTTTATTGGATAAAAGCCTCTATCAATTGATAAGAGCATTTAAAGAAGAGTTATTTTGACATCTATAGTAAGTTCACGAATGCTAGGAAAATGCCAGATCTCTTCACCTTCAAGTGAAATTGGCTTAATTAGAAATACACTATCAAGATATGTGAAAAGGAGAAAGGTTTTGGATGATAGTATTGCAGAAGGAAATTGAGCAATGATGTGTAGGGATCCTCATTCTAAAAAGATTGAAGATGGTATTAGGAAGTTGATCTCAAAGAGATGGGTGATTATAGAGGGTTGAGTAAGAAAGAAATTAGGATTAGCATTAGGATCAAAGATAGAAGGAGGGGGGAATATATGATCCATGAATCTTAATTTAAAAAAATGAATGCAAGAATAAAAAAGACAAATATATGAAATTCAATAGTCTAAACACAAATCAAAAGTGAAAATTAAAGTCAAACATGTTCACGAAAAATGTAAGAAAAGAAAATACACTTTTTTTTGTTTAAGTGTATGGTAAATTAGATAAAATCAATGGCATAAAAGGAAGTGTAAATGAGCCTAGATCTAATCTAATCTAATCACACAATATCTAGTTTGGAAAAGTAATTGAAAAACATAGATTTGAAAGGATACAATTGGAAACAAGAATAAGCAATTTTAGATGAAGACTAGCAGATAGAAAATTAAGAATTTAAGGGTACAAATCAACCTAGGGATTGGTGGTCTAGTTCTAGGATAGGATATGTTGGGAATACTATAATATGCCTCACAAAATTTTAGGAAAAATGGATGTAGGAAAAATTCACCCCTATGGGTATAGAGGGTGTAGATGTCCTAGGATAGTCTAGTGTTGGGGTGAGTACAGGGGGTATTGGTATAGTGACCTAGCTTAGAATCATCTAAATTTTTTATTTCTATTAGGTATAGAGCTAGAGATATTAATCTAATTATTCTAGGTGTCTACAAGTGTGAGAAATCGAGGGAAAATGAGGAAAGAGCAATAAAATCCTAGTGTAAAATAACAAAGGAAAATGCATGGAAAAAAGAGAAAATTTAAATTTTGAAGCCCTATATATGATGAAAATAGAAATAATAGTATGAGAATGTACAAAAAATTAGTAGGAAACTCCCTAGTAAACTTGGTGGTTGTATGATTGATATTTCTTCAGGGCCAGTTGTGTCGGGGTGACCAATGGAGGCATAAGTGTCATAGTGTCATAAGATAGTAGTCTCAAGTGACTATTAGGGGTGCTAGTGACTTGTCTTACAATGCCTTGAATTTTTTTGATGATGTTGTCCTCAATATGCTAATTAATTCCTAAAAGTATCTTGCTTGCTCATTCTACTTTGATTCTTCTACATATCAGTTGCAAGACAAATTTTGCTTATAGGAAACCTATGTAAGGCATGGTTAAGTCAAAGGGGAAGCTACTTTTGTCAACCTCATTATAGGTAATTCAAACATAGATCCATATGGGAATTTTAATAATATAATAAAATCAAATCAAATCTAAAATATATTTTCTAATTATAGTGAAAATCAAAACCCTAATGCGTTTATTGCTTAGGAGATGCAACAAAGGAAACTCGGGCTTGGTGGGAGAAGGAAATGGAAGGTAACATGGAAACAAGGCTCAAAATGAATTAGATGGGGCTAAATATGGATGATGTGAGAGAGGGAAGACAAACAATTACAAAAAAATAGAATGTATTTGAAGGGAAATGGATGAGAGGAAGAATAATGGTGACGATAGAGGAATATGACCACACATGCTAATCCGTGGCTTCAAAATGATGCATAAATGAATCCAAAAGCTTTATGAAGATGCTCCAATGATAAACAATTTCTCCAAGATAGAAAAATAAAAATTCCAACATTCAAGAGGAAACTTGAGTGTGATAGTAGAGTCCATATGAACATGAGGATAGGAAGGCTACTTTTATATATTTCTGCATGTCAAAATTTCATTATATTTTGAGTGGGAATTACTTGAATTGGGTTTTTTTAGCCAAGGGAATGGTTGAGTTAAATTTTTGGAGCCAAAGGAGGATGGGACATGTGCACCAACCTCAATAGGGGCATAGGTGTCCCCTATCTCAAGGAAGATAAGATTAGATGATAAGAGGAAGGGGTCAAAACAAGATCAACGGAGGTGGTTTCAGCTCAATTATAATTTATATGTAAAGGTTATGGAAGAAATAAGTTGAAAATAAGTCATCATAGGAAGGAATAAGAAAATATTTATTTTTTTGAGCAATCACCTTGGAAATGGCGTGGGTAGCTTAAATGTGAAGGAAGCTTATAAGAAGGGGTGAAGACACGAAAGGGGAAATGGAACATAACTATAATAATTAGGTCCTAGAAAAGGGTCAAGACACATGAAAGGAGTAAATGACACATGAAAAGGGAGACAAGCCAAGGGAAGAAGGAAAATAGGCTAGGAAGGGATTAAAATGGGGAAATTAGGTAAAACATTAAAAAGTGAGCACAAAACATGTAAAAATAAATTGCAAGGTATGCAATCTATGTTCTTACAATAGGGAAACATCAAACAATACTCCTTAAGGAGGAAGTTATTTCATGTTATATCTCCAAGAGGTCCCAAAATGAATGTAATTTTTGCCAACTTTTGTAATTAATTATATTAGGTTATTCCATTTTCTATCTTTCGAAACTTGTTTGATTCTTCACCATTATTTCCCACTTGTTTTGTTGTCTCATGGAGGGAAATAGCATTTTCCTCTTTTTTCTCTACATCTTTCTCCTCTTGTTTGTTGTCTAATTTTCTTTTCTGCAATCTTTAGTAGACTCTTGAACTTGTTCTACCTCAACTTTCCTTTTCTCTACATTATATGTATAATATCCTATAATGTACCTTTTTTCTTTATATACCAAAGCTTCATGAACTTAAATAAATTGCACATTAATGTTTATTTTCCCCAAGGATTCTAACCAAGGGCAACCAAGAACAATATCCAACCCATCTATATCTAAAGCATAAAATTTTGAATGCAAAACATATTTATCCACTAAGAGTATCAAATCTTCAAAAATTTGAATATATTTACCTCTATTTGATTTCCCTTTATTTTTTTTTCTTGTACCTATAATTTTTTGGCTAATTCCATGTTGGTGAAATTATATCTACTTGTAGAGTTTAAAAAATAATAACTATTTCCTTTTAACTAAATCCATGAAATTGAATGATTGAATCATCCTTCCTTAGAGATAAAATGCATGTAATTTTATGCTTCATCTTCTCAAGTCATCATCCTCTTTTCCTTCATATTCTTATCTTTCTCCTTCTTCCTCTCCTTCTCATTCTTGTATAATTTATTTTGGTGCTCATCTATCTAAAAAAGCTTGTTCCAATTCAACCAAAGAAGAATTGTTGTTATTCAACGACACATACCATTGCTATCTTCACCTTTTAAGTGTGAAGAAAAAATACTTTCCATATTGTACTTTAACCATAAAATCTTTTATATTGGTGCCACCATTCTAATACATCTCCACTTCTATCAAAATTAGTACACCCTATTGAAGCTAGGGTATTATGAAAAAGCTCTTTCAATAAATCATCATTCTACCATATATTGTTGACCTAATTTTGATTGGATCATTTCATAATAATGTTGGCCTTAAATCCAAAAATGTAAATAATAGATCCCCAATGAATTTTAGTGAGCTTTCTAGAAATTTAAATGAAATAGAAAATTTCCATGAATGACAACCTTTGTCCAAATTGTAGTTCTGATACCATTTGATAATATCCACACTTATAATAATGAATATAAGATAATGTAGAAGATAGATCACACACAAGACAAGAGATGTTTGTTGACCAAGATGCCATAATATATAACATATGCAAAAATTGAATAAAACCTTAAGGTAGGGAAACATCATACAATAATTCTTAAGAAAGAAACGACTCCACAAGTAGCTATATCTCCAAGAGATCCCAAACACAATACCATACTCTTCACATTACTTACAATGAGATTCACCTTCTTTATATAACCCTCTTCCTAATAATATAATTGATGCAGAGGATCTAGGGTGACTGAGACACACTACAATATGTTTAACAAACACTCAACATGCAAGGAGTTTCACCATTACACTAGGACAGCCCTTCAAGGTTTCACAAGTCTTCAACCAAGGGCTCCACATGAGGTATGACACAAAGCAGATGATTTTGCAGGGGCAGTCATGGACAATGTTTCAAACACCAAAAACATGTTAAAACAACCCCATTCCACTGGCTTCATGGAGGTGAAAGACAGCAAAAGGGTCATTTTCCCATCATTTGAACAAAACCCTAGTTTAGGGTTCTAAAAGACCACTTACAGGATAATCCTTATAACTCCTTTCAAGCACAATGTCAAGGCTCCAAACCAGACTTAAAAGAAAGGTAATTCCATACCCTATCAAATCAGAGTATGGTGGGTTAAAGACTTGTTGGTAAATAGATTTTTTGCTTTAAAATAATCTTCTTGAGTAACTCCGTTCGCCCTTGGGTTAGCAACAACCTGCTCACAACAGTTGAAGAATCGTAGGTCTATGTCGATTCATCTCTGCGTTTAAGAGGGGTAGCTCCCTCGTATGATAGGGGTATTTAGATTTTTAGAATTATAAGAATAAAAACAAAGAAACAACAAACACTAATGCTGAAATAAGAGTTAAACTTATGAATTTAAGTTCCATGCATCCAAGTAGAGATACCAAAACTTGATGCGAAATATCTTTCTCACAATGCAACTTAGAAAGGAAAGCACACAATCATTATTGATTAAACATACAAATACCAATAACAACACATGAAATCGAGTTGAACACACATTCAAAATATTTCTTTATTGCTTTCCAACTTGAATAACACTATTCGAGTCTTTCATGCACTGTCATGTGAAAAAGTGGAACTCCCTTTTGATTGAAATACAATAAGTATATATAGGTGAGGTTAGTAACCACCTAGGGTAACTACCTCAACCACTTTTTATAACTACTTGGAGTAACTAAATTCATAAGTGTGCTAACTTTGAATAACTAACTTTCTTTTGTAAAGATAGTCACTTAGAGTAACTACCTAGCTTTGGCACTTAGAATAACTACCTTGAAAACAATTGATCTATACTCCTTAGTAGCAATAATGGCCATTTCATTGATTAGTTTATGCCACTCAAGTTTTGGAGAAACTGGAGGATGCATTCCATGTTCCAAAGTGACGGCAGTAAACTGCTATAGAATTCTGAAACACAAGTGTTCCTCGCCAAATGATTTCTCTATGACTTCCCCTTGGACAGTGACCCACAAGGATCCATGGATTGTATCTGGGGGTTGAGACAATATAGCCAGATGGATTGGACCACCTCCTCTTCCATATGGTCTCATGAAAATAACTCATTCCTGCACGCATCTCATTTTGTGGGGTAGGAGGAGTGCATCGGATTTCATCCGTTCGAAATGTAGCTTGAATTTCTTTCTACAAAGCTTCAACTAACTCCTGCTTCTCATCTGGAGTAACATCTTTTGAATACAATTGCGACAAGCAATTTTGAATCCGAACATGTTTCTATAGCAATGACCTCTGAACTAACTGCATTGGGGAGGATGATGATAATGGTAGTAGCGTCAGGTCTGGCTTTACATTTTCTTGAAAGTCTCAAACGAACCTATATTGATGTGCATCATATTCCCTTCGGAGTTTATAGAGTTTTTCTAACAAATCTCTTATGTGCACATCCTGCAATCTTTGTAGACCATATGACCATGTTTCTTAAAAGCATACCTTCAAATAGTTTATGTTCATTGTCTATGGTTCGACATTTTGCATTCATGTCTGCCAGGGCAGATCAAACTATAATATCTAACAAAGATCTCCACCCATTACTAATTTTAGCGCTCCCATTTTAACATTTGAAAATTTGGATTTCAGCCAATTACATTTTCGTGAAAGTTTATGAAGTCTTTTCAACAAATCTATTATTGTGAATAGCCTGCAACCAATTCATAACAAGAGGGCACTGGCCGGGAGAAGGTGCTGGTAAACATAGACTTTTACATATGAAAACAGTCTGACCAACTTGTGGCGAAACCCATTTCTTCTAATGCTTCCTCATTTTGCATACTAGGTTACCAGAGCACTTTTAGCTATAAATCAAATAGAAACCCTTTCTTCAGGGGATCACGATCTAGCAGGGGCTAAGAAGAAGCTGGCATGGATTATGGAATATCGGCTTTACACTAGCCAATTGCATATGATTAAAAATTTCTAAGACCTTTCCAAGAAAACCATTTTGTGAGTATATTTTCATCACTGCATTCCCTAAGACTACGTTTCTTTTGAGCACTTTGTCTACTAGAGCACTTATAACTATAGCATCTGGTAGAACTCCCATTCTATTATGCTTTGGTGGATGTCGTATCCTGTTACATATCTCCATTCAAGTGCTAGGTGGGAGGATGCTGGCGAAGGTCTTGGAATTTGATTGTACATCTGCCATCTACATTTCCTTGGAAGTTTCTGAAGCCTTTTCAACATGCCCATCTGTGTATATCTTGCAACCATTTGTATTCCATGAGATCACTTCTTAAAAGAATGTATTTGTGCATAGTAGGCAGAGCATGAAATATTTTCTTCAATTTGATTTTTGTGTGATACTGTGAGATTGATGTGAGTGATGGCTAGAGATGAAGTCTAAAACTGTGAAAAATAACGGTTGTCGCAGACGGTTGTAACTATCATATTCACTCTTGCATTCATATTTAAGACTTCAAGTTAAGTAGAAATAGCAACCTTTTATTAATAACACCTCTTCTCGATAATTTAGTTTCCAGTAAAGCTTAATTAACGTTAAAAATGGTGAATTATATGGGACATGAAGGTGATAGGAGGCAGTAACCATTTTATGGAGATTCCTTCTCTCATCGATGTGTTTGAAAACTTCAACAAGTTCATCGAAAATTTGAAATAGTTCTAAAAATTATTAAAATGTCTGACACAGTGCCTTATAAATGTGCCACCATGGTGTATATCTGGAGTTGAATGCAATCTCCAAAGTTCATTGGAATTTTACAACAGTTTTGTAAGTAATTATATGGACCGATGAAAATGAGGCCAACAACTGGCTCTAACTAGGGACAAGGACTATAAAGGATGCAGGATGAACCTAGAATCTCTAGAAATGAATAGTACCTTAAATCCATTGGGCAAATAGAGTCAGAAGATAACACATTGTGCAAGGAGAGAAAGGAGATTCAACTGAGACGAAAAAGGACAAATTACAAAGGACCCATAGAGACAAGATAGACGAAAACCAACAAAAACTGAAACAAGATAGACACAACAAAAACTCCTAAATAACCTATGTACATCGTAGGTGACTCCTACCTCAAAATTGTTCCATAATGATCATGTAAAACCATTGATAGGTTGGGAAAAATAGGCACCTGTATGAAAAAGAGAGGTGTGCAGATGAGGCACTTGTAGACTCCGTGGATATCCCAAGATGATGAGAAAAATAGAATACATGAAATGTGAGGACTCTTTGAATCGTACACTAAACAACCATTTCTCATCATAAGCATTTGAGTCTTTCCAAATTGAATTGGTGTTGCTCTGTGTAGCTTCAGACATATCTTCCAACATCATGCCGAGCACGCCAATGTCTTCTATCTGAAGATCTTTTTGATAATCTAGTTTGCAATAAATTATCCCATGAATTGGACAACCTTCATACAATTTGTGATGTGAAGAAATCCATGTAGACACACCCATTGAATCATGCTTTTGAATATCAACTTGAGAAACATTTGTGGGAATGCACTCATTCACAAATAAAGGATTAAAGTAGACACCTTGGCTATAGAGGGAATCATTGTCTAAATCTTTCAAGCACCAACTTGGGAGACACACATCATGAGAGTTAACTTTATTGAATTCCTCCATTAGATCATCCATTACCTCATTCCTTACTTCATTGTTGGCACAATTCCCAAAACTATCCTCTGAAATAGGGATGTCTTCTAGATCTAAAGATTTGAAAAGAGGATTTCTTTGAACCTTAAATACTCCATAAGACAAAGATTGCACTTCCAACGAGACATGGACATTTGTTAATGTATCTACATAGCTTTCAATTTTAACTTGCTCAATATTCTCTGGACTCGGTGATTCTTCTCCATGGAACTTTTCATGAAATCTGAAAACTTCATACTCCAATTGCATGTATGATAAAGAGTGAATGCTTGATGATTCATCTTCATTTTGAAGTTGATCTTTGTCTTTTGTATTAACTGTACCACTAATTGAAACTCTATCAATATCTTCAAAAGTAAAGGTCTCCGTTTCTAAAGCTAAGGAAGATATTTGCAAGGGTTCAGTTATGGTTGCCTCTACATTGGTTATAGTAGTACAAAGTTGTCCAATAGATGTTATATCTCTTCTTTCCACCTCAGCCATTGGTGATGTAGGAATATCTTTTCCATATAGAAAGACATCATCAGAAGTATTGAGACACCAGTTTGGGACAAAAACTATATGAGATTCATCTTTATTCTTCTCTTCTTCATCATTTTCTTGAAGCTTGGGCTGCATGGAATTCTTGAAATTATTTACTTCTCCTTTAAGATCTTTGTTTTCAGGTTCATGGAAGACTTCTTCTTTAACATGTGATAAAGGAGAGAGGATGACATCTTCTTCACAAAGAAAATCATCTTTAGGAGTCTTGAGATGATCTTGCAGTATTATTTCATCATCATCCTCCTCTTGCTCAGGTTGCATGCATGTCATAAAAACACTTTGCAACTCATCTTCATCTTCTTTTTTTACACTTTGGTCAAAAATTTCTTCTGCATTCCCTTGAATATTAACCATGTCATGGGAACCTTCCTTGGAAGATATAGTTGTCACAAGAGGAGTGACATTCTTCAAAGAAATTGAGAATGTGCCATCATCTGGACATATTTCTTCTTCATCATTGCATGTTTCCATACAATCTTCTTTTTCGGTCTTCATCACTTCTTCTTGGTCTTGCTTCAGTGGAGATGTCCTATTATGAGGAAATGTAATAACTTCTTCTTTTCTAGTACGTGCATGTTTCGATGAGCCTCTTTTAAACACTTCCTTCAATACAGGTTCATTTGTAGGAAAAATCTTTGTCTCTTCATTGCTGTCCTCATCATGTGGATGATATATCTCAGCATAATTTCTTTTATCTTCTGGTGCATGAATCTCTTCTAATATGGAGTTTTGATCGTGAGCAAGAAAATGAGTCTCCTTCCCATCTTTTTCTTCAATCTTCTGCAATGTTTGAAGCAAAGAAGGATGAACCTGATTAGTAGCAAGTTGCATGCCACCATAGAGATTCTTCAAAAACTTGACTTGCTTAAGATCATTAAGAACTTGATTTTGCTGAGCAGAGGATGTAGAAAAAGGATAATCTTCATCATCACTATCACTATCTGATTTAGGAAGTTGCATGTTATGTATCTGGGTTCTTCGATACCAAACCATCTTCTAGGATTCTTCTTTCAGATAGAGTCTCCAATCTTCCTTTCTGGGGAGATACTTGTATATTCTTGAGGAATAAAAAGGCACCAACGCTTTAGCTCGTTTCCCCAGCAGAGTCACCAAAAATGGTAAACAGATTTGTTGCTTTAAAATAATCTTCTTGAGTAACTCCATTCGCCCTTGGGTTAGCAACAACCTGCTCACAATAGTTGAAGAATCGCAGGTCTATGTCAATTCCTCTCTGCGTTTAAGAGGGGCAGCTCCCTCGTATGATAGGGGTATTTAGATTTTTAGAATTATAAGAATAAAAACAAAGAAACAACAAACACTAATGATGAAATAAGAGTTAAACTTATGAATTTAAGTTCCATGCATCCAAGTAGAGATACCAAAACTTGATGCAAAATATCTTTCTCACAATACAACTTAGAAAGGAAAGCACACAATCATTATTGATTAAACATACAAATACCAATAACAACACATGAAATCGAGTTGAACACACATTCAAGATATTTCTTTATTTCTTTCCAACTTGAATAACACTATTTGAGTCTTTCATACACTGTCATGTGAAAAAGTGGAACTCCCTTTTGATTGAAATACAATGAAGTATATATAGGTGAGGTTAGTAACCACCTAGGGTAACTACCTCAACCACTTTTTATAACTACTTGGAGTAACTAAATTCATAAGTGCGCTAACTTTGAATAACTAACTTTCTTTTGTAAAGATAGTCACTTAGAGTAACTACCCAGCCTTGGCACTTAGAATAACTACCTTGAAAACAATTGATCTATACTCCTTAGTAGCAATAATGGCCATTTCATCCATTAGTTTATGCCACTCAAGTTTTGGAGAAACTGGAGGATGCATTCCATGTTCTAGAGTGACGGCAGTAAACTGCTATAGAGTTCTGAAACACAAGTGTTCCTCACCAAATGATTTCTCTATGACTTCCCCTTGGACAATGACCCACAAGGATCCATGGATTGTATCTAGGGGTTGAGACAATATAGCCAGATGGGTTGGACCACCTCCTCTTCCATATGGTCTCATGAAAATAACTCATTCCTGCACGCATCTCATTTTGTGGGCAGGAGGAGTGCGTCGGATTTCATCTGTTCAAAATGCAGCTTGAATCTCTTTCTGCAAAGCTTTAACTAACTCCTACTTCTCATTTGGAGTAACATCTTTTGAATACAATTGCGACAAGCAATTTCGAATCCAAACATGTTTCTGTAGCAATGACCTCTAAACTAACTACATTGGGGAGGATGATGATAATGGTAGCAGCGTCAGGTCTAGCTTTACATTTTCTTGAAAGTCTCAAATGAACCTATATTGATGTGCATCATATTCCCTTCAGAGTTTATAGAGTTTTTCTAACAAATCTCTTATGTGCACATCCTTCAATCTTTGTAGACCATAAGACCATGTTTCTTAAAAGCATGCCATCAAATAGTTTATGTTCATTGTCTATGGTTCAACATTTTGCATTCATGTCTGCCAGGGTAGATCAAACTATAATATCTAACAAAGATCTCCACCCATTACTAATTTTAGCGCTCCCATTTTAACATTTGAAAATTTGGATTTCAGCCAATTACATTTCCGTGAAAGTTTATGAAATCTTTTCAACAAATCTATTATTGTGAATAGCCTGCAACCAATTCATAGAAAGAGGGCACTGGCCGGGAGAAGGTGCTGGTAAACGTAGACTTTTACATATGAAAACGGTGTGACCAACTCGTGGCGAAACCCATTTCTTCTAATGCTTCCTCATTCTGCATACTAGGTTACCAGAGCACTTTTAGCTATAAATCAAATAGAAACCCTTTCTTCAACGGATCACGATCTAGCAGGGGCTAAGAAGAAGCTAGCACGGATTATGGAATATCAGCTTTACACTAGCCAATTGCATATGCTTAAAAATTTCTAAGACCTTTCCAAGAAAACCATTTTGTGAGTATATTTTCATCATTGCATTCCCTGAGACTACGTTTCTTTTCAGTACTTTGTCTACTAGAGCACTTATAACTATAGCATCTGGTAGAACTCCCATTCCCTTAAGCTTTGGTGGACATTGTACCCTGTTACATATCTCCCATTCAAGTGCTAGGTGGGAGGATGCTGGCGAAGGTCTTGGAATTTGATTGTACATCTGCCATCTGCATTTCCTTGGAAGTTTCTGAAGCCTTTTCAACATGCCCATCTGTGTATATCTTGCAACCATTTGTATTCCATGAGATCACTTCTTAAAAGAATGTATTTGTGCATAGTAGGCAGAGCATGAAATATTTTCTTCAATTTGAGTTATGTGTGATACTGTGAGATTGAAGTGAGTGATGGCTGGAGATGAAGTCTAAAACTGTGAAAAATAACGGTTGTCGCAGATGGTTGTAACTACCATATTCACTCTTGCATTCATATTTAAGAATTCGAGTTAAGTAGAAATAGCAACCTTTTATTAATAACACCTCTTCTCGATAATTCAGTGGCCAGTAAAGCTTAATTGACATTAAAAATGGTGAATTATATGGGACGTGAAGGTGATAGGAGGCAGTAACATTTTATGGAGATTCCTTTTCTCATTGGCGTGTTTGAAATCTTCAACAAGTTCGTCAGAGATTTGAAATAGTTCTAAAAATTATTAAAATGTCTGACATAGTGCCTTATAAATGTGCCACCGTGGTGTATATCTGGAGTTGAATGCAATCTCCAAAGTTCATTGGAAATTTACAACGGTTTCATAAGTAATTATATGGACTAATGAAAATGAGGCCAACAAGACTATTCCGTACCTGTGCAGAGTACGGCTTGGAACAATGAGCAAGTTCAGGAAATACAGATTTTAACAGACCAGTCTAAAGAAAAACATGCATAACTTACTCCATATTCACTGTAGAGACCTCAAACTAGATTTAAATGAAATTTAACACCTTGCCCTACATACTCAATGCCTTATGGGATCATGACACAACCATACCAGATACTTGTACGGCCTGTTACAAGAGGAAGACACAAAAAAGTGCAAGAAAGACAGAGTTTCAATTGCTTCTTCTTGAAAAATTCCACAACATACATCCTTCAATCCCTGAGAGGTATTTTTGTCATGTTTGCATCACCATCAATCAGTTTAGGGTCATTTGGTAATAGAAAACCACCTCTACAACCTCCAAACTATCTCAAACTATCCTTTGTTTACACTATTTACAATGTGCATTAGTGGTTGACTACAATATGAACAAATGTTCACCACTACTACAAACCCCTCTAGGACAATACTAACATGCCATGAATGGCCTTCATACACCAATGACATAAATGCCACTCCATTTTGACACTTGTGAAGGATTTGAGCATAATTGACCAAGTTGGACATGATTGTCTACATACAACCATTGGCATCAGTGTCTTACAAAATGACCTCAACATGTTTTCAAATGGTCATAAGACCTTATTACAATTCATCATAATGGTCTTCAAGACCTTATTAAAACACAAAACCAAACAACATGACTAGAAACTCACAATAGGTCTCCTGGACCTATGGGTGCCCCTGCACCATGCTCTCGAGGAGAAAAAAATTTCAAGTCCCTTTTGAGATGAGGTCCTCAAGTGAAACACCATGTTGTTTGATGTCATTCTCAGACATCCATGTGGCATCTTCTACTGGGAGACCTTGCCATTTGATGAGATACTCCTTATATGTCTTCCTCCTAGTCTTCTTCACCTCCTTGGTGTCCAAGATGCATTCAAGTTGCATGGGTTGGCTTGGTGGCAACTCCTTCATCTAATCATCATCTTCATCTACTACTACACCTGCATTAGAGTCACCAACCATAGAGCCTTTGTATGGATATAAGTCAGAAACATTGAAGATTGGAGATATGGCTATCCCAGGAGGCAACTCAATTTCATATGCATTCTGGCCAAATTTATGGACCACCCTACAAGGTCCTATCTTTTTCATCATGAGTTTAGTGTACTTGCATTTTGGAAGCCTCTCTTTTTTCAGATGTGCCAACACCAAGTCACCAACCTTGAATTGAAGGTCTCTCTTCTTCAAATCTACCCTTTCCTTGTACTTATCCACATTCCTTTGAAGAGTGTCTTTCACTTGCTGATGTATATCTCTAATTACAACAACAAAATATTCCCCTTGAGCACTCCTATCCAAACCTTGTAGATATCTCAACTCATAGACACCCCTAGGATGCATTCCATAAACCACTTCAAAAGGTCTCTTCCCAATACTCCTATTGATGGAGTCATTATATGCAAACTCTGTCTGGGGTAAAATCAGATCCCAAGCCTGTCCATGCTCCTTTGTTAGACACCTTAGAAGGTTTCCCAATGATCTATTTACCACCTCAGTCTGCCCATCCATTTGAGGATGATAGGTAGAACTATATAACACCTTTGTGCGTAGCTTCTTCCACAAGGTCCTCCAAAAGTGACCTATGAACTTGGCATCCCTGTCAAAGACAATATTCAAAGGCAAACCATGTATTCTCACTATTTCTTTAAAGAATAAACTAGCAATATGAGATGCATCATTGGTTGTTTTGCAAGGAAGAAAGTGTGCCATTTTACTAAACTGATCAACAACCACAAAGACACTATCAAAACCCCTTTGTGTTCTAGGCAACCCCATTACAAAATCCATACTTACACTCTCCCAAGGCCTATTAGGAATGGGAAGTGGCTAATAAAGCCCTACTTTTGATGAAGTTCCTTGGCTCTTTGACATATGGTGCATCCCTCAACAAATTTTATGATATCCACTTACATTTTACGCCAATAGTAGAGCCTCCTAACCTGATCCAAGGTTTTATCAAGTCCAAAATGACCTCCAAGACTCCCACTATGCTTCTCCTTTATAATATTCTCCCTCATTGAACATCTAGGCACACACAATTGGATCCCTTTGAAAAGAAAACCACTCTGAAGTAAAAAAATTAGAATATTCATTGTGAAATGTATTCAAAAACTAAGTGCAAACCTCATAAATTTCTTTGAAATCAGGATCATCATGATACATGTCCTTGAATGCATCTATTCCCATGCTTTGAAATTGCATTTCTTGCACCATAAGTGCCCTCCTGCTAAGTGCATCTGCCACCTTATTGGCTTGGCCTTTCGTATGCTTGATGGTGAAGGTATAGGCTTGTAGATACTCCACCCATTTCATATGTCTATGACTGAGTTTGTCCTGCCCATTCAAGAAACTTAGAGCATGATTGTTAGTATAAACAAAAAATTCCTTGGGTAACAAGTAGTGCCTCCGTTTCTTAAGTGCTTGAACCATAGCATACAACTCTAAATCATATGATGAATACTTTTTCTTGGCCTCATTCAGCCTTTCACTAAAAAATGCAATGGGTCTACCCTCTTGGCTCAAAACAGCCCCTATTGCTTGGTTACTAGCATCACACTCAATGGTAAAAATCTTATCAAAATCAAGAAGCACAAGTATAGGCTGCTGGGCTACCCTCTTCTTCAAATATTCAAACCCTTTATCAGCTTCATGGGTCCAGGAAAACTTACCCTTATTACCTCCTTTGATGGTGTCAAGGATTGGTGCACATATGTGGCTGAAGTTCTTTATGAATTTTCTATAGAAGCTTGCAAGTCCATGAAAGCTCCTCACATCTTCCTTGGATTTTGGAGTTGGCCAACTTAGGATAGCATCCACTTTGGAAGGATCCATCTTCAAACTTCCCTTGGAAATGACAAAGCCAAGATACACCAACTCTTCTTTCATGAAGTCACACTTTTCCAAGTTTATCATCAATTTCTCCTCATGTAGCCTCTTTAGTACCATGTCAAGGTGCCTCAAATGTTCTTCCTTGGACCCACTAAAAATAAGAATGTCATCTAGATAAATCACAACAAACTTTCCAATGAAAGGTTTCAATACCTCATTCATAAGGCACATGAAAGTGCTAGGTGCACTGGACAACCCAAAGGGCATCACCAACCATTCATAGAGACCCTCATTAGTCTTGAATGTAGTCTTCCATTCATCTCCCTCTCTAATCCTTATCTAATGGTACCCACTCTTCAAGTCAATCTTTGAAAAATAGCATGCTCCTCTCAAACAGTCCATGAGATCTTCTATTCTAGGCATAGGAAATCTATACCTGATTTTTATCCTATTGATGGCTCTAGGATCAGTACAACGCTTCCATTTACCATCCTTCTTGGGTGCTAGGACAATAGGTATAGCACATGGGCTCAAGCTCTTCCTCACTAGACCCTTATCCATCAATTCTTGTACTTGTTTTGCAATCTCTTCATTTTGGGCTGGTGTCATTTTGTAGGCAACATTATTAGGCAATGTAGCCCCTGGTATCAATTCAATATGATGACTGATATCTCTGATAGGAGGCAAAGAATTAGGTATTTCATCCACTACAATGTCCTTATACTTCTCTAACAAGTCATGGACTTCACTAGGGATTGGCTCCTTCTTGTTTGTGGACAAAATAGTCCCACACTTTGGTTTGGCAATCAATGTAAATCCTAAACCTCTCTCTTCTTTCAAGGTCTACAAAAGCTCTTTTTCCCCAACCACCATGACACTAGAACCTATATGTTTATCCATGCCTTCATCTGGCAAAGGACTCATGGTGAAAGACTTCCCATCCTTGGTTATCATATAAGTGTTTTTCTCCCCATCATGATGAGCTTTCCTATCATATTGCCAAGGATGACCTAGAAGTATGTGGCAAGCATCCATGGGAATGACATCACACAATATGTTGTCCTTATACCCCCCAATTTGGAAATCTACCCAACATTGTTCATTAACAAGGACTTGTTGACCCTTATTCAACCAAGACACCCTATATGGAGTGGGATGGGGAATTCTTTTCAAATTAAGTTTTTCAACCATCTCTATGGACACTAAATTATTTGTGGAACCTGAATCTACAATCACTTTACATGCCTTGCCATGGGATTTGCATGAAGTTCTGAACAAAGACTTCCTCTGGGGTGGATCCTTGGCACTTGGAACCTTGAGAAGTGTCCTCCTCATCATCAAAGCTTCTCCAAATTTAGGATCAGCAAGCCTAGAAGGTGAAGCCACACTTTGAGCATCCTCCTCTTGTACTAATTGATTCCTCCTTTCTCCTCCATGAGAGCTAGAGCCTTGTTTCTCAGGGCATTTGAAGCCTGTGTGTCCCACTTGGTTCCAGTTGTAGAATCTACAAGTAAAAGTGTTTGAACCTCTTCCTTGGCCACCAAATCTGCCTCTCCCATTTGGTCTTCTCCCTCTAAAACTTCCTCTACCACTTGAATCTCCACTTTGTTCACTAGAATTAGACTCACCTTGCTGCTTTTGGGATTGATTTCTACCTCCAAAACTACCCCTTCCTCTGAAATTTCTGCCTCCTCTACCCCTATTTTTCTGATCACCCTTTCTTTTCAACTTCCCTTCTACCCCCAATGCAAATTGGAAGCATTCATCCACTGTCTTAGGGATTAGGAGACTAATTTCATCTTGGCTATTGTACCTTAATCCATTAAGGTACCTGGCCACCTTCTTCTTTTCACTTTCCTCTTGTCCGCGTCTCAAGTTGAGTTTGTGAAACTCCTCGGTATATGCAACCACATCCATATCTTTTTGTTTTAGATTTTGCTTCCTCTTGTAGACTTGGACTTCATAGTCAATAGGTAGGAATTGGGCCTTTGTTTGTTCACCATCCTCTCCCATGAATGGATCAAAGACTTACCCACTTTCACCCTTTCTCCTTGGGTGTAGTTCCACCATGTCAAAGCTAACCCCTTCAATTTAGTTTTTGCAAACTTCACCTTCTTATCCTCTACCACTTCTTTATATTCAAAGTAATTGTTCAAGGCATCAATCCATTCTATCAACTCCTCAGCATCCATCTTCCCTCCATACACTGGTAGATCCATCTTCACATCAGAGGCCTCTCCTTTCACTGATTTCAAGGCATTGAAAAATCTTCTCTCATCTCGGGGTAACTCTTCCTCTTGCTCTGGAGATTCTCCCTCTTCACCTTCTTCTTGTTCAGAATCCTTGTCTCCTTCTACTTCTCTCTCTCTCCTTTTCTCTCTAGCATTCAAGGCCTCTATTTCATCTTCTAGGGTCTTCATTTTCGTGGCCATCACTGATCCACCTTTTGGAGGCATTGTCTTTTACACTTCAACTCACAAATTCTCTTCACAACTTTCCCAAATCAGACTTGGCTCTGATACCACTATGATGCAGAGGATCTAGAATGACTGAGACACACTACAATATGTTTATAAAACACTCAACATGCAAGGATTTTCACCATTACACTAGGACAGTCCTTAAAGGTTTCACAATTCTTCAACCAAGGGCTCCACATGAGGTATGACACAAAGCAGATGATTTTGTAGGGGCAGTCATGGACAATGTTTCAAAACCACCAAAATAACATTCCCCAAACCATTGGATAGGGTCCTGCAAAGGTTTCAAACACCAAAAACATGTTAAAACAACCCAATTCCACTGGCTTCATGGAGGTGAAAGACAATAGAAGGGTCATTTTCCCATTGTTTGAGCAAAACCCTAGTTTAGGGTTCTAAAAGACCACTTACAAGAAAATCCTTATAACTCCCTTCAAGCGCAATGTCAAGGCACCAAACGAGACTTAAAATAAAGGTAATTCCATGCCCTATCAAATCAGAGTGCGGTGGGTTGAAGACTATTCTGTACCTGTGCAGAGTACGGCTTGGAATAGTGAGCAAGTTTAGGAAATACAGATTTTAACAGACTAGTCTAAAGAAAAACATGCATAACTTACTCCATATTCATTGTAGAGACCTCAAACTAGATTTAAATGAAAGTTAACACCTTGCCCTACCTACTCAATGCCTTATGGGATCATGACACAACCATACCAGATACTTGTACGGCCTATTACAATAGGAAGACATAGAAAAAGTGCAGGAAAAGACAGAGTTTCAATTGCTTCTTCTTGAAAACTTCCACAACATACATCCTTCGATCCCTGAGAGGTCTTTTTGTCATGTTTACATCACCATCAATCAGTTTGGGGTCATTTGGTAACAAAAAACCACCTCTACAACCTCCAAACTATCCTTTGTTTACACTGTTTACAATGTGCATTAGTGGTTGACTACAATATGAACAAATCTTCACCACTACTACAAACCCCTCTAGGACAATGCTAACATGCCATGAATGGCCTTCATACACCAATGACATAAATGCCACTCCATTTTGACACTCATGAAGGATTTGAACATAATTGACCAAGTTGGACTTGATTGTCTACACACAACCATTGGCATCAGTGCCTTACAAAATAACCTCAACATGTTTTCAAATGGTCATAAGACCTTATTACAATTCATCATAATGGTCTTCAAGAGCTTATTAAAACACAGAACAAAATAACATGACTAGAAACTCACAATAGGCCTCTTGGACCTATAGGTGCCCCTGCACCAATAATGGAGGGGTAAACCACTAAATCCATGTAGGACTACTTATTGCCTAATATAATTGACTACACAAGTTGTTCACATGACCCAACAGAACTAACTTAAGAGATGTATGCCACATGTCAACATCTCCATCAACCTATATACATCATAAACTAGGTACATAACAATCTGTGACATATTTGTTGATGATTGATTCTATTTCTATTTGAAATAACTTGAATTCTTGTGGGTGCATCCACATCATCATCTTAAATTCATCAGCCTTTCTCTTAGAAGGATGGAGGAAGATAAAAACATTTGACATGTTTGATCCATTTTCATTCCATTGCATAGGACATAGATTCATTGGGCTTCCTGATCCAAAGTCAACTTCGTTAAATCCCAATCACCTCCAATCACTCAGAATTATATTAGCTTGGTTACGAAAAACATGTGATGGAAATTGGTTCGTATGGATCATTGATCTAAGATACTTGTCAGTTAGTGACATCTTTGCTTTCTTTATAATATTCACCATATATGAAAGTGGTTGGTTCATGACTTCATGGACATTAGCTTGTGCACATGCAAAAACAAAACCATTTCCATAGTATCCATTTGGTAGTGGGGGATTAAATGATCCCCTCACATCTACTGGAAAGAAAATATTCACAATTTGACTATGTGGAATTCCAAGTGCCTTGGTCCTTGCTCGCCAAAGCAAGGCTGCAGTGATTTCAAATGTAGTGTAAATGTTTGGACATTCTTTCATAATTCCTTGCTTCATACATTTCATTGAATCAGAGTCTAAAATAAGAGACATTTGAATTGATTCCTCATATTTTGGAGGTGTCCATGAGTGAAATGTACTCCCAATTTTTTCTTCAATCAAGCCTACATCATGAACCAATAGGTTCCTTGGCTTAAGAAGCTCTCTATCCCATATTGGTTCAATAGAGGGCTTAACATTTTCCCTAACAATCTCTCCAAGACCTTTGAGAAATTGCCCTACCCCTCGTCCATCACATACACTATGGTAGAAACTCGCTGCTACAACAAAGCCTCCACATGTGAAATGATTTACCTATAATAAAATTGGTGAGCAAAGAAAATATTATATTAATAAAGATAAGTAAACTAAATATACTATATCATTTCTTACTTATGGTGAAAAACTACAAATAAATAAAATATATAAAATACGTCATGTAAGAAAATGAAACAAATTAAAATCATGAATAAAAATAAATACACAAAATTTAATAATCATTAAATAGTTATACAAATAAAGTTAAGATAATGTTACCTGAAGAACCACAGGATGAATCTCCTCGATATCTGTATTGAAAGGGAAGTTAAAAATCAGCTGCTTAAATGATGGCTTAAGGTAGTCCAGATCTCCAAGGACTGAGAGGGTGTTGTCTACCATGGCTTCCACAAAGAGAACACCTTCTCCTGTGCACTCCACTTGAAGCTTCCCATCTTTCTTTCTCAATCTCCCAGCCAGAGGATAATAATACACCAACACCTTCGACAGAGCCTCTCGAATCATTTTCGCAGGATCTGCTAAACTTTTTTCACAACCCTCGTACACAAGCAAAGTATTATAGACAAGTCTCCAATGGTTATCAATATTGGAGAGATAGAGGGTGGCTTTTGGCGTAGGTAGGCATGGTGGCACCAGGCAGCCCTCCACAACCTTCACATTTAACTCTGCTAACCCCTCCTTCTCCATTGTAATGAAAACCTCTTCTCTTTTCTTGACTTGTTTGCTTAAAAGGATTGCTGTCTAGTTTATATATGAAGTAGTAGTAATTCTAATCTCATTTTGCATTCATTATTTGCAGGTACATTAAACGTGCTATCTACTCGTTGAGGACACGACAATTGAAGCATCTTTTCTTAATTAGCCGATAGGCTTTTATATGTGAGCATTATAGTGCTCGGAATTGTCTCACGCCGTGAATTCACGCCGGAAAAGCTATACTCGTCGTTGTTCCTATCGGCTTATTTCTTGAACCTCCTATAGGTGCAAGTGCTAGTGTTATTTAGTGTTATTTGTCGTTGAGGATACGACATTTGGAGCAACTTTTTCTTAATGTCATTTCTGGTGGAGCGCATTATAAACCCCCTCTTTTACACAAAACGTAGATATTCATCATATTTATCCGTGATTGATGAGTTGTCCACAAAAGAATGGTGGGGATCATGTGACGTGCTTCCCTGAAATAATAAAGACACATGGTTAATTACCTAGTGTCATAGCTTCTACCTATATGTCTCACACCATCCATCGTTCTCAACTTATGTCTCACATTAACCCTCCTTCCCAACCTATGTCTTATATTAGCCCTCCTTCTCCTTATTTCATAATGTGGTTCCTCCCTCCATGGCTATGTTCATTACCTATTTCCACGCATCCCTACATCCTCAATTATTTTGCATATGCTTAATACTACCATTAGCCCTACCTCTAACTTGGATATAATGTTACAAGATATGGCTACTATAAAGAAACAAGTGAGTGACAACAATGATACTATTATATACAATCACCTACATGACACACCACTTGCTTGTGAGGTTGTTATATAACTTTTTTGTACAATATATGTAGTGCCAAAATTTGAATTACAAAATTGTGAGGGAGATCCTAACGTGCGTTTACAAGCTTTCATAATGGTATGCTTAGATTTTGCTTATGAGGATAAGATTTTGGCCAAGTCATTTCCAAGAACCTTAAGGAATGTGTTATGCAATGGTTATACTCTTTGCCTTCATGCTCTATACACTCTTTTGAAAATCTTGCCACTACTTTTCTAAAGCACTTCCACATCACTATGGGCTTGAAAGAAACTATGAAATATTTAACCAAGTGTTCTCAACAAAGCAATGAGCGAACTAATGATTATGTTATACAGTTTAAGTCTTTATACATGGTAATTTAAAGCATCAATTTCTATACCTACCTCAAGTGATCTCAGCCCCCTAATGTGCCACCTACATATCATCCTTATATTCACATACCTACTAGTGTCATAGCTTCTACCCATGTGTCTCACACTATCCATCAAATTCCCAACCTATGTCTCACATTAACCCTCCTTCCTAACCTTTGTCTTATATTAGCCCTCCTCATCACATTTTCACCTCATCTCATAACGTGGCTCCTCCCTATGGCTATGTTCATTACCTATTTCCACACATCCTCATTAAAAACTTTGCTAAGCTATCCACCCATGATCGCTTTGTTGTTTTAAGCTATATTATTGGATTGACTCACTTTGTTTATTCAAGTAGTACTTTGAGATATAATATTTTTTACACTTGTATTTTGGGTCCACTCACAAATGGCAATTAAAAAATAATATTATACACCATATAAAACATATTAAATGTATATATTTATAAGCATAATAGAATATTATATAAAAAAAATTAGATTATAAATATATATATAATGTAAATTATTTAGTATATTTTTAAAATAATATTATATTATAAAATCATTTATTTGTATTAAATATTTAATTATATTTATTTTATATATAATATCTAATGTCTAATATTTAGAAGTGAGATAGAGACATAGAGGAAGATAGAGAAGGAGAGATATAGAAAGAGGGAGGGAGAGAGGAAGTGAGATAGAGACATGGAGGATAGATAAAGAGAGGTATAGGAAGAGAGAGAGGTGGGTGTCATTTTTAATGGTATGACAATCACTTTTAAAGGTGCCTTCATTTGTAAAAGAGTAGTCAATTGTTTAGGAGATTGAGCATGGGTAAGAATAAAGAGAGTGACTTTTAATGGTATGACAATGAGAATGATAGAGAAAGAGGGAGAGAGGTTAGTGATGTATGAAAGGTAGAGAAAGAGAGACGGGGAGAGACAAAGATAGAGGGAAATAGAAGGGGAGAGACAAAGAGAGAGAGAAGTCGAAAGACAAAGAGAGAGAAGGGGAAAGACAGAGAGAGGGATATATATATATATATATAGAGAGAGAGAGGTTAGTGATGTATGCCCCCCCCCCCCCCAAATTACTTGCATGGAAAAGATACAAAGAAGTGGAGGTAAGGAAAATATATATATTCTATGTTTGATGTTTATTTATATTTATTATTTTATTATATATTTATTTTTTATAAAAAATATATATTTTTAGTCCCATTTATTAAATTAACCTATAAGAAATCTAACAACTTAAGAGAGAGATATGAAATGAAATAAAAAATGAGAGAGAAAAAAAGAGATGAAGAAAATAGAGAGAGACTATGGAAGGAGAGGGCTCATAAGAGGATTAAGGATGAGAGGATACACCATTTGAAAAAGCCAACAAGGTATATGTCTTATGTAAAAGAGTAACCAATTGTTCAAGAGATTGAGCATGGGTATGCTTGTCAACAAAAAGTTGTGTAGGAAGACCAAGATCTTGCTACCTACATATCTAAGTGGAATTTTCTTAATTAATTTTAATTTGCCAAAGAGTTGAATTTTTAAAAAATGTATATTTACATTAAATCTATTATATATTTTATATTTATCTATAGTTATTATTGAATTATATTTACTTTATATATAAAATTTTAAATATAACTATATTTATTTGACACATTTGGTGTTCCAGTATGATGTTTATTTGTAGACCATTTTGGTGTTAGAATGGTTTTATCTATTTAGATTATGGAAGTGAGTGTTTGTATGACAATGGTAAGAGCATAAAAACCCAATATGGAGGGATTGAATGCACAATGGACTGTATTTAAAAACCACATGAAAGGAGTGAAAGAAAATCAATAATGGTTGGGCCAACATCTAGAGCACATGTCAAGGCCTTAATGAAATGATTAATTCAATTGGATGGCAGGCCTCTTTTTGACTAGGAAAGTTTTTTCCAAAGCAAGATTGAACACAACTTCCTCCTGCATGGAATGACACAATTTCTCATAGTTTAGCTCCTCTCCTTTGGTGTCCTTTCACCCTGTTTATTTTTTACCTTCCTAAACCTTGATTGACCTATAGGTAACTGAAGAAATGTCATATTCCGAAGCAACTGACGACTAAACCTGAGAACAAACTTTAGATTTTGGACATCCTGGACCTCCTAAATGTAGACCTGATGGAAAAATTAGGGCCTAGACATGGGAGCCTATGACCTTGTCCTGCCCTATTTTTTTGGGTTTTGAATTTTGGCGAGGTGTTGGCACTTGTTGTACACCTTGGAATTTTGATTTCAAATTTTGGTTTTTTGTGCGATGTCAGCATGTTATTTCAAATATTTGAATTTCTAAGGCTAGGTATTTAAAGAGAATTGAAAATAATTTTATCACACACAATCTATATGCAAGCTTTCTATGCCAAAACTCTGCCATTTTTGCTATTGAAGATCAATACTTTGTTGAATCTATTGGATTTATTTGAAGTTTCTATCATGGACATTAGGAATCAAGATCTTGAGACTATCTTGCTCTTCCTAGGGTTTTGTCAAACCCTTTGTATGATCGGGAGAAGAGTTAAAGCTTCCAACTTGAGTTTGGGAATCCTCTGCGGATACGGCTACCTCACCTTCTCGTTCTACAAGTCTTCATTGCTCTCATCTCCTTGAGGTGATGTTGTTGTTTCCTTGAGTGAAGCAATGTGTTGATCTTTCCTTGATGCTTGAGTCATCTAGTGTTTTATATTTTTTGCATACACATATGATAGATGAGCACACACATCTGTAGATCTTTATCATTGCCTATTGTTGAGGTAGGAATACTGAAGATGGGGCTTGACTGAGGCAAGCTCCTATATAGCCACAACCATCTTTCTCCTCATTTTGTATGTGCAAGTTGTATTCGAAAAGATCTGACGGAAAGGAGCGATAGAAAGACAGGCATTGTAGATACAGTCATTGCAAAACTTTGAATTTTGGCATCACAAAATATCAGGACAAAAGAGCGGGTGCCCTTGTCTAACTTTGCATTTATTTATAGATCTAGGAACCTCTGGAGACCCTCAAATACCTGGTATAGTAGATTTCACTCATCAAAAACTTGTGGGAAAAAAGAGCAGGTGCCCTTTTCTGATAGGCCCTCATTTTTTGGGTCCAAACACTCTGTGATCTCTACTCTGTGTTTCTATAATTTGTTTACCTATACCAGTAATAGAAATTAGTCTGTTACGACATAGTTGATAATTAGGGTTTAATGCTTTGTGAATACTATAAGCTTGTAAAAACCTAATCACAAAATCCATCCAATCACAGCTAGCATAAAAGGGAGCCTAGGAATCTGTAGCTTGATCCTTCATAGAGAGCAAGCTTGATTCCTACCTCCTTAATTTTTAGTATGTGAAGGAGTGGGACTTGATTTGGTTTAGACAAACTATCATTATCCTGCTTTTTCACCTAAGCAAGCCAACATCTAGAGCACATGTCAAGGCCTTGATGAAATGATTAATTCAATTGGATGGTGGCCCTCTTTTTGAATAACAAAAGTTTTGCCGAACCAAGATTGAACACAATGGGCTCGCATTGGATAGAATGCATGTCATTTTTGAGGTCTTGAGATCATTCCCATATCATTTGTAAATTCAAACAAATCAAAAGTTTTTCCATTCAAATTAAATATTTTTAGACAATTATGAATTCTCAATCTAAAATTATACCTTGTAAAGATTTACTTTTAATCTATTGAGCTCCAAATTATGTGCAAACATGTCAAATTATAAATAATATGCATAGGTGATGACTAATGGAATGCAGGTGAGCCCAGATCTAGTGCATGAACAAGAATCTAGAAAGGAGATGCATGCAAATAGAAACTAGACACAAAACATGAAAGCTCACTAAGAATAGAGACTATTAGTCATGGGAGCCCATTTTGTTCAATCTCTCTTTGGCAGACTTTTGTAAAAGGAACATGATTATTAGTCAAAAATAGGCTCCCCATCCAAGGAACAAATCTCATGGAAAACCAACAAATACCTATAGAGAAGGGAAAAAGGGTATTTTAACAAATATCAATGTCCCAAAATTTGTATTATGTCAAATAAAAAAATGTATATAAGCATGATAGATAGAGATAATAGAATAGAGAGAAAGCTAGTGAGAGAGAGAGAGAGAGAGAGAGAGAGAGAGAGAGAGAAATATATATCAGAGATTCCCACTAACCCCATATCCACCAAGGCTTAATATCCTTTGCAAACAAAAAATCTGCAAGGAAACCCTTTTGTCTACATTGCACAACAACAAGAGAATTGTTCCTTCCACTTTTGTGTTGCATGCATGTTGTCACATGTCTCAAAACATGTAATTTATTTCTCATTCATTAGCTATTGTATTCTTCTTTCCTTTAGCACACTCTATATCAAATCATATGCTTGCAGCTTACTTACCCACTTTTGTAGTTGATCATTCAAATCCCACTGGCCAAGAAAGAATTTCAAGCTATCATGATTTATTTTGACAACAAATCTTCCACATACCAAATACTTGTAGTTTAATTTGTAATTTTTTTAAAATTTTGTTAGGGTACTAATCTAGAAAAAAATTACCTTGTGTTTCAATAGTGGAATCTTAAAGAGTTTGAGCAAGACCCACCAAACTTTTACTTTTTCTGTGTATAGTATACCAAAGAGTGTATGGACAAACCATATGCTTATTTCTATATGATGTTGACCTAAAATTTGTCAATTCAAACTACCTTTTAGTTTCAATTAGAAAACATGGCTACATGCATAACCTTCCTATGAATAATTATTTCCAAATTCTACCTTTACCACCCATGAAAATTGAAGAGACATTTCATAAAACATGAAAGCATTAGCCATCATGGGATTACAAACCTAAGCTTAACTACATAAACATAGTGGCAAAAAGTGTTCTGTTGTGTGATAGACTTGGGGCTACAGTCAAGCATTCTAATGGAAAACCCTACATTAAAGATCAAGGTATGGTTCTTTTACAATGTAAAAAATGGAGCTTTTTATGGGTTGGTCCATGTCCTCTAGCTCCACCAGAGCCTCATGAAATGGTACTTCTCATGCCAATGATCCAACGGTAAAGAATAGAGTGACTTTCAATAAGTCATTCCATGTGAAGGACCCATAAATGGTAAGAGTTTTACAAAAGCGATGCAAGATGATTCAAATAATCATGCCCATTCATTCTACCATGTACCTTCATCTATACAAGTGGAAAGAAATGAGAACTTTTGGTTTGACATTTTCTAACTATTGGCACCTTAGAATGAATAGCACCTGCATGTTCAAAATCATTCATTGCCTACGTGTATCGAATGAAATGCCAAGTTTTAGTAGCAGAAGCACACAATTTTTTATAGATGGTGGATATTGTGGCAAATGTTAAGGATGTGGATTCATCAACCAACAGAGATAATGCTCCAAAAAAGATTATTCAACTGATGACAGTGGAGGAATGATGAGTTCTAGTTCATGGGATTTATTAAATACCACAAAGCTCTCAACAGCCTGATATACTCTCTTCCAATGCTACATAATGACATGGGCCATAAGGATGCAAGACAATCATCATTCACTTAAATATATGGCAATTGAACTTCCACTTGTAACTCTTCGGCGTACCCATTGCACACCAAGGTGCAATTGCTAGTAAGTAAATGGCTCTATAATTTCCCCAAGATAATGTCATTGAAATGACATTTTTTAGTGAGACAAGGATGTAGAGTGTGTAGTTTCATTGGCTCTATAATTTCCTACGATACAAAATCCTTTTAAGAAAATGGCTCTATAATTTCCCAGATATATAATTGTTTACTTGACTTGTTTTCTTAAAAAGATTCAGTAACCAAATGTTATGGTTGAAATAAGGGTTGTTGTCTAATGTATATATAAACCAGATATAGAGTTGTACTGCTAATGTTATGGAAAGATCTGTTAGCTGTTGACTTGGGCGACTGTAAATTTAGTCTACCTCATCTAGAATACGTATTGAAATTAACAAAGACAATGTTGTACCAGTGGGTTCCTTTGCTCTTACAAAGTTCTTTTCTTAACCACAATTGTATTTGACTTTTTTTTATACAATTTTAAATTTTAAATGCTGCGGATATTCTTTAAGCTTTTCTGATTTTTTATGCTTACGTTCATCTTCTTGCCTATTGTAAATTTCCTTCATTACAGGTATGTGAACAAAAAATCCTTCAACACTTGACAACTTTTTCGTTGCTCCTCGCTCATTCTTTGTATCCTTGGCCGCTACTATTTTCTGCAAGTACATAAAATTTCAGTGCAAACACCAGTGCATGCCCGATATCTTTGAATTTCTCAATGAAAACATCAATGATTTGTTGAGGATGGCAAAAACAAAATTGTAACCGGTTGGGCTTAAACAACACGCTCTAAGCTTTGACCATTTAGGTGGCACATGTGGGGCCGCTTAATCCGCTCTTTTGCCAATGTCATTTCCATTCCCCAATTCTGTCACCGATAATAGTTAGTAGTTAGCAGCTGGATTCCCGCTCATAAACAAACCAAATTCAAACTCACTATTTTGCGGATGACCATAAAATGTTTGCTCACAGAAAAGAATAAGATAGCCTCTCATGGAATGTGTTTATTGCAGCATACAGAAGACATACATGTCCTCACGAGGTAGTTGCACTATTTCACCATATGCAACAAATAGGTCTCCAACTTGATCATTTTACATTTGCCAGCATACTACCAATCTGCACCAAATGGGAGCTTTGGAATATGGTATAAGTATCCACAAAAACATAAAAGATAGAGGAGTTTTGTCAGATGTTGTAGTTGGAAAAGCTCTAGTAGACATGTATGCAAAATGTGGAAACATAGAAAAGGCATGTGAATTGTTTGAAAGATTACCTTAAAGAGATGTCATCTCATGGAATGCCATGATTGTAGGATATGCAAAATGTGGAAGTGCAGACAAGGCAGATGAACTGTTTGACAGAATGCCTCAAAGAAATGTGTTCTCATGGAATCCCCTAATTGTAGGATATTCACAAAATGAATTTGTTGAAAAGGATTTAGAAACTTTCAAGAAAATGCAATTGGATAGTGTAAAGCAAAAAACCTTTACGAACATCCTCTCGAATTGTGTCAAGTGGGAGCTTTGGAATAGGGTTATGGACATCCATCAAAGCATAAAGGATAGAGGAATTTTGTTAGATGTTATAGTTGCAACTTCTTTGGTAGACATGTATGCAAAATGTGGAAACATAAACAAGGCACATGAACTATTTGACAAAATGCCTCAAAGAAATGTGGTCTCATGGAATGCCATTATTGCAGGATATGCACAAAATGGATTTGTTGATACGGCTTTAGAAACTTTAAAGCAAATAAAATTGGCAGTTGTAAAGCTAGCATCCTCCCTACCCGTGCCAAAATGGGAGCATTGAAATAGGGTATGGACATCTATCAAAGCATGATGGAAGGGGGATTTTTGTCAGGTATTATAGTTGGAAATGCTCTGGTGGACATATATGGAAAATGTGGAAGCATATACAAGGACCATGAACCATTTGAAAAATGCCTCAAAGAAATGTGGTCTCATGGAATGCAATGATTGTTGGATATGCACAAAATGAATTTTGCAAGGACATTCTCAAAATCATTGAATTAATAAAGCACACTACAAAATATCCTAACATTATAAGCTTTGCTCAAGTGTTCTATGTACATGCAGCCATGTAGGTTTAGTGGATGAGGGCTGCACATACTTCAATCACATGAGTAACCCTTATTGCATTACACTTGCAATTGATTATTATGTGTGCATGGTTGACATTCTTTCCCATGATGGCTATCTTTAGGACACCCTAAACTTTATCATTAAGATGCCAGTTAAACCTATGGCAGTTGTGTAGATGTGTTTTCTTGGTGCCTGCAAATCACATATGAATATAGGCTTAGGAGTATTTACAACAACACTACTTTTTTATTTGGATCCTAAAAATATTGTGACTTATGTTCTTCTCTCAAACATCTATGAAAAAGTGGGTAGGTGGTGTGAGGTTCAAATGGTAAGGAGATTGATGAAAGATAAAGGAATTAAAAATATCCCTAGATGTATTTGGATTGAAGGTCATAAAATGGTATGTGCTTTTTGTGTAGGAGACAAATCACATCCACAAACATAGGAGATCTATGCAAAGTTAGAGAAATTAGCTTGGGAGATGAAGGTGGTAGGGTATTTTCCATATTCAAGACATTTACTTAGTGATGTGGAAAAGGAGGAAAAATAATTATTTCTCTACCACCATAGTGAAAAGTTGGAATTGATTTTGGTTTTTTAGACACACCCCCTAGAACAACTATTAGAGTTAAGAATATTCAAGTATGTGTTGATTTCCACAGTGCAACAAAGTTTATCTCCAAGATTGCTGGAAGAGAAACTGTTGTGAAAGATGCAATTTTTTTGCATCATTTTAATCTAGGAGAATGCTCTTGTGGAGAATATTGGTGATGCTAAATGAAGTGATCTAAAAATAGGATCGCACTATAATAATGTGCACCATGTCAAATTTGCACTAATAATGAAGGAAAAAGGTCATATTTTCAAGTTCTAGAAGAAAATTTGGTTTTGTTTTTGTTTTGAGTATTTGGAAATCTAGACTATGATGTTGGCTTCATAAAATTAGATGCATAGAGTGCAATGGAGATCACTACTTATATACACTATTGGGGTATTTGTCAAAGACTTATTTATGATAACACATGGAAATTTAGTTAAATTATTTTCATAAAATCTACATATTTATAAAATGAAAAGTTGGAGGATGTGGTGGAGAAAGAGTGAAACACAAAAGGCAATGAACACTTCAAGTAAATGGAAAGATGCTTGAGCAATAGGAAATGGGAGAGGAGGGCCCACAATTACCCTTTCAAACTTGTATAGTTATTTTCTTTCAATTAATTGTATTATCTTTTGCTTATGTTGTGTTAAGCATCTAATTACACATTCTAAATTCAATACATAATTTTATATAAGTGTATATAGATTTTGTGTCATTTATGGTTAGATATTTCTAATGTTGTTTCACATCCCTTTGCTTGGTGAGATAGCTAATAGATCTATGAATTCACAGATATTTTTTAGTTTAATTTGATTTCAATTTGTTTGGTTTAGTTTATAAAGAAACCTATATAATTTATAATGAAGAAGTAAAAAAAAATCACACTACAAGGGGTAAACCAAATAGGTAATAACCCTGTTCACACCAACATCCCCCCTTAAGTGCAACTTAGGGAGAAGTAGACAAATGCAAAGATGCAAAGATGATGATGGATGGATGGGTCCCGGCTACAAGGCCATGTTAAGTACCCATGTACAAACAATCTGATGCAATACAACTAAAACACTCAATTATAAAATATGTAACAAACATAAATGCTCATTTTATTGAATTCAAACTTGTAAAATCTTACATAAATCTGCAACATCACAAAAAAATAAACTTATTACATTTGGCCTTCCATGGCTTCTCGTACAAGAATATCTCTCTTTTCTTATGCTCTCATATTTTCCTTTCTTTTTCTTTCCATCCTTCTCATCCACATATTTCTTATTCTTAAAACCCCTTTTTCCTTCCTCCAAAAATTTGCGAGAAATCCCCCTTCAAAATTTGCCAAAAATCATTTTTTATAATGACTCCACAACCACCATTTTCTCTCTCCTCCAACTCCCCCACCCAAATTGGGAGAATCTTTTTTTTTTTTTTCAAATCATAAAAAAATAATATTAATTGCTCACTAAAATCCACTCCCACAATTTGCTAAAAATAATTGACAACTCAAATTTCCACTCCTAGAAAATAGCTCCAAACTTGGAAAAAGACAAAAGCCACACAACTTGGGCATCCAAATTAGCCATGCTATAGTTGAGGGAATTTAATGAGTTGTCTCCACTTACAACTCCCCAAAAATCCACTCCCAAGATTGCCTTTTGATTTTCCACTTCAAATTGCCTTTATTAATTTTACACTCCAAAATTGTCTCCTAAACTATCTCCCACTCCTAGATTTTTGCAACATTATTATTTTTCCAATATTGGAATAAGGCCAATTTATTTAATATATTATTTAGGCCTAATATTGCATTTATTTTCCAACTTCCAAATTACCAAACTATAGGAAATTAAAATATTTTCTTTTTTTGGTTGATGAGGATTGCCATTGACCGTGGATGCTCCTGCATCACAATCTCTCACAAACAAAGTAAAGGAGAAAAACCCATAAGAAAAAACCCTTCTCCAAAAAAGAGAAAAACAATGAAAGTGAAAGAAGTGAAAGAAGGAAGGACACAACATGACCCCCCAAGGACTACTTCTATCATGAATATACAATCAATTACCCCTCCATAGGAGAGTCTAAAGAATGGGATGATAGATCCCCCCACAAAGAAGTAGCTCCTATGCCAATGGTGAATGTCTAAAGATGAATGCTAGACAGTGTCATGTACCTGCAAACAACATTTCTCCCCTTAGGAAAAAACCAATCCAAACGTTGATGTAGAAGAAATTCCATCTCTAAGAAGATATATGAGGGAAGAAGTCTCATGATGGGTGCCTCAGAAAACTACTCAAATGTCCACATGTCAAAATCAAAGGATGGCACAATGCAATGAGGTGTGACCAATCCAAAAACCTGGGTAGACTCATGAATAAAAACCTCAAAAGATGCAGTAGATGGAATACCAGTTGTGTTGTAACTATCATCAAAGAGGAAAGGTAACCCCTCAAGTGTGTCCTCCAAATTTGTAATATGAGACTCACAAAACAAGTCTAATATACCTACCAAGAAAGTATCCCACAAATTTGTATATGAAAGACTCGAATGATCCTAGTCAACTGAAGTGGAAGGAGCCAAGTCAATGCTGATCTCTAAAGAAATAGGAGGTGGAGGAGAAGAAATCTCAGCACTAGTCTCAGGAACCAAAGTAGGGAAAGAACACCAAGGTTCAAGTGACCAAAATTTTCCTCATAAACATGATTCACACTTGATGCATGAGTGTGAATATCAATCAATGGATCTACAACATCATCAAGAGAAAAATGGGAGAATTTATACAAGTGAGATGCATGATCAGCCATCCCAACAACAATGATTCTCTACTCTCCAAGTCCCTTGTGATCACTAAATCAAGAGTGAACTCCATTTTCTTCCCTGCACCCACTAGTAGAATTTTGGCAAATAAATGACTACGTGACTAAAACTTTTAGTCGCGACAACTAAAAATGACTAAATTCTACTAATTGTTTGCAACACAACTATAAATGACTAAATATATGACTAATTAATGACTAATTTGATCATCAGGTAAAAAACACAACTAAATAATTAGTCACACAAATAAAAATGACTAAATAATTAGTCACACAAATAAAATTAGACAATATATATTACTTTTTTTAAAATAATAAATATTACTATTTTTCCACATATTTTAAATATAATATATTTTAAAAATATATATTAATTTAACTAAACTATAACATCTAAAAAATAATTAAAAAAACACTTCCCAATATAATTTTATAATAATTACATCCCACATATTACTTAATATAACAACTCGTAAAAGGGGCAAGTGCAGTCATTTTATTTTGCTTTATTATAGACTTGAAGAACACCCTATAATCAGGGATTAAATTTGATGATCGACTTTACCTGTCAAGCAATTTTTAATGATGGTTATCTATTCAAAGATGACCTTAAAATACTATGATATATTTTAGTATAAGTAAAATTTATATATATATATATATATATATATATAATTCTATATAAATTTTGGTGGTCTATCCAAAATCTCCCATTTCATGTGATACAATCTTTTTAAAATTTTGATTGTATTTGATGGTAAAATTTTTTAAATACAGTCATATGGCCATCAAATTTAGGCCCTCCCTGTAATTACTTAAAAATAGGTTTAGTTTGTGGAGGCGGGAAAGTGTAGATCAAAAGCTAAAAAGAGAGCAAGGAAAGGTAAAAAGATAAAAGCTCATAAAAATACGGCGAGGCCAAGGTGGATTTCTCACACAGATTTTTGATTCTTTTCATCTCCATTGCTAATTGAATTCATTCTGCACCATGGTTCTTGAGGTATACATCATTCTCACAATTTCAATTTGATATTAAGCCATTCAATCCTTGCCCTAGGTAGTTTAATTCAAATATATTAAGTAATATATACCATGTGTGTTCTATTAGGCTACTATGATATGCATAACCAATTCAAAGTGGATGAGAAATGGGGATTACAACCCCTCTAGATTTTAGGCACAGGTAGATACAGTCAATCTTATATGTGGGGCAAAAAACCAGGTTTGGTTATTTTTATTACCCCATCTATTTATATTTTTGGTTCATCATTTGGGCTCTATTATAAATTGATTTAGGGAAATAAAAGTTGGATCTGGCATATGTTGGTTTATTTGTGCAGTCAAATCCTGAGAACACAGTGGGCTTAATGACTTTGGCTGGGAAGAATGTTGGTGTATTGGTGACACCCACAACTAATCTTGGAAAGTTTCTTTCTTGTATGCATGGTGAGGGTTTTGTTTATACCCTTTCTATTCTATATGTAAAGGACTTCTTTTCATTGTTTTTTAAGGTCTTGTTTGTTTTACACTTTTAGAAAAATAAAAACATGTCTTGAGATGGCATATATTGTCATGTAGGCTAGGTTGTGAAATTGATACCATGATTGATTTTCAACTGAGGAAAGGTTATTTTTTTAAGTTTTGAACCTTAGCTTAAAATTACTAGGGCACTCATGCTCAAACCTAGGCTGCAGAGAAATTTCTAGTAGGGAGCACAAACAAGTTACCAGAGGGCAGGGAATTCCATTGACCTAAGAATTGCTCTATTTCTTCCAATAGTAGGAGCCGAAAAATCTTTCTCTTACGTACTTGAAAGTGGGTTTTGTGTACTCAGGTCTATATGTAGATTGCTCATTAGGTCTCAAAAAAGTGGATTGTTGTTGTGGGAATCAGTTACCATTCACAAGAGTGGAATGATAGGCGTTTTGGTTGATTGGGGAATAGATTAAAGATAGTTGGATTGTAAGTCTATATTTATGCCTATTGAAGATGAAAAGCAATAATAGTGCTTTCTACATACTTTGCTATCAGGGATGACATTGAGAGTGCAAAAGGTATCTTTGATGAGAGTGTAGCACTTTATTCTAACATATACAAGGTATATCATAGGGAACAAGAAGTAAATAGATGATTTTGGAAAGCTAGGGAAGAACTATCAGGGATAAATATTATAGTTTTTTAAACAATTTTGGTGAATAATAAATGTTTTTCCCCTACCATGTGTTGTATGCTTCTTTACACTGAATACCAAGGAAATCTTTCAAAAGATGCAGGTAATTTTTAGATGTATTGGCTTGGAGATAAACTCTATTCAGACAATTTTGATTGATCCTATGGGCAAATGGCTTGTGCCAGCACTTGTGAAAAAATAGTTATGTATCATTTGAGGCAATGATACTATTCTAGGCTTAGGAAGTATATGTTGGTTTTCCTAGAACATATCTGTATAGCAAATGGATTGGCTTCAAGTATTTTTAGTTACAAAATGACATCCATGGGGAGGTACTTTGAAACCATAGATTAATCACACCATCTATCCCAATCAATGTCAAGCAACCATGACTTCCATAAGCAGGCTATAAATTTAGACCCATTTTCACAAGGCATACAACTTACAATTCCTATAGTAGATAATAAGGCTTAACTAAAAAAAGATAATTTATGAATAGTCTAGGTCCTGTCCATCTCATTTAATAATGAAGTATATAACAAAGTATTCTTACATGGTCTCCACAAATCAAATTAAAGATTCCATCATGAAGCAAAATATAGATTACAGATTATGCACAGTACATCGAGTCCTTTAAGGACATAGATCTTCCCATAATGCTTTCAACACATTATTTGACTATGTGTACAAGTGTACAGCAACCCATCCTCGTTTGTTAAGTTTGCATGTCAAGGCATACATTTGTGCTACTAGAATAGGGGACTCAAAGAAATATTACAATCTTAAGATAGATAGATATGAACATTTGAATGCAAGGAATTCATTACCCCTTTTCTCCACCTTTAACGGTTTAATTAATAGAAAGAAAGAAAATATATTAATATCTATGAATTTGATCAACAATAGATCAAAGGAACTAGAATGTACAATCGGTACAATAGCAAAGAATTAAGGAAAAAGGGGCCTTAGATTTAAAGCAAATGCAATCAACCAAGAAGAGTAGAAAAAGAAAATAAACAAACACACAAGGGGTTAACCTAAAAAGAGTAACCAGCAAACTAGTACAAGTATAAAATTTAAATAGATGTGCAAGGGGAAGACTCCACAAGGTAGTGGAAGCAAAAGAAGACAACCCAAGGGGGAACAAAAATCTTGAGGTGTCAGTATTCTCATATGGATTGGAGGAGCCATTAATATTATCATTGATCATTGTAGGAGTACCAATGCAGGGTTTGAGAATGCTTGTTGGGGCTAAGGGGGTTGACCTAGACAATCCTAGGAGGTAGTTGATACCTACTAAAATCTTTACTAATAGTCAAAGTTGAAGAACTAGTGGTGCTAGGGAAGAAGTTGGTAATGTGAGATTGCCTTTGAGCTTGGGTGTGAGAGGGTCCTCAACGTCAAAAAGAGATGGAGCCATAACCGTTAGAATGAGTTGGGGTGCCAAGTAGCCTTATCCTTAGTACACCACAATATTGAGCAGTTCCTCAATGATCTACCTCCAATTGTATGTGAATCAATAGTATCTGAAGAGCACATAATGCTTCCAATATATGTTATGGATTGATAGAAGCAATCAATTTGGTAGATCTAGTATAAACAATAGTACCTTCCCATGGATTTTAGAGCTAGTAATTATGTTCTCAAACCACCATAAAGAGAAGCATGATGTCATTAACAAACAAGAGAATCTCAATTAATATATGGATACCTCTACTCTACATGGATGGTCCCTCAAATGTGAAGAACTCTGTTTTAATGTAGAGTGTAAGGCTAAGCAATGTTTCTTTCAATTTTAGGGACAACCCACATTTATAAGGACAACCTCGAGTTTAAATCTCTATAAGAAAGCAACTCTCAAGTAGATGATACACATGCCATCTTCATGATCTAGGCCCCTGCCATTAGTTATAATACCAAAAAGGGTCAACTATCCCTGCAAATGTCCAATTGTCTCACATTTTCAAACATGGCAAGGACTTTAAGGAGGTTGGAGCCTAAATCCACAGAAGAGATGGAACTATTTTCTTGTAATGTAAATCCACACAAAATTGAGCTCAATTCTATTTATGAGTTGAGGAAACTCCAAATGGTAGAACCTCTAGTGGTGATGCTTCTTCTTAGACTCCAAACTTTCCCTACTATTAATGTATCAATGAATAATCACCTGAGAAAAATTCCTTGGTAACCTAGCCTTTGGCTTCTTGATGTAGAGGTCTAGACAAATGAAATGATCCATCCATGATTTCCTACTCATTAGGAGTTCTTTTCTATATAAGTTGGACTAGCAGTTCCCCAAAACACAAGCTCAAGTTGCTTTTTAAGTGTTGCAAGTTCATAATACTCAAACAAAGAGCTCTCACAAATCTTTATTTCACATTCCACAAAGGATAGGTCATGAAAACTAGTGCACCTAGTAATAGAATGTGAAGTTGATCCAATTGTATCTAGTATTGCAAAATTATTTCTCATCCAATTGCTGTTATTGAGAAGGCCCATTGAGTCAAGCTTGAACCTTGTGAGTTTTCTTTAATTTCCAAAGTAAACAAAGTAAATTTTAAATTATAAATTGTCAAACAAAGTAAACTAAACAACGTAGATAAAATGCTACTTAGGAAATTGACACATTCAACATACTCTGCCCCAATGCCGTCTCTCTCATGTTAAAGGCTTAACTGACTATATAAGATTGACATGATTCACAATATCAAGGTACAAGGAAATTGTTACAGCAACATTCATGGATAAGGTGCAGACCTAAAATGATAGTGATATCTTTTATTCATTGGTACAAGGAGGAGGTCCAAGCAATAATGATTCACCTAAATGAAGACTTGAGTCAAAATAACAAATCCAATGGAAGGGTCTCACTAGATCTAGAGAAACCAGTCCAAGTTGAAATAACAAAATTAGAACCATAGCTAATCTTCACTTTTTTAATAAAAGAGTACAAAAAGAACCTTTGTTTGCAATGATTAAAAATTGTCAGTGATAGTTCTAAAACTAGTAATTTTGTGATTTCAAATAATATTAAGTTTTGAGTGTCTAGTCCTAGAAGATGAGAGTATTCCTATGATTAGGACCAATGGTAAAGCACCAAAAAAAAGGAGAGATTTTCACACTCTTCCACCCACTTTTGTAAATTCATGTACACTTTTGGAGCCATAGATCTCTATAGAAAATAGATCTTTACTATCTTAACAAAAAAAAAGAATTTTGGTTCTTAGTTTGGCCAAATCATATGCAATTAAAAAAAGATCTAGAAGATAGCTTCAGTTTGAAAGCTCTTACACTTTCAAGGTCTTCCCATTACTTATGTGGAAGAAGTTAAGAATATTTGTTCATTCTTCATTAAGAAAAAAATTAGAAATCAAGAATTCCAACATGGTTATATTACTAGAAGACTAAGTGTTATGACCTAAGCCACGACAGTCCACACTCTCACTTTGGTTAGGTAGGTAGACTTGCACAAACTGAAACTAGACAACATATTGCTAGCACAAACTTCATGGCACCAAACTCAAACCTCAATGGCAACACTCTAGGCCATTGGCACTCTTCCATTCAACAACTTAGTTGGCCAACTACTAGATTGGCATTACCTAAGTTGAAACACAGTGCAGAGGACTTCCACATAGGTCAGACTCAATATATGTGCCAAAGTTTTAATCACATGTCAGTACTCTATACAACATTCCCATGGTTCATGCAACATCAATAAACTAGCCCACATTGAAAAATATAGATTACATCACAAAATTTCATTTCTATACATCCATCGCACTGCATAAAATATGTTTCATGTTCCTTTCCTTCCATAGGAGGGACCTTAAAAATTCTTATCCCTATATGTTATATTCTCCTCGATGATGTTATTTTATACAATTTATTTTGTCAAAGAGACTTTAGAACAACTCTTATCAATATGGTATGGTGTCTTCGATGATGTTTGTTTTATTAGGGAGACTTGAAAGTAGCTCTCGCCAATACAGTGCAGTCTCTTTGACGGTGCCTATGTGTGAATTGGAGCTTTGGATGAGGGTATGAACATCCATCAAAAGCATATTTAGAAGTGGATTTTTATCAGATATTGTAGTTGCAAGTTCTACTTCGAATCACCGAAGCCTTCACAAAAACTTCTACACAAAATTCAATAATGAAGAATTTATGCACAAATTCTCTTTTGAATGATTTCAAATTGTGATCAATTTATTTGTAGCTTATGATGTGTAGATGAGATTTGACGTTCCTTGTAGTTTCCTATGCCATTCACTAAAGCGGCATAAAATCTCCAAACATGTTAGGTGTGGCAATTCTTAAATATCCATGTACACATACATATATTATGTGTATATGTATGTGTATTTATGTATTTCCATATATATAATTGTAAGGAATACAATCTCTTTTACATAAATCTAGGATAATTAAGTAAATGCAAACAATTGTAAGAGAAATTGTTCTAAGAGATGTGAACCATTTCCATCATTTTAAATAGGGCCAATGTTCTTGTGGAGAATATTGGTGGTGCTAAATGAAACAATTTGAAAAATAGGCTTGCACTATAGTAATGTGAATTACATCAAATATCCAATAATAATGAAGGGACACCCATCAAAGCATAATAGCAGGGATCTTTTTGTCATATGTTGTAGTTACAAGTGCCCTTCTAGACATACATGAAAATTTGGAAGAATAGACAAGGCAAGCAAACTGTAGAAAGATCATTCAAAGTCCAACATGGATGTATGAAGAGGTCACTGTGAGTTATCAACTAGGCCTACAAAGATCAAAAGATTTCTACAAGGGATAAAGGGTAGTCTCAGGTAATGGTATGATGGATGCTTCTTATTTCATTCTAAAATTCTATTCTCATTTAATGAAGATTTCATAGACTGTGGAGAGTGTCTTAAGATCTTGTGTAGTTATAGAAGCCATTAAAATTTTTAAGGCTAGTGTCAAACACAATGAAGTGCATGTTATGCAAAACCTTTGAGAGAGCTTTCAAGTATTGCAACATGTTCAAGGTACAAGAATATGGAGTCATCATAATAAAGATGTAGAGTCATTCCAAAGATCTCCATTACCTTGAGTTACCTTGAGCCTGTACTAATAGTGTCAAGTCTTCCATGATAATGAGCAAGTTGTGAATATTGTTGAAACATGCATAGTGAAGTTTCAATGACATACAAGGGTCCTTGTAGCTTGATATGGGACAATGGGTAGTATGCACAAGGAAAAAGAGATTTGGAACTGATGAAGAAGAAAACCTATAGAAGTTATCACAAGGTCTGTAAAGTCATTACAAATCCTTGAAAGACTATGGGCATAGTGTTCAAACATCACTGAAACTTAGTATAAAGATGTATAGGTTTGTGAACTATGAATGGACTATGAAACCCTAAAAAGCATTAAGGAAGTACTACAATCTTGGATAGGGTTATCACTATATACCAAGGCTATATGAGGAGAGTTTCTCTATCATCAGGAGATCTACAAATGGATAAAGGTGGTGACATAGTTATTGAACTCTGCCAATGAAGTTGTCAAGAGTAAAGAACTCTACCAATAGTTTAGGGTCTGCATAGTGAACCTAGAGGTATGTCAACATTGTCAAACACTTGTACAAGTTTAGGAAACCCTACAAAAACCATACCAAAAGACATGAAGGACCCATGCATCAATGTCAAACACATTTTGAAACTCTACAAGATATTTAAGGGTTTATGAGGGTATTGTAGAAACCTAATAATAGTAGCAAGATGTAGAGGAAAGACACACCATGGGTAGTAAGTGAAAGTCTATAATAATTACAAAAAGAATACAAATATGTCTAAGATGTATGAAGGTTTGAAAACTCCTGCATAAGCTTTGTATAAGTTAAAAGTCTTCATGAGAACCCTAAAGAGTCCAAGAAGCCTACATAAGAGTAACATAGCATTATCAAGATGGTTTAAAAGTGTCTATAGGTTTGTAAGTCATTCAAAGTTTGTATAGGTTCTCTCAAGACTTATTAATTCATATTAGAGGCCATGTATTATAACCTACAGGTTTGCATATTCTTAACAGATGATATCGATTACAGTGAAAGTATCATCTTGCCTATGCACAATGGAGTATCATAGTGAATGCATAGTAAATGGTATGCCTAATAGAATATTCTATCAATGATCACTGACAATAGTAGGTATGACAGTGACAGTTTGCAATTCTCTAACAGTGACAGTTATGGTCTTATACTTCTTTCTTATGATAGTGAAAAAGTGGCTTGCTAATGACAGTGGTTGCTTGTGATAGTGGTATGCATCTACATCCTTCTTTGATCCTTGGTTGCACATCATTGGTGTCAAAGGTAATGGTGTTTGTTGATGCAAGGTAAGTTTCAAAAGTGTTGATAAAAGTTGATGCAAGGTAAGGTACTTACACATATAAGTATGATAGAGTTGTTTCTTGATCATTCAAATATTCAGTTGAAGTGAGTATTGTTATTTATGCTTTAGAAAGTTGCAAGAGGTGTGATTGTTATTTATGCTTCAGAAAGACACGCCTCTTCACACATAGTTGCTACCTTTTGTAATTATAATCTAATGTTTATTTTTGAGATTATGTTTCTCATTCTACATCTCAAGAATGAAATATGACATCTTGAAACTCATTACGCATTTGTATATATTACAGTTTAACTGTGAAATGTTACCCTTTGTATTATTAGATCAGGGGACTTTTGCAAGTTCCCTCTGATATGACCTGATCTCTTTGATAATCTTCAATGAGGATCATTTTATTTTTATCGAAGGGACTATAAGACTTCTCCTCCCAATGTGTTGTAGTTTGCTTGATGATGATCACATTCTTTCATGCACGGTGTTTCATCAGAGGGACATTAAAGTACCTTCCACCGATATAGTATAGCCTCTTCGATGATGATTGTTTTATCGGGGAGACATGAAAGTAGCTCCCGCCGATATGGTGCAGTCTCTCTGATATAGGTTATTTTACATTAGAATATGATAACAAGTATGACCTTGATAAGAAGATGACTATGGGAGAACGAATGAGATACAATCTTTGCACTAATGATATAAACTCTCCAAATGTCAGTTTGACAGACGGTAATGCTAAAGGAAGATCTACAATCTTACCCTCTGCATGGGAACACACCAGATTTTCTAAAGAATTATCAAATTCAGCACTAAATTGCCCTAGTTCTTCAGCAGTGTTTCCATAGAATGTGAGGGTTTCAAAGAGAAATTTCAGCTAAGAGAAAATGATGTAGAAAGAAAAGGATTATAGACTTTCTTTTGGGGTTCAAGCTCACTAGAAGTGAATGCAAATAGTGGTTGAGAGGGTTCCCTAACTCGTATTCCCAATTCATTGTTATATCAAGTTGAAAGACCACTGAATAAATAAATCCTCCTCTAACTTCAACTGGTAGTTTTAGGCTATAATTCTTCAGTAAATGCTCCAAGCTACTAATACAAATGTTAAATTCCTTTGCATAAAATGTAAGCCAGCCTTCTAATTGTTGGATGTCCATGATATTGGAAACAATTTGTAATTTATTAATCTTTTCATAGGTATCATTTGATGCTAAGAAATTCTATTTAAAATCAGAACAACGGATACTATTTCTACCATGAATATAGCATCGCATATCATCCCATTAGGGAAAGCTTCTTTCCTTTTTGGTTGTTTGATTGTCTGTGTGAATGTGACGACTAGATGGAAGAGACTTAAAATTACTGGAGAAGTCTTTGGTTGTTTGATTGTTTGTGTGAATGTGACTACTAGATGGAAGAGACTTAAAATTACTGGAGAAGTCTTTGTTAGCTTTATAAATTACATCCAAGGAGTCTAAAATATGACCCACAGGCTCACTTATGTCATGTGAGTATGATCTCAAGGGGTTTTTGCATGAAAGTCAACTAGCATTAAGATATTATTCTCCAAAGTAGGCCACATAAACAGATTTGACAGTGATGTTTTTTTGAGAGTTGCAATCAAAATGCTCATCACAGGCACTTAAAATTTTGCCAAAATTTCATGGTGCTAGCACAAGGTTGGGACATGTCATGTTTTGATACATGATCAAAGGTGAATAGATATGGTCTTTTGAGACAGTTATATTGTCAATGCACAGTGAACAATGACATATTTACTTCATTCTCTTCTAACAGAACCACTTGGTTTTAGACATGAATGCTTTCCTCATTGGTTTCAGACATAAGTGTCTTTATTTGCAGTTGGATTACAAAGACAATATACAAATCCATGTGTATTATGCCTCATGTTCCTAATGGCAATAGTTCTTTGATGGTGTGACAGTAAGCCTTCTAACTTGATGGTACAGGAGTAAGCCTTCTAACTTGATGGTACAGGTCTCTATTGGCAATGTTATGACTGTTTGTATAGCAAAGTGGAGTGGTATGTGGAGTAGAGTGGAGTATCTTGATGGTCTTGCAAAATGAAGTCTTTGTTCTATCTTTGCTAATTGTAAGGTCACCTAACCTTTTTCATGAATTGTGATGTTTCATTTTAAAATAATTATTTGGATAATTTAATACTGTATGGAAAAGAAATTATATGTATGTTCTTAAATTATGTACGTTCTTTCTTATTTACATGTTTTATAAAGTTTTCTTTAAATTCTATTTTGGACCAAGAAATGACCATTTCTTTGCATATGAAAAGTCATGTTGTTCAGTTTTAAAAGAGGAGGAAATGAATGAAGGGGGAGGATACGGAAAAAAAAAAAAACTAGAATCAAGAAATTATGCTTCTTGGGTTGTAGACTGGGTTATTGGTTTTCAGGTGTAAAAAGGAAAAAACCATGGAATTTGCAAAAGAGGCGAAGAGGAGAGGTACCAAATCTACAAGAAAATCTGGTATGATCAATAATGATTCTTATTTTATCAATCTTAGAATTCGACTTAGCTGTTTATTCAATGTGTTTCTAGTGATCATTAAATCAAAATTATATTAGTTGTGAGGTGTTACCATTCAAGAAGTTAAATCACCCCAAAAGTTTTACAATTACCTTTTGCTCATTCAGATGTCTGTAGGTTTGCACCATGCATTTTTGTTGTCCAGATATTTTGTTTGGATGCTTCAATTAATAGAGGAAACAAAGAACATACTCAACTTTTATACCCTGGAAAGTTTTCATTAATGGAGGAAAAACCAAGTGTAGATGCTAATAGAATGTCTAACTTGTCCATATGGATTACAAAATAAGTAAAAGAGTGATTACAACTTCAGTGCTACTCTATGCTTCCTGTCAAGTATTTCTCATTTACTGGAACTGAGTTTTTCCTACCCTATTTAATTCATACATATATTTCTAACTTCCTTGAACTGAGTTTTTCCTACCTTATTTAATTCATACATATATTTCTAACTTCCTTGAACCTGTCTATAGGCTTTCCAATTCTCTTTTATGCTTTTGGAACAAAAAACCATCTCTTGCACTGGAAGCTTCCCATGCGAAGTTGGAATGCCAAAAGTTGTGACTGTTCTGTAGCAGGTATTTAAACCACTACTTTGTCCTTTGGACCCTTCTTTCACCGCCTGAACTAATGCTATCAATAGCATTTGATAGAGAGTTCTAGAGTCATAAATAAATCATTTTGTGCATATCCGCAACTGTTATTTTTCCATTAGATGGAATCTTTTGAGGCATTCTATCAAACTATTCACTTATCCTTACTCGTTTCGATGCTGTCGCATATTTGCATACATGTTTACCAGAGCATTTTCAACCATATTGAGTGCCATAAAAAAGGTTAGGGACACATAAAAATATTGAGTGCCATCAAAAATGTTAGGGACACATAAAAATAAATAATACAAGAATATAAATAAACATTATGTTTTCTGTAATGACACTGTAGAAATCTCAAGGCTAGATTCTCAAGCATCCATAGTCTTTGTTTCTGAGAGTAATCTATTAAACATAATGCATTACCTGCATGCTTATATCTGTAGATCACTTTGTATAAATGCTTAGGAGTATTTTACGTTGGATATCTTTGAGCCATAGTTAGACATTGCCTTCATAATTGATAAGCTACTATGAATCCTTAATCAACCTCCTTTCTTCTTTAAATCCGTTTGCTAACCTTTGCCTGGCTTTTGGATTTTTAACTTGATTGCATGCATAAATTGAGAGAATGGTTCACTATTCCTTAAAGCACCAATAATCAATGATTTTATTCTTTTTAAAGCATTCAAATTAGAAATTAGAATTTAGGGATATGCTTAGAATCTCTTATTAGAAACTAAAGCAATTTCCCTTAAATTTGTATCTTTCTTCTCAAATAATTTATTTACTAAGTATTTCTTAAGTAATTTATTTAGTAAGTATTTCTTAAGTATTTTATTTAGTAAGTATTTTATCTTGGAAAATATTAATTAGTCATGTAAATAAAGAAATAAATAATCTTTTTTATGTATAGAATGATTTAATTTATAGAAAAAATACTTGATTATAAATAAGAATTTATCTTGATTATTGAAAAGAAATTTATTCATTTTTTTAATACAGAATGTGAATTATCTTGTAATTACTTTTCTTATACTTATAGAAAGAATATAGCCTATATTTGAATTGGATGTAAACTAAATTATATGGTTGATAACAAATGGTAATGGTTAGGTAAATGCTTATTAATTAAATTATGTTCATATGAATATAAATAGAATCGAAAGTAAATGTATTGATTAAAGCTTATGACCTTAGTTAATTTAGTATTATTATTATTATTTCTCCATGGTTTCCTTATCTTAGAAAGAGGTTAATATAATTTTAGCTTGATTAAAGTAGTTATCAAGATTAGTGATTATGGTTTTAGATTTTGCTCATTTTGGATAGAAAATGTGTTTATACATAAAAAAAATTGATGGTAGAAATAACATGATTGTTTTGAAACCTTGTTATTAGATGATTGAGTTTAAATATTGTAAGTAGACACACTAAGAGGGTGTGTATTATTATTAATTTACTGAATTGAGAGATTAATTTTGGTACTTAGCATATTATTATTAATGATTTAACCCTTTAGGGTATTTGGCATATTGATAGCTTAGAGCCATAATTGAAGAAAAAGCAATATTGATAATGGTTATAGAACTAAGAGTATGAATTACGCCTTCTATGATATGAGATTGAATCTCCTATATATATACTATTAAAAATGACTAGTATTATGTACTCGATGTGGTTTACTAGTGTGAGCTAGACTTTCTAATTCAGTTACATTAAACCTTGCGAGATAACTATGAAAATATTTTCAAGGAAATTAAGCCTTAGATCATGTTGCTGGTGAAATTTCATAAGAATGTTGTGGGATAGGTAAACTTTAATCTCCTACTATCCTCAAGAATGGATTATATTGCAAAAGTGTATCTAAAGAAAATGTTGATATCAGCATAGTAGTTTTGATTTGTATGATACCGTTTTGTGGTTCCAAATTCAAGTTCTCAAACTACGAAGTCTCTGTGCTACTTGTATGTAGGCAAGGCCATCACCCTGAGATATTAGTTTGGCCCTTAGGGCCTTAGACTCATTATTCTATACTTTGTATCTGCTAGGTATCTATATTGACTATGCAGAACTAATGATTACATTTAGTGTGCAGATTCAAACTTGATAACTATGCAGGATACCGAAGCTGAGGAAGTATTTTCCCCTTGCGAAGGGATGATCTTAAGACATTTATTGTAAATGTGTAAAATTGTATAAGCATTTGTATCTTGGGAATTCTTTATAACTTATTTTGGAAATTATTTAAAATAAGAAAATTTTCTCTTGTAATCATATCTGTATTTTCATTATTTATGACTTAATTATTAATTTATTGTTGATTACTGATTTTTTTTTGAGTGGGCATTACATAGGTATCAGAGCACTAGGTTGCAACACTTGGGAGCTTTGGGGGTAAGAGTGTTAGTAATGTAGATTCATTTTTGGGATCTCATCATGGTAAGTAGAGATAAATTTTGATTGTTAAAGGATACAGAATCGAAATCTAGTAAAATAATTTTAAATTATATATAAATATGTTCATAGATGTATTCTTGAAATTGTGAGTTTTTGTTTAATATCAAATAATGATTTTCATCAAGCATGTATGTTTATAACCTTAATCTATGACGATACTGACAAACTTGTGTGTGTGATGGATGGTGATGGTGTATTGGTTAATGGAATTGGTGAAATGTGGGGTTGGAGGATGTTGTCCAAAACTGAGGGTTGATTGAACATATATCTTTTACATAGGTACACTATAAGGGTCTTGGTATTGTAAATGAGTCTATTGATTATTTATACATATTGATAAAGTAATATTAATTTGAAGTGCATTTAGAGAAAGATGAAAGTTTTTCTGACTAAATCTTGTTTTCCAGTTTGGTTTAGTTATGAAATTAAATTTTATTTATGTTGTGATTGATAATGTTGAATGTACTAGAGGATGGAATTTTTGGTATAATGGGAATTGTATTGTGTTATGGAAGTTCTATGGTGTTATGGGAGATTATTATTTTAAGGGAGCTATTGTTTTATGGAAGTTTTTCTATTAGGAGAAAATACATAGTTTTCTTAAATATCATATTATTTGTTTTATTTTATGAGAAGAAATGCAAAGAAAGTTATTTTTCATAATCTCTCTAACAAGTATGAGCTATAATTTTGGGGGATACGGAATTTTTGTTACTAGGGTAGCTGTGAACTTGTGAAATTTTCAAAAATTTGTAGAATCTATTTAATTCCTTTTGAATATTAAAAGATGCATTATGAATGTGAATTTATTATTTGAATGTAAAATCTCGAAAAGAAATGATGTTGTAAAAAGTTCTTTGAGTATTTTGAATATTGTTAGTGATTTAATTGTGAATGTTAAAGCTTGGGAGTATGGGTCAAGGTGTCAAGGGGTTTGTTGATATGAAATCTCTTGAGGAGTATAATCTATTGATTATAAAAATGTGCTATAAATTAAAAGAAATCTCTGTTTTGTTGATCATGGGAGTTTGATCTAGGAGTTTGTTTTATGTTATATGATTTAAAGCGAGTTATATCTATTTTATGGGAGATCAAGGAGTTGTTGTGGGAGTATTGGGAGTTGATGGGAGTTATTGTTGATTAAAATTCTATTGTAAAATAAAGATTGTTGCTATTGTAATTGTTGTGTATGTAAAATTACAAATTAGAATAATGTTAGTGATTGTATTTGGTATGAGCATGATGATATGATAATCTATTATGGAGCTCCATGTGGTTTGAAGACTACAGCATTCCCCTCCTCCTTCCCTCCTCCTCTTAGGTGGCTTGTTTGAAGTCACGTGGTGAATAGTGATGTAACAGTCTTATGAATTTTTTTTAAAATTTTATTTTGTCATTATCGCCAAGCTAGTAGTTTTTGAAGATTTCTTTTAGATATTTGGTTGATCGAAATTATAGAATTGTGTTATCCACTATTTAATTTGTTTTATTTAATGATTTTATTTGAAAATTTTACTTATTGAAATTTCATTATTTTGAGGCGTTACCAATGTTGATTATTGTTGGAGTAATGTGAATTGTGTAGATTGCCATACCCATGAGAGGTCACTGGCAGTTTGTGGCATGGGGAATGTACATTGTAAAATTGTGTGAGATCTACTCTATAGCATTATGGTTCTATTTGGCACTAATCATCACTATTCCATTGAAAATATACATGATGCATAGAATTGATATCTATGATGAATAAAGGATTAAGAGTTGTTATAAAAGAATATGTAGTAATGAATTTGATGATATAAGTATATTTCTAGGATAAGTTATGATGATATTACAAAATTCTAATGAAAAGAATGATATTTTCTTTTGTTGTGAATTGTTTGGAAAAAATTTATGGGTTGACCTTAACTTGAATAGCCAAGGTAAGAAAAGAATGAACTGTATTCCTTTTTATGAATCAAATGAATGCTACGGTTAAATCTTGAAAGAAATCTATTGTTCAAGAAATCTATTGTTTGTCTATTGTTCAAGAAATCTATTGTTTGCATGCTTAAATTTGTCAGTCATTCGTATTATGTTTCCTAGAACTAGGTGTTGTGATGGAAAGTATAATGGGGAGTTGATTTGTTTTGGGGGTTTTTGGTGGGATTTTTTGGGAGTATGTTGTTACAGGTGTTTTGAGATATTGTTTCTGGGAGTTGATGTTTAAGGGAGAATTTGGGAGTCCTGGATTAAGGGAGTTATTGATTTTGTTTATTGTGATTGAAAGTAAAATTAATTTGTGAATTAAAATTCTTTTAAATGAAATTGAATTTGATTGATAAGATGAACATTAAGGAAAAGCTTTTTTATTTAATTGCTTGGGGGTGGATTCCATTGGATGAATCCTATGGTTGGGTAGTGAGCAAATCTAGATTGTTATTAAATTTGTGGTTGCAGATCAAGTGAGCAAATTTATAGCCTAAATCTGTTTCTTGTGATATGAAGATTAGTATTGGAAAGCGAAAGGATTCCTTCAGTAATTAGGAGAAATTTATTTCTCTTGATGACTTCGAGGAGGAAGTCCATTTTTAGGGGGGAAGAATGTAAGGGCACCTAACCTTTTTCATTAATTGTGATGTTCATTTTAAAATAATTATTTGGATAATTTAATATTGTATGGAAAAGAAATTATGTATGTGCTTTCCTATTTACATGTTTTATAAAGTTTTCTTTAAATTCTATTTTGGGCCAAGAAGTGGTCGTTTTTTGGCATATGAAAAGTCATGTTGTTCAGTTTTAAAACCATGGAGTTTGCAAAAGATCTGGGAGAAAAGGAGAGGTATGAAATCTACAAGAAAATCTGGTATGATCAATAATGTATCTTATTTTATCAATCTTGGAATTCGAATTAGTTGTTTATTCTGTGTGTTTCTAGTGATCATTAAATCAGAATCACCACAAAAGTTTTAGCAAGTCCATGCAAACTTCATGTACAAAAGTAAATTACATTTGGGGTTTGGAGGATCATTTTTGTTGTCCAGATATTTTGTTGATATTCAAGAAAATTTGTGATTCTTTTGTTTGGATGCTTCAATTAATATAGGAAACAAAGAACATACTCAACTTTTATAGCCTGGAAAGTTTTCATTAATGGAGGAAAAACCAGGTGTAGATACTAATAGAATGTCTAACTCGTCTGTCTAACTCATCCATATGGATTACAAAATAAGTAAAAGAGTGATTACAACTTCAGTGTTGCTCCATGCTCCTTGTCAAGTATTCCTCATACTGGAATTGAGTTTTTCCTACCCTATTTAAGTCAAACATATATTTCTAACTTCCTTGAACTGAGTTTTTCCTACCCTATTTAATTCATACATATATTTCTAAATTCCTTCAACCTGTCTATAGACTTTCCAATTCTCTTTTATACTTTTGGAAAAAAAAAATCATCTCTGGCTGGAAGCTTCCCATGCGAAGTTGGAATGCCAAAAGTTGTGACTGTTCACATTCCCTATTGTTCTGTAGCAGGTATTGAAACCACTACTTTGTCCTTTGGACCCTTCTTTCATCGCCTGAACTAATGTCTATCAATAGCATTTGATAGAGTTCTAAAGTCATAAATAAATCGTTTTGTTGCATATTTGCATACATTTTTACCAGAGCATTTTCAACCATATTGAGTGCCATCAAAAATGTTAGGGACACATAAAAATAAATAATACAAGAATATAAATAAACATTATGTTTTCTGTAATGACACTGTAGAAATCTTAATTAAAATTATATCTCGAAGCTAGATTCTCAAGCATCCATAGAGTCTTTATTTTTGATAGTAATCTATTAAACATAATGCATTATCTGCATGCTTATATCTTTGTAGATCACTTTGTATAAATGCTTAGAAGTATTTTATTAAAATCTTATCACCCACTATTGCAATTTATTCTCCACCGAATTATCTTTGACCAATAGTTAGACATTGCCTTTGTAATTGATAAGCTACTGTGAATCCTTAATCAACCTCCTTTCTTCTTTAAATCCATTTGCTAACCTTTGCCTGGCTTTTGGATTTTTAACTTGATTACATGTATAAATTGAGAGAATGGTTCACTTTTCCTTAAAGTACTAATAATCAATGATTTTATTTTTTTAAAACATTCAAATTAGAAATTAGAATTTAGGGATATGCTTAGAATCTCTTATTAGAAACTAAAGCTCTTTCCCTTAAATTCGTATCTTTCTTTATTTTATTTACTAAGTATTTCTTAAGTAATTTATTTAGTAAGTATTTCTTAAGTATTTTATTTAGTAAGTATTTTATCTTAGAAAATATTAATTAGTCATGTAAATAAAGAAATAAATAATCTTTTTTATGCATAGAATGATTTAATTTATAGAAAAAATACTTAATTATAAATTAGAATTTATCTTATTTATTGAAAAGGAATTTATTCATATTTTTTTATATAGAATGTGAATTATCTTGTGTATATGAATGAGAATTTATCTTGTAATTATTTTTCTTATACTTATAGAAAGAAGATAGTCTATATTTGAATTGGATGTAAACTTAATTATATGGTTGATAACAAATGGCAATGGTTAGGTAAATGCTTATTAATTAAATTATGTTCATATGAAGATTAGTATGCAATTTGAGTATATAAATAGAATGGAAAGTAAATGTATTGATTAAAGCTTATGATCTTAGTTAATTTAGTAATATTATTAGTATTTCTCCATGGTTTCCTTATCTTAGAAAGAGGTTAATATAATTTTATCTTGATTAAATGATTTATCAAGGTTAGTGATTATCGTTTTAGATTTTGCTCATTTTGGATAGGAAATGTGTTTATAGATTAAAAAAACTGATGGTAGAAATAACATGATTGTTTTGAGACCTTATTATTAGATGATTGAGTTTAAATATTGTAAGTAGACACACTAAGAGGATGTGTATTATTATTAATTTAGTGAATTGAGAGATTAATTTTGGTACTTAGTGTATTATTATTAACGATTTAACCCTTTAGGGTATTTGGCATATTAATAGGTTAGAGCCATAATTGAAAAAAACAAATATTGATAATGGTTATAGAACTAAGAATATGAATTACAAATTTTATGATATGAGATTGAATCTCCTCAATGTTTATGTACATGGAGAATAGATGAAAATATAACCAGATCTAACATAAACATTTTGTCTTTTGTGCACACACACACACACACACACACACACACACACATACACACACACACACACACACATACACATATACTATTAAAATCAGTTACACTAAACCTTGCAATATAACTATGAAAATAGTTTCAAGGAAATTAACCCTTAGATCATGTTGTTGGTGAAATTTCATGAGAATGTTATGGGATAGATAAACTTTAATCTCCTACTATCCTCAAGAATAGATTATATTACGAAAGTGTATCTAAAGAAAATGTTGATATCAGCATAGTAGTTTTGATAAATGTATGATACCATTTTGTGGTTGCAAATTCAAGTCCTCGAACTACGAAGTCTCTATGCTATGCATATGTAGGCAAGGCCATCATGAGCCTATGAGACATTAGGTCATCCCTTATGGCCTTAGACTCATTATTTTGTACTTTGTATATGCTATGTATCTCTATTGACTATGCAAAACTAATGATTACATTTAGTGTCCAGATTCAAACCTGATAACTATGCAAGATATCAGAGCTGAGAAAGTATTTTCCCCTTGCGAAGAGATGATCTTAAGACATTTATTGTAAATGTGTAAAATTGTATAAGAAGTATTTGTATCTTGGGAATTCTTTATAACTTATTTTAGAAATTATTTAAAATAAGTAAATTTTCCCTTGTAATCATATATGTATTTTCATTATTTATGACTTAATTATTAATTTATTGTTTATTACTGATATTTTTTTTGAGTGGGCATTACACTAATGATATGCCTCTTTGCCAGTGTATAGTCCATTTTCATTGCTATCACTGTGCTTTTGATGAACAAAGGTCTATGGTATTGTGGATGCATTGGTTCCTAAGTTTCCAACTTAGATAGAGACAGTGAATGGTTTCTTGACAATGATATTTGTCTTTATTTGCTTGACTTGACAACACTGATATGACATGACAGTGATATTGGTTGTTTGGTTTATGATAGTGACTTATAACTCTTGTTTCAATAGTTGCTAGTAGACAGTGTTCTTGAAATAAACTTTGATGTGATAACAGTACAATGTCATTGTTGATAGTACACCTTGATGCACTGGATAGTACAGTTACCTCACCATGCAGTAGTCCTCTTTCAATGGCCAATGACATCTTGTATGGTCTCTATACTACAAATAGTTTGTGTTCACATTGGTTGCTTGGTAACTCAACAAATTTCTTGAGCTTGTGACAGTGGTATACTTCATCACTAATATTGTAAATTTTGGGTAGAGCACTATATAGAGTTTCCCGATATTAAATGTGTCATTGTCAACACTCATGCTATCGAGCCACAGGTCTATGAAACATGATGTGCTCTTGAAATTGAATAGAAACTACCAATTCCCTTACTGATTATAGTATTTCTCATGCCCTTGTTGAGTTCTTTGGGACCCTTTCTAGAGAGTGGGCGTTGGAGTGCATGAAAGATCTCCTTCTTGTCAACCTAAGGGGAAATCTCCAAATAATTGTCTAGGTAAAAATTGTGCACCTTTTATTTATTTCAAATTAATAATGTTGGCTCTAGATGACATTGACAATTGCTCTCTTATTTTTGATGTTAAATTCTTTCATGTCACACAAGCTGCCAAGGAATATTCTGAACAATTGGGTGTAGATTCATGCATCAAGTTGTTTGAACAGTTCAAGTCTTATGAAGGGCTATGTTTCTTCTTGGTTGCATATTTGAACTCCAGGTGATTTGATTTTGGATTGTCACTTGTATCATTTTGCCACCGATATTCATTGATCTATTTGAGAAAGTAATTTTGTAGTAGCTTGGGAACCTTGTACTTATATGGTAAACTATATTTTCAATGTCATTAGCAGTGAGGATCCTGACATTCACTTCAAATACATTAAAGCAGCAGCCAAAACTGGACAAATCAAGGAGGTAGAACATGTTGTTGGAAACAATGTAGATAACTAAGAGGGGGGTGAATCAGATATCTTAATTTCTTAACTTTCTTTTCTTCTTTAACAATAGTGCAATATCAAAACATATAAGCATAAATGAACATGAGAGTAGAAATGAAATCAGCACACATAACACAAGGATTTTTACATGGAAAACCCTGTTAACGGAAAAACCACAAGGTGACTAACCCAAGATTGTATTCTCTATTAAAAGAATAGAAGTACAAAATGGCACTTGCCAATTAGGGCTCACTGTCCAAGCACACTGCTCACAAGAGGCTCACTGCCTACAAGAGACTCACTATCTACAAGGTATATAGAAAGTAACTAGGTATTTGAACTGATCAGGGGCATCCACATATGTTGAGGTTTAGTTTCAGTTAGGTTCAATATACTGATCTGCTACACTTCATTCTTCCTCTGCTTACTGCTGCTCTTCTGTCACATACCAGATTTGTATAGCTGTTTCCACACTGCTCTCTTCTTTTCTTCACACACTTTATCACACCACACACACCTTCACATCGAAATCCATCTGGTATATATATCCACACCAAGGATTTCAACATCTTTCCAATCGGCATCCAAAATACTCAAGATTTTCCCAAACTCTGGTCTGTCGGCTGAATCCTTGCTTATTAAGTGATGCGTATCACAGAGATAGTTATAGAAGTCATCAATCATGTCAGCCAACCATGAATGATCCCTCAAGAAGCTTGATCACCGTCAATTCCTCATCTAGATTAAGGTCTAATGCTCTGCCGGTTAGTTCTTTCTCAGTCTGCTTTGCCTGTTAGGAACCCATCACTTAGGTGCTCATATCTTTTCACTCTTTCATCACCAGAGGCTCAATCTCTAGAATGTGGTAGTCATGGTACTCGTACTGACTTCCCCAAGTCCACACTTTGCTGAGATACTTCCTCTTAGAGATCCGGACTTGATTATCGGACCTTGCTACATGCTCTATTCTTGTTCACCAAACCAAAACACTCTTCAATCTGACTTCCGGTATAGACCTACTATACTCTGTGGATGTGTGGGATGGACTTTGTTGCCATCAATGACAACACTCATGAAGCCACACAGTGTCTCTTGCCAACAATCTCCCCCTTTGGCATTGATGGCAACACTTAGTGAAAAATGACTAAGTGTTATAACAAACTCCCCCTTGGTTGATGCTCTATCTTATGTACACTTTTACCGGAGCTCCCCCTTAGCTAGATTCTACATTTTTCACTACCCCTCACTCCCCATTTGACATCAATGGCAAAGGGTAGAATCCGCACACCAAAATTTTCAAAAATTAGCCTATACATAGCCGCATAAGTATATATACAAGTTATACTTACATATACTTAAGTATATCCGCAAAAGTGGTTTTCAAATGGACAAATTCTATTGCCCAACTCTGCTTCATCCTATCCAAAATTGAGATCTGACCACTTAAAAAAAATGCAAAAGCTTCTGCCCTCTTTAAGTCTGACGGATCACTGGTCCAGGCTGTGGTCTGGGCATTAGTTAGGGCCTCATGCATTACCTCTAACTTGGCGATAATTATCCCTCTTAGTTCACTTAGCCTGCTTTTTCTATTCTTCTTCTCCTTTTCAAGCCTCTTTATTTCATTTATAGTGGCAATAGTCTGACACTCTTGATTCATTATGGAAGAGGTCAGAGGATCAAAATTTTGAGATAAACTTGATAGTTTGCTCTCTTGTTCTTCCACCTTCTTGGCAATGTATGTTGTCACGGTGGACCAAGATAGACAAAATTTGTATAAATCTCTGCCATCTTTAAGAGCATTTTCTAAGCTCTTTATCCCAATATCCAAATTTCTCCTATCATTTGTTATAAGTCCCTGTACCTTAGAGAATCTCTTTCCCAAAAATTCTTTCTGAACCTTTTCTTCTATCGCCTTTCCTAAGGAATCAAACTGAGTATTGACAAAGTTTATCAGAGATTTAAGATTACCGGATGGAGAGGCCGAATGATCCTTTTGAAAGGATGGCATGATCTTCTCCAACATTCCAGAAGCAATCTCTATCAGCTCACAATCTTCCATGTGAGACTTCAGAAGTTTTTCTTTTGCCTTTGCTTGGGCAAAGGATTCTATCTTCATTGTTTGTTCCGGGGAGAGGGAATCAAAATTGAGTGGTACTTGGAATAGTTCCGGTTCATCAATCTCCATTATTTCCTTCGTCAAGAAATTCTTCATTACTTTTGTCGTGTCTCTTGCTGGAGACTTCTTTCCTCTTCTAGCCTTAGAGTTGTCAACAAAGATCTTCTCTATTAGTTCTTCTTCTCTTCCCTTTTTCTCCTCTTCTTGACTTGCTTTCTCCTCTTTTCTTGCTTCTCCTTCAGTTCTGAAGTCTGCTGGGGGATCTGGAAGAGAGATGTTTACTTCTTCATGGACTTCCTCTTCTAGAATAGAGGAATCCAAGTCCTTAGTCTTTTCCTCACCTATCTCCTTTGACTCTTCTACAATTTTCTCAGTAGAATCTTCCTTTGATGCACTTAATCCTTCTAAATCCATGGCAGAAGGTTCATCACTTATGTCCTCTATAATAGGAAGATTGAATCTTTTATATGCATTCCACAGGATGTCTTCAGTCTCTTTTGCCACCTGATCAGTCTCTCTGAGCATAAGCTTGTTCATTCTAGCTTTGCTCCAGAACTCATCCTTGCAATCCTTGAAGATCATGTTCATTTGTTTTGGAGTGATGGAAGGATAGAGCTGAATAGCTATTTGTTCCCAGGTCTCCAGATCCTTTTCCTTAGCATTGTTCTTTCTCATTTCAAGTTCCTTCTCTAGGCTTTTGGGAATTAGAGATATGATTTCAATGAATGCTTTATTATAAATGTTTAGATATCTGAATGTAGCATCTTGCAAGATCTTCTGGTCAGCTTCACTACATTCATCATAAAATTTAGTCATTGGTTGCAGGTTCCCATCCACAGTGACTGATTTGATGACATCATCAATGCAGAGAGTAGGCCTTTCAACAAATTCTTCTGCCTTTTCTTCTTTATTTTGACTGGTAGAGGACTCACTAGATATTTTCTTCTTCTTCTTCTTCATTTTCTTGACCTCCTCATCTATCTCTGTCTCTTCATTGTCCTTTTGACTTATGTAGGATCTTGTAGCCTTGGTTTTTATTCTCTTTTCTCCTTTTCTAGATGTCTTTGCTTCTGGTTTTGAGGCTTTTGAGCTCTTAGAGGTGGCAGGTGTAGATCTCTTGGAGGATCTGGTCTGATAGGGGGCTTGCACCGGATCACTTTCTTTTTCTGCTTCTTGTCTCTCTTTCTCTGCTCTTTCTATTTTTTCTCTGGTAGCATCAACTACCTCCTTTGATATCCCATATCTCTTGGCAACTTCTTCTACTTCCCTTCTCACCTTTCTCTTGATCTCAGGCTGTCTCAGTTCAACATGAATTTTTACACTCAACTCTTGAAAGGTTCCAAACCTTTCTGCCTCAGGGTCCTTGGGCTGGCTTAGCAAGTATTGGACATATAGCTCCAGGATTTTCTCATCCACTTCATAGCCCATTGGCATAATCCAGACTATTCTGGGATCTACTGCCTCCATTAGGCATTTATCAGTGTCTACCATAAAACACACTGTATCTTTATATTTTTCAACTAATGTCTAAGGAATTCTTTCTCTGGCTTGCATCATACCTTGGAAATTCTTGAAGTATCCCTAGAGAGTTGTGCTTTGAGCCTTGGCATCACCAAGCCCATACATATAATCTCTAATTTGTATGGCAACAGGTATGTCATTGTGCCATATCCAACCACTAGTTCTAGGTAGCTCATTCTTATAGTAGAAGAATAGACATAGTATCAAGCCACCGTACTTAAATGAATTCTTCTTATCCTTCTTTATTTTCTATAAATTCTCTAACAGTTGGTTCCGGAGAAGCTCACAAAGATCATAGTCAGTATTTTTCCTTAGTATTTCATATGCAGTATATATAGCAGTTCCAGATACTAAATTCTCCCTGCTAGAGTGATAGATTTTGTATCCAATTATCATAGAGGCAAATTTGATATCCGGATCTATGATGTCTTCTATTGTCATTGCCCTCTTGTCAAATTTTGATCCGGTAGCCTCACTTACAGTTTGGTTTTTGACTGATTTGAGAGCAGGCAACCCATCGGATGAGTGTAATCTGGTTACCACCCTAATGGTATCTTTTGTGATCTTAAATGGCCTCATCAACCACATGAAGTTGTCATGCATTTTGCTCAGAACATACCGGACCCATTCATCTTCTGCAAAATAGGGGAAATGCATGCAATGTTCAAAATGCTTATCCCGGATGGCCTTGTATTGGGGTTTAACTTCAAATGTTTCATCTATTAATTCCTTGTGATAGATATCCATCAGCTTGGATTCCCCAAATTCCTCAATGTTGGCATGAATGTATACCCTAACATCTTCTACATGCAAAACCCCATGTGGAATGCTAGAGAATGCACCTAGGGGATCAACTTCTAGGGATTGTAAGGATGTTTCTTGAACTTAGGTTGCAGCTTATCAGTGATCTTAACAACATTTGGAGTAGCCATCTTTCAAAAGATTCAGAGAGATATTCAAGAGCAGAAATACCTTTTTACGCTTATAGGGTTCACGATATGAGCCAAAGAGATCGCTGGTTGAGTCAAATTCTATGATTGATCTTTGAGAGGGTTGAAGCAAACTTGTTCGCAGAGCCTTTTCTTTCTTCTTCTCAAGTGTAAATGTGGAAATGATGAGTAGAAGAACCTTTATATCTCTGCGCAAACCCTAATTTCTTATTGCAATAAATGCACAACTTAAGTCATTCTGGTTGCCTTGTTCTCCTTGTTCTGAGAGAGAACTTTTCGGATCACTAAGATGCACCTAGAATGATAACTTACAATGTATCTCCCTTTCTCCAATCATTCCATCTAACCGCAGATCCAAATATTTCAATTTTGAATCATACCGGATCTAACTATGAAAGTCCTGCTTTTACCGAATGACTGTCAAACTAGATTAATCTTGGATGATTAACCTTTTCAAACTCCTTGAGGATCTTTCATATTTTTACCAAGGGTTATTTAGATGTTTCTCTGAGAGCCCTTTTAATCCGCAACTTTCCATGTGCCAATTTCAGGCACCAATTGACTGGCTGGGGGAAATTATTTTCTTTTGTGACTCCCCCTAAGCCAGAGCTCATCTATTTAGTTTCTGGAAGGAATATCAGCACCAGATTCTGGTGCGGATCCATCCCCAACATTTTCTGTACTTCTCTTCACCCAAATCTTGTTCATTTCCCTTTGAATTTCATCCACATTCACTTCTCCTTTTCCTTTGTCTTGATTTTGGTTATGATGCACCAGACCCTTTTTGTCCTGATTCTTACTTCTCCAGAATTTGATAATATGACTGGATCTATTGCAATTGTAGCAAATAACATTTCTTTGCATATTTGACTGGTATCCTGTTGATCTGCATTGATTAGCCATATGTCCCACTCTATTGCATGCAAAGCATCTACCATTGAATGAATTGTTTATTTGCACATTTCTACATGCATGAGATTTGTGACCATACCTTTTGCAGTTAAAACACTGTCTGGAGAAGGATGAGTTAGTCTGATTCATTCTTCTTCTGCACTGATTTGCTTTATAACTAAATTTATTGCAATTGTAGCAGTATGCATTGAAGGATGGATATCTTTGAGCATTTGGTTCCCTTACCAGAGGTCTTCTAGGTCTGTTCCTTGGATTTCCTGATCCAGAGTTTTTCTGACCAGATCCAAAGCTTTCACCTTTCTCATACCCCAAGCCATGCTTGTCATCTACCCTCTTTTGGTTTTCAAGAAGAACTTCAAGTTGAGCAGAGCTTATCTTGAATTGCTCTTTGTATTCATTTGCAGTTTGAAGATCCCTTTTAAGAGTGTCTATCTGATTCTTAAGTTGTTCTTCATTATCTCTAGCTTCTTCAAGATCAGATTCCAGATGCCTGATTATTCTATCCATTTTGTGGTAGTCTTCTAACTTCTCCTTGAGAGATTGTTTTAGATTATCTTCAATTTTTCTTTTCTCTTCAATTTCTTGGGTGAATTTCATAACCCCTAATTCCATTTCATGTCTTACCATAATGACCTCTTTTGATAGCTTCTCACATAACTTGTTTTTCTCATTCAGATCTTCATTTGTATCATTGGCTTCACTTTGACTTGCTAATTGTTGAAGTAGTTCCTTTCTTTTCTTCACTGAGATACCTAGTTTTTCTTTGAGTTCATTTATGAAATCATCAACTTGTTTGAGTCTTTCCCTCAGGTTATTGACTTCAGAGTGAGATTGCTCAAGATCATCTAGGGCAGACTGAAGTTGTTCCCTCATACCATACATATCCATTGAGATTCCCAGATCTTCCTCAAGCTGTTAGGCTCTATTTAGAGGAAATTAGCTCTGATACCAATTGTTGGAAACAATGCAGATAACTGAGAGGGGGGGTGAATCAGTTATCTTAATTTCTTCACTTTCTTTTCTTCTTTAACAATAGTGCAGTATCAAAACATATAAGCATAAATGAACATGAGAGTAGAAATGAAATCAACACACATAACACAAGGATTTTTACTTGGAAAACCCTGTTAACAGAAAAACCACAGGGTGACTAACCCAAGATTGTATTTTCTGTTAAAACAATAGAAGTACAAAATGACACTTGCTAATTAGGGCTCACTGCCCGAGCACACTGCTCACAAGAGGCTCACTACCTACAAGAGACTCACTATCTACAAGGTATATAGAAAGTAACCAGGTATTTGAACTGATCAGGGGCATCCACATATGCTGAGGTTTAGTTTCGGTTAGGCTCAATATACTGATCTGCTGCACTTCATTCTTCCTCTACTTAGTGCTACTCTTCTGTCACATACCGGATTTGTATAGCTGCTTCCACACTGCTCTCTGCTTTTCTTCACACACTTTATCACACCACACACACCTTCACATCAAAATCCATCTGGTATATATATCTGCACCAAGGATTTCAACATCTTTCTAGTCGGCATTCGGAATACTCAAGATTTTCCCAAACTCTGGTCTATCAGCTGAATCCTTGCTTATTAAGTGATGCGTATCAAAAAGATAGTTATAGAAGTCATCAATCATGTCAGCCAACCATGAATGATCCCTCAAGAAGCTTGATCACCATCAATTCTTCATCCAGATTAAGGTTTGATGCTTTGCCGGTTAGTTCTTGCTCAGTCTACTTTGCCTGTTAGGAACCCATCACTTAGGTGCTCATATCTTTTCACTCTTTCATCACCGAAGGCTCAATCTCTGGAATGTGGCAATCATGGTACTCCTACTGACTTCCCCAAGTCCACACTTTGTTGAGATACTTCCTCTCAGAGATCTGGGCCTAATTGTTAGACTTTGCTGCATGGTCTGTTCTTGTTCACCAGACCAAAACACTATTCAATCTGACTTCCAGTATAGACCTACTATACTCTGTAGATGTGTGGGATGGACTTTGTTGCCATCAATAACAACACTCATGAAGCCACACAGTGTGTCTTGCCAACACATGTAACCAGAGAGTCAAACTTCTATGATGTTGAAAAGATAAAGAAATTTCTTCATTTTTCAAGTAGTTCTTTCATGTTTTGGAGTTGTATAAGAAAAAAATAGAGCATTGTAACTCAATTTTCTCTGTCACAACACTAAGAAACACACTTTGTAACACATTTTTCAAAGCAAAGACACATATGTAAGTCTTGTATCTACTGTAAGAACACCTTTTCGCAATAAAATTTTAGTATTTTGCCTTCTTAATAGTTGTTTCATTATGTTCAAATGAATGATTGATTATGTTTTTCTGTGTTTTATGTTTAAACCTCAAAAGCATTGTCTCATTTCCAACACTTTTAGGTAGAAATTAGTGAACAAAATGAATAAATGACTAAAAATGAATAAATGGCTAAAAATCAGTGAATAAAAGACTAAAAATGGTTTATTCATAAATTTGGTCACATTATAAATGATCGGCAATAAACTACTAATGGTCACGTGACCAAGCTTAGTGAATAAATATGACTAAATATATGACTAAATCAATGACTAAATTAATGACTAAATATAGTACCAAATTGATCAATCAAAACAAACAATAAATGACTAAAAATGGTTTAGTCATAAATTTGGTCATATTATAAATGACCGACAATAAACTACTAATGGTCACGTGACCAAGCTTAGTCATTTATATGCAATTTTTAGTAGTTTTTAAAGTAATTTATTATTATTTTTCTACTAGTGACCACAATGAGTAATATATGGTAGATGGAAAGGAGAGTGGTTGACAAGGAAGGTACACACAATACATTATTGAAAGTACCCTCACCAACATCAATAGTCCATTTTCTAGTTGCATGCATGTATGTATTGTTACCCATCAAAATAGGTGACAAGATACATGACTCAAATGAAGAAAACATCCCTTGTGAAGATGCCATATGATGAGAAGCTCTATAATCAAGAAGCCATCTCTCTGACTGAAGCCTTGTAGAAGAAAAGAGTGTGTGTCCTTTTCCCTTGTTTGTCCCATTAGCAAATCCCGTTGTCCCTATCTGTGTAGATGATGATGGTGTCAAAGAAGAGGATGTCCTAGATAACATAGATGATAGCAATTTGATATTGTTCTTTTGAAAAATGTTAGTCAACTCATCAATTTTATTCTCATAACACTTATGGTCATCATTTCCTAGTTTCTTGTAATATGCACACTTTGTTCTCTCCTTCTTAGATGATTCCTGTTTGGGAGAGGGTGAGGACTTAGGTGAATTATTTGACTCCTTTGCTTTCTCATTGTTCTTGAAATATTTATTTTTCTATTTCTTGTCTTTGCTAATTGAAGCCTTTTGATCCTTTGTACCTTGATTAGCAAGAAGAGCTTGAGGTTTAGGTGACAAGTTCAATGTGCCCATGTGTACTAACTTAGCTTTCTCCCTTGTGGGTGATGTGGCAAAATCATCAACTGAAGGCATTTTGAAAGCTTTCCCAAGAGCATTGATAGTAGCATAAAAGGTAGAAACAAAGACTAAATAGTTAGGACCAATCTTGGAAAGGATTGAAAGAATCAATTGCGTGTCCTCTTTCTCAATTCCACATTGTTTGAGCTACAATCTAAGTGATTTTATCTTTGTAAAGAAGTCTTGGATGCTTGAAAAGTTGGTTGGATTCAAACCAATTAATTCATTATCCAATTTGAAACCTCTCATAGTAGCTTTCTTACCAAAGAGATCATCTAAGGTAGTCCACATTTCATTAGGTGTATTACAAGATTCTATATGAAAAATAAGATCAGGAGAAATTGTTACATCCCTAATTTCTGACTTGCTATACTTTTACTTTTTACTTGGGCATAAGTAAATTTATTGTGATGTTATAGATTTATGACAAGATATGACATGGAATTATATTGAATATCATTTAGGAAATCATGGAAATGATTATGTTATTGTCGATTTAATAGCTATATGATGAGATTTGATTTATTAGTTGGATTAAATTGAATAATGATGCACTGATCACATATTGTTTGATGACAAGTGAAACAGGTTACAAGTTATCAGATGACTCTCAGCGTAGAGAGAGAGAGTATCTTTTGAGAAGAGAGATATAGAACTTGGATTACGACTGGTCTATTTGCCAAACGAGTTTAGTGTTAAACGATAATGTGAACCAATGAGTCGTAAGAGGTAAGTCTTGTCTTGCTAGTTTTCTTTTGAAATCTAATCGACAGGTAGTCGATATCTTGATTATCATCTAGTCAAGTCGATGGTGAGTCGACATAGTCATTTGCGAAGTAAACAACATCATTGACGTAGAACGGTTGTGTTATTCTTCTTGAGTCACTTGATGTTTTATTGTCACTTCTTAAATGTCAAGACATTCTCATCAAGTTAGATGACACGAATATTGCTGACGGATTGTGATGGGGAGGTAAACTCGACCCATTCACATCATCTATAATCCTTAGTGATCAAAATGGGACACATAGAGGAGTTTTTAACAACTTCAGGTAGAGTTTTTTCACAACTATGTGATAACTAAACGAAATCTTGAGTCTTGTTCTGCGTTAGTCCAATCCATCATGGTTGTCGTAAAACGCTTTGAGCATATGTTGTAAACTCTTTTCTTTGCGAAGTTCGATGGACGTCGAATTAGAAACCAAGGCATGTTATAACTTGTTTTGTCATAATATAGAGGAATATGCTAAAATTACGTAAGTTATATTTTAGTAGTCACGAGGTGTTTCTTTATTCTTGTTTGTTGATGGAATCGATTTGAAGTTTGAAGAGGGAATCTCTAATCATTTAGGAGGCAATTACTACCCACATTTTCTTCATAAGAAGTGCATGTATTTTATTGAGGAGAAGTCCACAATTTGTGGGCACTTGTTTTAACCAACTCTGAGTGGACAAGAGTGGTTAGGCTTAATTAGAGTTGTTATTAAATATTATAGTTGTGTGTTCTTTATAAGCATTGAGTAGTGCTTCTAAACCACGAATACCTCTCAATTCGTTGGAGGATCCTTGAGCTATTAATGGCATATTGCCCACTTCCTTGAGGGGTGCCTTTACTATTTTGGGTAGGTGGTTATTTGGATGTAGTGGAATTAACCAATTCTTGGTGGGAATGTAGTTTTGTTTCGAGAGTATGGGAGTGGAGTATTCATGCGGCTAGTATGAAGGAAGAACATCATTTCTTGGAGTTGAATCATATTATATGGAGCTTTAATGATAATGAACTATTATCTTAGATACGGTAGATCAAGAGATTCGAGGATCATATGAATGGAGTCCTCACGTTTTAAATAAAGTTGTTTATAACAAGCAGTTAATTATGGTTTAATGAAACCTTGAGTCGTGTACATTTTGGTGTTAGACTTTTGTAGAAGGTGGTATGATATACCACGTATATCCCCATGATGACATGCTTAAGCCTTGTAAGCACATTAAGTGGAGTTTCTCAATTTTAAAGGGTTTTGTTTCAACCATTTAGTAGTGAAGCGGTCTAATCTTATAGTTGTGGATTCTTTTCTGGGGATTGGTCTTTATGATGCTGGTAAGTCATGGATTGATGAGGGAGTGGCAATTAAATACCCACGTCCCCACTTTCTGTTGGGAGTATAAAGAGCATTTGAAGGCTTAATACGAGATATCTGTGGCCTTGAGGAGGGGGGTTTCTATTTGAAGGAGAAGAAACGGTTATTCTAGAGAGGACGATAAGTGAAAGAAAGTTGGGAGTTGGGATGTTCTTTTGGGGGAGAGCCAGAGAAATGACTGGAAGTTGTCGATAAGATTTTGCAGAGGGATCTCGGTACAAAAGGCACAGAGCGGTTAGGCTCTTATTCATGAGCATTAAATTATGTAGGGGGGTACCACGAAGAATGTTTTTTTTTCCCTCACAATGGTTTTTCTGATCGGCGTATTCCTTGAACCTCTTATGGGTGTGAGTCCGCGAGACTTAGGAATGAGTAGGGGTGATCTTCTGAGCAGAGCATCATTGTTGGGAGAAACAACTATGTTATTTTCAGAGAAGAACTCTCAATTCATTGCCGAGGAAAAGAGATATTGTTGGTATATTCTGGTAAGAGTCGACCACATTCTCTTATGTAGTGCTTCTTAAAACTCACGATGAAAGAAACTCTTTGATAACAGTAGTTATGATCTTATGAGAATGTGGGTTCTTTATCTTGATTAGATAGAATTATGAAGTTTCTAAGAACCAGTAAAATTGGTTTTCATGTTGAATAAGAGTTGGCAAGGATGCTATATCAATGTCTTTTAGCAGGAGATGATAGTGTATTATTGTTTTTCATTAAACATAAAGAACTATATTTTGTAGTTGTTATACGAGGAGATGTGATAGAATCATCTTTTCATATTTGTTTTGACATAAATATAAGCCTTTCAACCTATTCCTTGAGATTACAAACACTCAAGTATTAGTAGTGTTTCAATTGAATTTATGCATATATATTTCTATTGTATTTTTGTGGAGTAGAAAGTACGTTGTTTTTATGAAAATGTTCAATGGAAAAGTTATCAAGCTTGAGGATCTACAAATTAGATTTCATGTGTTGCTCAAAATGAAGTAGATGACATTGTTCAAAGATGACATTGGAAAAATAAGAAGAGTAGTATTTGACGTTAAACTTATCGAAAACAACTTGATTCAGTCATTTACATCTTTTTGAATCAAACCAAATTTAGTTAAGTTTAAACTCGTATAGAACCTTGGTTTAGATAAATCTAAGGATACACTTGTTTATTAAAGCTAGGATGACCTCAATTTGAAATATTCCTTGTATTTCATTATAGCTAATCAATCTTAAACATTAATTAGACTTCTTTAGAAACTAAGGGTTTCTTCCTATTTTAAGATTTCTTTGTAAAGAGAAGAACAAAAACCCTAAGATAACCTAGTAGGGTGATATCTTTTCTAAATAAATTGTTATTTCCGTATTTTGATAGCTATATCAAAAAGAACAATCATGAGGAAGTATGAACCCTAGTTATGAAGATATTTTGACTCTTGTCATAAGGGGATATGTACCTCAAGCAATAACATTTAGAGTTGCGTTGAAAACCTATACAGGATTTGATAGAACAACTTTATGTTGTACGTAACGATGTGTTAATGATCCTATCATAGATGGAAAGGTATATTTGATCTTTGTGTCAAAAGAAGACTAATAGATAATTGTTCTTATGATATTCTTACTTCCTAGAAAAGTTTGTTCATTATTCCCTTGGGTTGGGATAAGTTAAATAAAAACCCTACTTCAACCTAGAGGGATTAAAGATTACTGACGACACTCTTATGGTTATAACCTATTTTAGTTAATACACGTGAGTAGACATTAAGGGTCGTGAACCCTAATTTAATAAATGTTCATAACTATCTTTTTGAAAAGAGATTTGCTATTAGTCGACAATGTTTAACCTTAGGTAGGGAAAACTATTTATTGGGCTACAATTTGACTTGAAACACAAGTCGTAAGCCTCAGACTTTCCAAGTATGCAAGAGGTACTATTAAATGGTTAGTCAAACATTAAAATCATTATACCTTTTTATCACAACTTCTCTAAGCTATTACTTGTCGACAAGGGGTGAATCTCAAATGTTGCAAAGATGCAAAGAGAGATACCTAAGAATGGATAGTCAATCCATGATGATTAATAGAGCAACGACAGTGTCTTGTGAATTCACCTAAGTTAGAAAGACTAGATTGGAGTTGGATAAAACTCTTTAGTTAAACCTTGACTTAACCTAGATATGGTAATTATTATATTAAGACATTGAGATCATTATTTAGATCATGATTGAAGGGTCATGTGTCCTGACTACGTGTAATTATTCTTACTTGCAAGAAGGAAATTAGATTCCAAGACTATATTGCTTAACCTGGGTAAGGTTATCATCTTAGTCATAATTAATCTATCTATATTTATTATAAGACAATAATTCATGGACCTCAGGTATTGCAATGATGCAATGAGAGCCCTCATAAGGAAAGAAAGTTGAATAGGTCTAAGGATTGTAGACAGTGAAAGAAAACATGTATTGGGTCAGGAAGACTAAATTATTGAAATCATCATGACTTCACAAGTTAAACATAGTTGACCAAGTCAAATTGTAGGAATATGATAGTATCCAAGTCAAGTTGGAGTGGGTGAACATTACGACAACGTTCATTGTGAACGTCAATTTATATTGAAAACTATGGCCATAGTAATGCATATGTCTCTACATGCATTATCAGTTCATTGTATCTAGATTGCACATCCTATCGGGAATCATACTTAGCTAGAGGGTATCTAGGGTTGTATGATGGATAGAGTTGTGTAAGATACAACACTATGTACTCGGAAAGGCAAATTACCACTGGTCACCTTTGGTCTATATTCCTCGTGAAGGGTAGGGCCACTTCCTATGTGGAAGATGTGTGGGAGACCACTGGTCTATGGATGGAGGTAAATCACTGGAAAGATACTCTCTCTCTAGCAAAAGACATGCCGAGGCTTGTGATAAAGATGTCAGATTTTTGGATGCAGTATATCTTCGAGACTTGTGATTATTGAGACTATGTAAAGCATTATTTATAGCAGATATTTGTAATTGATTTATTTTTGTAAACATTGTACTTGAGAAAGACAATATGGTCTATTGTATTTTGTAACGAGAAATCTTGTAATTGTTGTTACTTGATTATATATTAAATGAAAGAAAAAAAAAATTCTCTATCTCATATTTACCTTGTTAAATTACTTTATGGTAAATTTTTGGTTCTTACTATGTTTATAAAACATGGATGTTACATATGGTATCAGAGCTATCGGGTTCGACACTAGGGCTTATGAGTCCACTATGCTAACCTGAAGTCAACATTATGTGGTTAGCTAATGTTCAAATCTTCTTGTGCCAGAATGGCGTGGAGAAGAACCAAGAAAATAGCTAGGAAGTCTATTCCCCAGCATTTGCCTAAATTAGTGGTTAAGAAGAAACCTATTGAGGAGGTTGAACTTAAAGAGAATATTATTTACTTTGAAGGTGCATGGCTGGAGGATTCAGAGACTTTCACTGATGCGCTTAAGCATATTCAGCTAGAAAGAAAACAATGTTTTGAACTAACCAAGAATCCTACTAATTCTATTGGTTTAGTAAAACCTAGTAAACTGTAGCCAGTTACAACATGTCACTTGAAGGTTGATGTGATACTTCTGTTTTAGGAAAAAAGGTGTTGGAGTACTTGTGTGTACATCCACCCTCTATGTTTGTTAAACTGGAAGATTGTAAAATGATAGTGACATATAGTCTTGTCGTATCAACTATATAAATTAGGATGTGGTTACTCCTAAATACTTTATAATAAGGATGACAATGTTTTATACCAATCTTTGGATTATTATGAGATAAATATGTTTGATGTTTTGAGACGCTTTACGTTCAGAAAACTATTAGATAACTTATTTATCTGGCATGAGGAAAATGAGAGCATGTTTTATTCTAGAACCAAACCAGGATGAAAGTATAAAAGAGAATAAACCACTAGTTAATCTCTTGATCAAATTGGAGCAATCCTAACCATGTTTAAAACTAATGAGATACCTAGTATTTTTTGGAAAAGAAAGCCATACCACCAAAGTTGATGGAACAGTGACTGAATCAACTAAAAATCTTATTCCTCTTAGAACTTTGGGCTGAGTTACCTAGAAAAGTACCTTATCTTATAACAACTATAGGATTAATGGAATCAAAATCCCTTTATAAGAATTATTGGCTAAAGGTTTGAATAGATCCAATATTTCACCATCGGGTGCACTAGATATCATTGACAAGAGGAAGGACATAACTCCACACTTGTGTATTTAGTATTGTATGCTCATTAAAACCACGATAAGGAGCAAATATCTTTCACCACCTATTGATGACCTCTTTGATTAGATGTGTAGAACTGAAGTGATTGATTAGCAATCAATATGTCATCAATCAAGATTGAAGGATGAGGATACTCTTGAAACGACTTTTGGACAAGAATGGGCACTGTGAGTTTGCAGTGTTGTCCTTTGGACGTACAAATGCCTTGTTGCATTCATGAAACACATGAACAATGTGTTTAGAGGTTGTTTAGACTTGTTTGTTCCAAGTCTTTAGGAAGATATACTTATTTATTTTTAGCATGAAGGAGAACTATATCCTTTTGTGCAAGTGATTCTATAATGGTTAAGAGAAATTACAATAGCACGAATGCTATGAAATTCCTATTCTGAAGGATAGTTTGAGGGGAAAATTGATGCCTCAGGAGATGGTTTAAGGGGTGTACCTTTACATGATGAGTAGATTTAGAAATCTCTTGTGGTAAAATTTAAAAGATTCAAGGTATGATAGGTTTTCATTTTGAGTCTCACAAACTATTGAGTTTCAGAGAAAGAATGTGTGGTTCTAATTCTTGTGAAACAAGAAAACTAGTATGGAAAGAAGTTCATATTCCACCATACCCGAGACATCTAGGGTTAACCAACCACTAACATATATAAAACCTCTTTAATTCTTGAAAGGAATAAAGAATGATGTTGCGAGATTTGTAACATATTATCTGGAGTGCCAAAGGGAAAAAGTAGAACATCAACACCTATAGGATTGATGTACCCACACCACGTGCCATAGAGGAAATGACAGGTTATTAGTATGTAATTTGTACAAAGACTTCCCATGTCTGGGAATAGACACGATGTCATTTTATGGTTGATAAACTCTTGATGGTAGCACATTATATACTAGGGAATTGGACTGATGGAGCATCAGTGTTAACTCACAAATTTGTGCACGATGTGTTTAGATTGCATGGTTTCCTGAGAAGGTTATCTCAGATAGAAATGCGTGTGTAATGACAAGATTTTCGCAAACTTGTTCTCTATGCTAAGGACTGAAATTTAAAATAGTATAATTTATTATCCTGTGAATAGATGGTTAAACTAAGGAAGTTAACCAGGTTTAAGAAGATTTGTTCCAAACATGTTGCATGGATTAGCAATACAAGTAGGGAACCTACTTATCACATGAAATTTTTGACAATACCTAACTTTTGCTACTAAGATGGCTTGAATTGAAACATTGGACAGAAAGATGTCGAACTCCTATAAGCTGTGTAAGCTAGAAGATAGGATTAGCATTAGTCCGGAAATGTTATTAGAATGGATGAAAAGATTTAGCTGATCAAGAAAGATCGGTGGAAATCATAATGAATAGAAAATTTACGTTGAAGTTAAGCATACACCAAGACAATTCTCAGTTAGAGAAGGAAAATTCTTTTAAGGGTTAAACCCCTAAAAATGTTTCCTAAAGAATGGAATGTATTCTAAACCAGTTCCTAAGTATAAAGGACCCTTCTAAACTTTAAGGTTAGAAATTTTATTGATATCTAGAATCAATCTATTACCAGTTATTGCCAGGAGGCATCATGCTTTTTGTGATTTATATATGAGAAATATATTTATGTAATATATGAATACTATAATCTATGAATGATTTAAAAGTACAAGAACCTAGGAAAGGTTATGATCAAGCTTCTGAAATACTTGAAGATCACAAGCAATGCTTGTGTAACATAGACGTTATGAAGTGTAAGGTCCAGTGGGACCAGTATGCATAGAATAGTTTTGCATGGGGGGAGAAATTACCATGAATTCTACCAGAAATTTCCTCATTTACTTTATGTTGATAGCAGTTAAACAATGAATATGCTTTTAAGTTGCGTTTTGATGCTTTATATCATCAAGGACGATGAATCTTTAGGGGAAGGATATGTTACATCCCTAATTTCTAACTTCCATTACTTTTACTTTTTACTTGGGCATAAGTAAATTTATTGTGATGTTATAGATTTATGACAAGATATGACATGGAATTATGGTGCAGGAGCACCAAGACATCTAGGATTTGGTTAGATTTTCAAGTTGTTTTGTTTGTTTAATAAGGTCCTTGAGACCATCTCCTTGTTGTAATAAGGCTTGAAGCCATGGATGTAAATGGACTATGTCCAAATAGCTAGAATCTACTACTGTCATGTTGTAAGTCCTAGGGAGGACAGTCATGTTGTAATAGGTAGTTTGCAATAGTCATTTATGTAAGCCTTTGTTGAGGCATATAGGACAGTCATTAAAGTTTTCATGTTTGTAAGCCTATAAAGGCATGTCAAAGGTTAGGAGATGAGTTAGAACCTTGTCCAAGGTTAAACCAGATGTTAGAAAGCATCTCTAGACACAAAAACTGTCGATACAGTCCTAAAGAGGACAGTTACAAAACTATATTTTGATGTAGACCGGGCAGTAATGGTTGGGAAGTAGTTCTTTTCTCCCTCCATTGATTCATCTTCCATCCAGCTTGTGTAAGGCATCAAGGAGGCTTCAAAAATCCAAGAAACAATTCATTTTAGTAGTGTGAGGGATGTTTTGAAGTTAAATGAAGTAAAGAAACCATTTTTCTTGCATTTTTTGTATTTTCCTTACTGTTTCCTGTCGTACCTGACCCTGTATGGATCGGTCATAGCCCATGCTTGCATTGGATGGTTAGAGGTGTGGGATAGATTTGATTTGAATCTTATTTGGAGTCTTGACATAAAGTTTGGTGTGAGAAATCGATGTTCTACTGTAGACTATCCTAAACTCTGCTGTTCCTTTCAAAAAAATACACTATTTTCTGCAATAAACTATACCTGTACGGCCTGGTGGTGGATGGTTCTTGTGATGGTTGATTAGTAGGGAGAGTTGTCCATCCTTTGCAAGTTGTTTGGAGGTTTGACACCAAGCTAGGAGGGAGGAGTCATTGATTTTTCAAAAACTGCCACAAACCCTGAGTTAGGGCTTTCCTGAGTAGCTCGATGGAGTTCTTTTCATTCCACTAATCTTTTCTATTTGTGATCAGTGGAATGGAATGTAGAATAGTTAGGGTAAAAGTTTATGAAGGTTGCAGGGGCAGGAGAACGGTGTAGGGTGGAGTTTGCCATGTAAATGGTCCATCAAGATCCATGTATTGGAAGTTGGAGGAGGATAGCAGTAGAGGGGTGGTAACCAATGACTGTGGGAGTAGAATTCCTGTGAACTACCAGTCTTTGTCAAAGGTGTAAGATGCTTTGGATCTAGCCAAGATCTTGTGAGAGAAGGTAAGACAAAGTCTTCCTTGAAACCTATTCTTTCTGCCTACATTAGACTCTGTCAGTCCTCATTGGAAATAGTCCCCAGCAAAGAAGGTATTAGTTTGGATTGTTGATTTGTCAAGGAAGGCATTAGATATGTGTGGAAAGTTATAGATTTGGCATGTTGTATGAGGGTGAGGGTGTCTTGATAGAGACCACCATATGAAGGATATTGTGACTGTCAAGTAATGTTATGACTGTCTTTAGAAAACAGAGTTGTGACTGTTGTCCTGTAGATCCTGCACAGTGGCTTGGATGAAACCTTAGATGGAATTAGGTATCATGTGATATGAGTCTTGAAGCCCACTCACTCTTGTGTCATGAACAAATACATTGTTGTGTTACAACTCTCCCTTGTAAGAAGTATGGTCTCAGTTAGAGACAGTGAACATTGAGACCTTTTCCATTGCAGTCTTGGAGTGTGCTACTGTTGTTCTAGATGCTCTGCATCATTTGTGGTATCAGAGCCACTAGTAGGTCTTTGAGGAAGTAGTAGATCTTGTGAAACAGTAAGGGTTTGTGAGAGTTTTAAGGATGCCTCCTAAGAATCAGATGGCTAGGGAGAACAATGAGTTGAGAGAAGCCTTAGAGGCTACAGAAAAAGAGTTGAGGGACAGAAGAGAGCAGGATGCTGCAAGGGAAAGAGAGTTAAGGAAAGTAAGAAGAGAGAATGCAACAATCTTGGCAAGATTGGAAGCATTAGATAAGAATCCTAGAAGGGATGAGCAAGATGATCAAGAAGGAGATGAGGAGGTAGATGAGTATCCTCCTAAGGATGAATTGGATGCTAAAGAAAAGAAATTTGTGAGATTGCTGAAGGCAGTCCAAGGTAGTGGGACAAAGGCAAACATAGAGTTACCTACCTATCAAGGGAAGATGGATAGTGAAGAGCTATTAGGGTGGATAGATGCCCTTGAAAAAAAAATTGAGTATGAGGAGATGAGTGATGAGAAGAAGATCAAATTTGCAAAGACAAAACTGAGAGGAACAACACTTACATGGTGGAGTAGTGTGCAAACAGAAAGAGTGGCTAGAGGTGGAACAAGAATCACTTCTTGGGGTAGGATGAAGGATATGATGAAGGATCAGTTTCTTCCATCCGATTACTCCATTCAAACAAAGAGGATGAGGAAGAATTTGAAACAAAAGGACTTGGATGTTATGTCCTATACTGAGCAATTTCATAAGCTTAGTATTAGAGGAGGATTGGAAGATGAAGAAGAGAAAGTGGCAAGATACCTTAATGGGCTTAGGTATAACTTGCAGGATGAGATTGGCTTAACAGTACCAAAATCACTTGGAGAATGCTTTTAGTTAGCCATCAGGGCTGAAGAAAGGGTAAAGAGGAAGCAAGAAAGGCAAGGAGGAAGTGGAAGAGGATATAGAGGTAGGGGCAAACCTACTAATGAAGTACAGAACAACAATGAGAAAGGCAAAGAGATTTCTATAGATCAAAGAGGTGGATATAGAGGTGGAGGTAGATTTGGATCAGGAAGAGGAGTGTTTACAGGTAGATGTTATCATTGCAATGAAGTGGGACACACATCTTTCAAATGTCCTAAGAAGGATGATGCTGATAAGAGCAAGGATAGAAGAGTTCACTTGGCACAAGAGGAGGAGAAGCCAGAAGAACTAGAAATGTTGTCAACCTCTCCAGTAATGGTTGGAGAAATGCTCATGGTGGAAAAAGGTAAAATGCAACAACCACCACAGTTATCTATTTTTAAAACTAATTGTTTAAGCCATGGAAAGATATGCAAGTTGATTATAGATTTAGGTTCTCATGATAATCTAGTTTCTTGGGAAATGGTGCATAAGTTGGGATTGAAAACATTTGATCATCCTAGTCCTTACAATGTCACTTGGGTGAGTCAAGAACAGCAAGTAAGGGTTAGTAAGAATGCATATGTTGATTTTTCAATTGGTCCATATCAGGATTATGTTTTGTGTGATGTCATTTCAATGACATGTGGGCATATCATTTTGGGTAGACCATGGCAGCATTTGAGAAGGACAATTCATGATGGTTACACTAATAACTATTTGGTGCACAAAGATGGTAGAAAGTTCAAACTAGTGCCTTTACCTTGTGAAGACAAGAAGGAACATGTTACCATTTGTTTTGGAGAGAAATTGTAGTTGAATGTGCAGGTTAAGAATGATGGGAAACAGCCGGAACAGTTGCAGCATAAGAAGGTGGATGACAGTTCTAAAGAACAGCAGGTTTGGGCCTTGAGTTATGTCAAGGTTGGGGACATTGATTGCCCTATAAGGAGGCAGAAGAAGGAAGGCAAACAATAGATAGTACAGAGGAGAACAAATCAAAACCTCAAGATAGGAAGAACAGAAGCATTGCAGCAGCAGGGTCCTAGGCAAGGACACCAAAACAAGTTTTATGGTACTAACACTATTTACAGGAGCCATGCAAGTTGGAGAAGGAGAAAGATAACTCTTGGAGAGTTCATGTTTCCTATCACCAATTAGAGGAACATTCCAACAAGGTTGAAGAACATTTGGAGAAGATCCCATAACTCTTGGGACAAGAGTTTTTATCATGCTAGGGAGTATGGTGCAGGAGCACCAAGACATCTAGGATTTGGTTAGATTTTCAAGTTTTTTTGTTTGTTTAATAAGGTCCTTGAGACCATCTCCTTGTTGTAATAAGGCTTGAAGCCATGCATGTAAATGGACTATATCCAAATAGCTAGAATCTACTACTGTCATGTTGTAAGTCCTAGGGAGGATAGTCATGTTGTAATAGGTAGTTTGCAATGGTCATTTATGTAAGCCTTTGTTGAGGCATATAGGACAGTCATTAAAGTTTTCATGTTTGTAAGCCTATAAAGGCATGTCAAAGGTTAGGAGATGAGTTAGAACCTTGTCCAAGGTTAAACCACATGTTAGAAAGCATCTCTAGACACAAAAACTGTCGATACAGTCCTAAAGAGGACAGTTACAAAACTGTATTTTGATGTAGACTGGGCAGTAATGGTTGGGAAATAGTTCTTTTCTCCCTCCATCAATTCATCTTCCATCCAGCTTGTGCAAGGCATCGAGGAGGCTTCAAAAAGCCAAGAAACAATTCATTTTAAAGTAGTGTGAAGGAAGTTTTGAAGTTAAATGAAGTAAAGAAACTGTTTTTCCTGCATTTTCTGTATTTTCCTTACTATTTCCTGCCTTACCCGAGCTTGTATGGATCTGTCATAGCCCATGCTTACATTGGATGGTTAGAAGTGTGGGATAGCTTTGATTTGAATCTTATTTGGAGTCTTGACATAAAGTTTGGTGTGAGAAATCACTGTTCTACTATAGACTATCCTAAACTCGATTGTTCCTTTCAAAAAAATACACTATTTTCTGCAATAAACTTTACCTATATGGCCTGGTGGTGGATGGTGCTTGTGATGGTTGATTAGTAGGGAGAGTTATCTATCCTTTGCAAGTTGTTTGGAGGTTTGACACCAAGCTAGGAGGGAGGAGTCATTGGTTTTCCACAAACTGTCACAAACCCTGAGTTAGGGCTTTCCTGAGTAGCCCAATGGAGTTCTTTTCATTCCACTGATCTTTTCTATTTGTGATCAGTGGAATGGAATGTAGAATAGTTAGGGTAAAAGTTTATGAAAGTTGTAGTGGTAGGAGAATGGTGTAGGGTGGAGTTTTCCATGTAAATGGTCCATCAAGATCCATGTATTGGAAGTTGGAGGAGGACAGCAGTAGAGGGGTGGTAACCAATGACTGTGGGAGCAGAATTCCTATGAACTACCAGTCTTTGTCAAAGGTGTAAGATGCTTTGGATCTAGCCAAGATCCTATGAGAGAAGGTAAGACAAAGTCTTCCTTGAAACCTATTCTTTCTACCTACATTAGACTCTGTCAGTCCTCATTAGAAACAGTCACCAGCAAAGAAGGTATTAGTTTGGATTGTTGATTTGTCAAGGAAGGCATTAGATATGTGTGGCAAGTTATAGATTTGGCATGTTGTATGAGGGTGAGGGTGTCTTGATAGAGACCACCATATGAAGGATATTGTGATTGTCAAGTAATGTTATGACTGTCTTTATAAAATAGAGTTGTGACTGTTGTCCTACAGATCCTGCACAGTGGCTTGGATGAAACCTTAGATGGAGTTAAGTATCATGTGATATGAGTCTTGAAGCCCACTCACTCTTGTGTCATGAACAAATACATTGTTGTGTTAGAACTATCCCTTGTAATAAGTATGATCTTAGTTAGAGACAGTGAACATTAAGACCTTTTCCATTGCAGTCTTGGAGTCTGCTACTACTGTTCTAGATGCACTGATCACATATTGTTTGATGACAAGTGAAACAAGTTACAAGTTATCAGATGACTCTCAGAGTAGAGAGAGAGAGTATCTTTTGAGAAGAGAGATATAGACCTTAGATTACAAGTGGTCTATTTGCCAAACGATTTTAGTGTTAAACGATAATGTGAACCAATGAGTCGTAAGAGGTAAGTCTTGTCTTGCTAGTTTTCTTTTGAAATCTAATCGACAGGTAGTTGATATCTTGATTATCATCTAGTCAAGTCGATGGTGAGTTGACATAGTCATTTGCAAAGTAAACAACGTCATTGACGTAGAACGGTTGTGTTGTTCTTCTTGAGTCACTTGAGGTTTTATTGTCACTTCTTAAACGTCAAGACATTCTCATCAAGTTAGATGACGTGAATATTGCCGACGGATTGTGATGGGGAGGTAAACTTGACCCATTCACATCATCTGTAATCCTTAGTGATCAAAATGGGACACATAGAGGAGTTTTTAACAACTTCGGGTAGAGGTTTTTCATAGCTATGTAATAACTAAAAAAAATCTTGAGTCTTGTTCTGCATTGAGTCCAATCCGTCGTGATTGTCATAAAACGCTTTGAGCATATGTTGTAAACTCTCTTATTTGTGAAGTTCGATGGACGTCAAATTAGAAACCAAGGCGTGTTATAACTTGTTTTGTCATAATATAGAGGAATATGCTAAAATTACGTAAGTTATATTTTAGTAGTCGTGAGGTATTTCTTTATTCTTTTTTGTTGATGGAATCGATTTGAAGTTCGAAGAGGGAATCTGTAATCATTTAGGAGGCAATTACTACCCACATTTTCTTCATAAGAAGTGCACGTCTTTTATTGAGGAGAAGTCCACGATCTGTGGGCACTTGTTTTAACCAACTCTGAGTGGACAAGAGTGGTTAGGCTCAATTAGAGTTGTTATTAAATATTATAGTTGTGTGTTCTTTATAAGCATTGAGTAGTGCTTCTAAACCACGAATACCTCTCAATTCATTGGAGGATCCTTGAGCTATTAATGGCATATTGCCCACTGCCTTGAGGGGCGCCTTTACTATTTTGGGTAGGTGGTTATTTGGATGTAGTGGAATTAACCAATTCTTGGTGGGAACGTAGTTTTGTTTCGAGAGTATGGGAGTGGAGTATTCATGCGGCTAGTATGAAGGAAGAACATCATTTCTTGGAGTCAAATCATATTATATGGAGCTTTAATGATAATGAACTGTTATCTTAGATATGGTAGATCAAGAGATTTGAGGATCATGTGAATAGAGTCCTCACGTTTTAAATAAAGTTGTTTATAACAAGCAGTTAATTATGGTTTAATGAAACCTTGAGTCGTGTACATTTTGGTGTTAGACTTTTATAGAAGGTGGTATGATATACCACGTATATCCCCATGATGGCATGCTTAAGCCTTGTAAGCACATTAAGTGGAGTTTTCTTGATTTTAAAGGGTTTTGTTTCAACCATTTAGTAGTGAAGCAGTATAATCTTATAGTTGTGGATTCTTTTCTGGGGATTGGTCTTTATGATGCTGGTAAGTCATGGATTGATGAGGGAGAGGCAATTAAATACCCACATCCCCACTTTCTATTGGGAGTATAAAGAGCATTCGAAGGCTTAATACGAGGGATCTACAGCCTTGAGGAGGGGGATTTCTGTTTGAAGGAGAAGAAACGGTTATTCTAGAGAGGACGATAAGTGAAAGAAAGTTGGGAGTTGGGATGATCTTTTGGGGGAGAGTCAGAGAAATGACTAGAAGTTGTCGATAAGATTTTGCAGAGGGATCTTGGTGCAAAAGGCATAATGCAGTTAGGCTCTTATTCATGAGCATTAAATTGCGTAGGGGGGTACCATGAAGAATGTTTTTTTTTCCCTCACAACGGTTTTTCTGATCGGCGTATTCCTTGAACCTCTTATGGGTGCGAGTCAATGAGACTTAGGAATGAGTAGGGGTGATCTTCTGAGCAGAGCATCATTGTTGGGAGAAACAACTATGTTATTTTCAAAGAAGAACTCTCAATTCGCTGCCGAGGAAAAGAGATATTGTTGGTATATTCTGGTAAGAGTCAACCACATTCTCTTATGTTGTGCTTCTTAAAACTCACGATGAAAGAAACTCTTTGATAACAGTAGTTATGATCTTATGAGAATGTGGGTTCTTTATCCTGATTAGATAGAATTCTGAAGTTTCTAAGAACCAGTATAATTGGTTTTCATGTTGAATAAGAGTTGGCAAGGATGCTATATCAATGTCTTTTAGCAAGAGATGATAGTTTATTATTGTTTTTCATTAAACATAAAGAACTATATTGTGTAGTTGTTATATGAGGAGATGTGATAGAATCATCTTTTCATCTTTGTTTTGACATAAATATAAGCCTTTCAACCTATTCCTTGAGATTTCAGACACTCAAGTATTAGTATTGTTTCACGAGAATTTATGCATATATATTTCTATTGTATTTTTGTGGAGTAGAAAGTATGTTGTTTTTATGAAAATGTTCTATGGAAAAGTTATCAAGCTTGAGGATCTACAAATTAGATTTCAAGTGTTGCTCAAAATGAAGTAGATGACATTGTTCAAAGATGACATTGGAAAAATAAGAAGAGTAGTATTTGACATTGAACTTATCGAAATCAACTTGATTCAGTCCTTTACATCTTTTTGAATCAAACCAAATTTAGTTAAGTTTAAACTCGTATAGAACCTTGGTTTAGATAAATCTAAGGATACACTTGTTTATTGAAGCTAGGATGACCTCAATTTGAAATAGTCTTTGTATCTCATTATAGCTAATCAATCTTAGACATTAATTAGACTTCTTTAGAAACTAAGGGTTTCTTCTTATTTTAAGATTTCTTTGTAAAGAGAAGAACAAAAACCCTAAGATAACCTAGTAGGGTGATATCTTTTCTAAATACATTGTTATTTCCATATTTTGATAGCTATATCAAAAAGAACAATCATGAGGAAGTATGAACCCTAGTTATGAAGATATTTTGACTCTTGTCATAAGGGGATATGTACCTCAAGCAATAACATTTAGAGTTGGGTTGAAAACCTATACAGGATTTGATAGAACAACTTTATGTTGTGAGTAATGATGTGTTAATGATCCTGTCATAGATGGAAAGGTATATTTGATCCTTAGGTCGAAAGAAGACTAATAGATAATTGTTCTTACGATATTCTTACTTCCTAGAAAAGTTTGTTTGTTATTCCCTTGGGTTGGGATAAGTTAAATAAAAACCCAACTTCAACCTAGAGGGATTAAAGATTACTGACGACACTCTTATGGTTATAACCTATTTTAGTTAATACACGTGAGTAGACATTAAGGGTCATGAACCCTAATTTAATAAATGTTCATAACTATCTTTTTGAAAAGAGATTTGCTATTAGTCGACAATGTTTAACCTTAGGTAGGGAAAACTATTTATTGGGCTACAATTTGACTTGAAACACAAGTTGTAAGCCTCAGACTTTGCAAGTATGCAAGAGGTACCATTAAATGGTTAGTCAAACATTAAAATCATTATACCTTTTTATCACAACTTCTCTAAGCTATTACTTGTCGACAAGGGGTGAATCTCAAATGTTGCAAAGATGCAAAGAGATACCTAAGAATGGATAGTCAATCCATAATGATTAATAGAGCAACGACAGTGTCTTGTGAATTCACCTAAGTTAGAAAGACTAGATTGGAGTTGGATAAAACTCTTTAGTTAAACCTTGACTTAACCTAGATATGGTAATTATTATATTAAGACATTGAGATCATTATTTAGATCGTGATTGAAGGGTCATGTGCCCTGACTATGTGTAATTATTCTTACTTGCAAGAAGGGAATTAGATTCCTAGACTATATTGCTTAAACTGGGTAAGGTTATCATCTTAGTCGTAATTAATCTATCTATATTTATTATAAGACAATAAGTCATGGACCTCAGGTATTGCAATGATGCAATGAGAGCCCTCATAAGGAAAGAAAGTTGAATAGGTCTAAGGATTGTAGACAGTGAAAGAAAACATGTATTGGGTCAAGAAGACTAAATTGTTGAAATCATCATGACTTTACAAGTTAAACATAGTTGACCAAGTCGAACTATAGGAATATGATAGTATCCAAGTCGAGTTGGAGTGGGTGAACATTACGACAACGTTCATTGTGAACGTCAATTTATATTGAAAACTATGGCCATAGTAATGCATATGTCTCGGCATGCATTGTTAGTTCACTGTATCTAGATTGCACATCCTATCAGGAATCATACTTAGCTAGAGGGTATCTAGGGTTGTATGATGGATAGAGTTGTGTAAGATACAACACTATGTACCTAGAAAGGCAAATTACCACTAGTCACCTTTGGTCTATATTCCTCGTGAAGGGTAGGGCCACTTCCTATGTGGAAGATGTGTGGGAGACTGCAGGTCTGTGGATGGAGGTAAATCACTGGAAAGATACTCTCTCTCTCTAGCAAAAGACATGCCGAGGCTTGTGATAAAGATGTCAGATTTTCGGATGCAGTATATGTTCGAGACTTGTGATTATTGAGACTATGTAAAGCATTATTTATAGCAGATATTTATAATTGATTTATTTTTGTAAACATTGTACTTGAGAAAGACAATATGGTCTATTGTATTTTGTAATGAGAAATCTTGTAATTGTTGTTACTTGATTATATATTAAATGAAAGAAAAAAAAATCTCTATCTCATATTTACCTTGTTAAATTACTTTATGGTAAATTTCTGGTTCTTACTATGTTTATAAAACATGGATGTTACAGAAATAGACAAGCATAGTGTTCCATAGGCTTGAACACATCTATTGTACCACTTTCTCTTTTCTATAGCTGATGTTGGTTCAATTTCTGTACCCATTGTTACACTATGAATTTTTAAACTTCTTAGATAAATTTCCAATTTTGTTTTCCACTCATGATAGTTATATGGTGTGAGTAGAGGAAGTTTGTTTTGATCCATGATACAAGAGTACAAAAAAGAACAACACAAGTACAACCCTGCCTTTTACTCAATCAAAGAGATCGCTCTACAACAAAAAAAGGGTTGTGGTACTTTATAACCAGTCCAATTACAATTTCCACAAGCCAAAACAACAAAGTGATCTTTGATTTTGGTACAATGTAAAAGCCAAAAATGGGCTAAAACTAAAAGTACAATTTTTGAACAAAACTAGATCAAACAAATTACAGATCTAGAAAGTACTCAAAAAATTATGCACTTTCAAAACACTTCATAAAAAAATATTACCTTATGAGCCCGAACGAAGCCTTTGAAGTTTTAAAAATGGGAACAACTCAGGTATAATGATGAAAAACTACAATTTTTGGAAAATCCAAGCACCAAAACTAAAATGTGATTCCACCACTATGAAGCCTACAAATTCTACCCCAAATCAAAAATATTACTCAAAAAAAGGAGAAAAAATGAGCAAGATATGAGCCTTCAAAGTTGGACTGTCAAAACCAAAATTGCATTAGAGGGGGGGAATTGAGCCAAGGCTACTAGCGCAGTAATGATGTCAGCAAAATCTAGCATAGAATCTTAAAGATTCACAAAATACTCTTGTACAGAATCTGGAAAGCTAACATCAGTGTATGAAAAGATGACATCAACAAGGAGTCATCCAGGGACGATGTCAGTGTCAAAATGATGATGTCATCATTGTACGGTTACCAAAAAAATTGTACAGCTTGCCTGAAAGGTGACATTAGTAGTTGGTAAGGGGTTTCATGCTAACATTAGCAAATGGAAAACAAATTTACCAGTATATGTTGAGATTCTCCCAAAATATTCCAAATTGTCACTAGATTGCACAAAACTGCCCTTTTTCAGTTGAAACTATTATTTAATTGTCTAAAAATCCCTTTATTCTGTGGAACCCACCATTGAAGACTTGAATGTATAAACTGTCGATATTACAGAGGTGATTTCAGGGGTGCATCGGATCTGCCTGTTGCTTATGGTATAAGGTTACCTTCGGGCAGTTTTAAATCGTTGTCGGTGGCCTGTGGCTGCCTATTGGTAAAAATCGGTGATTTTTTGTTATGTCACCCAAGTGAGTGGGGTCGTGGTGGCCATGTGGAGCCCATCCACTAGCGTTGTATCCTGCCATGAGTACAAAGTACCTTGTGTAGGTAGGTACTCTACAGACAAGGTACTGTGTACCCTTCAACAATTAAAAAATCCATAGGAAAATTCTTTTAACCAAAAGATTTTAATTTTAACCTATGTATAATATTTTTTCCAAATCTGATGATGCCACACCTTTGTAAGCATTGCACAGTACAAGATTTTTGAATATTCTCTCTGCATAGAGAATATTCGCTATGACGATTCCATATAGTCAAGGAGGGTAAATTTTTTTTGGATTTTCAAACTGCTCAGATTTTGATGATTTGATAGATGATCTATAGGTTTTTGGGTATTATGGACATGATGGTAGGGTCTGATTTGACTCAAAGTGCTCCAAAATTGTAGTTACCTCCTGAATCAGGCAACCACTCCCCAAATTGAAAACCTTACAGATCTGGCCTCCAATGTCTGATTTGGACAAATCAAACCCCCTTAACACAATAGTATGCGTAGATTTGTAGCAGCATGCTGTAAAATGGACTTACAATACAAGGCCACAAAGAGGAAACCCTCACAAATCTTATTTTTCTATCAAGTTTTTCTAATTCTCCAGGTCATCACTTGATGCAAGAGAAGAGCATACTCAACTATTCAAGATCCACCATGATTTACATTCAAGATCTCTCAAAAAGTTGACTAACAAGAAGTGATTCCTCCTAGCTCTAATACCATGTAAGAGTTCGCTATGAAGGTAGCCACCCAAGATCTAGGATTTCATGAAAGCACAAGAAAGATCAAATGAGAGAATAATTTTATTCTATCAATTAATGCAAAAAATTATTAAAATGTACATGATATGCCTTGCTTATAAGGACAAGGATGAGATGTAGGATGAAGTAGTCATATGAAAAGTGTCTTAATCCTATGACATGAGGCAAGTAGAGGATAAGATGCCAACTAGTTGATAAGATCGCATGTGTAGGATAAGATCGCATGTGTAGGATAAGATCGCATGGCAACCTAGAATTATCTAGACTTATCCTAAGTAAACTTAACATGTGAACATGTGTGAACAAGACTAACTAATTACTAGTTAGATAATGTAAACCAGATATGTAATAACCCTGTTCAAACCAACATGAAGGTTGTTAGGAGACATCTAAATAGGACATTTCATAATTGTTTAGAGTGTCAATAGGATTTAAAACAATAGGAACTCAAAGGTACGAGGGAAATTTTAGAGAAACACAATGGGAGACATCATAGGTTTGAAAAGAATATTATAATTATATTTATAATATGGTCAAATTGACTACTTTATTCACTTGTGGAAAACCTAACAAATGGTAATAAAGTTAAATTCTATTAATCTTTAATCACAACTGCATTAAGAATCTTGAATTATTGTACTTGATTATTGTCAAAATTTAATTATGGGGTATTCATTTCATAATGTCCAAAGACTTATGAGTCGTGGTTAACAATTTTTGATTAGTTGATTTAAAAATGGAATGTTATCATAAGCATACATGTTTGTATACAACAAAAGCAAGAAAAATAGTATTTTGGAAGGAATCTAGAATGATGAACTTTAATTCATCTCATGCAAATGCATCTGACAACTGTATGATTATAAGAAAACATTCATTTCTAAGTTATTATAAGTCTTTATAATGAGTGTATTTTTAATGTTTACAATAGAAGAAGGGAATTTTAATGAAGTACAAGCTTTATTCTTATAAAAGCTAAATCACTTTGTAACTATCACTAATAGTATCACACTTGAGGTCCCAAGATATCTATCTAAAATTATGAATGAATAGTTTTGTGTACATGCATTATAATAGTAGGGAACATTTGAATGGAAGAAACTCCATTGTAATTAAAAATAAAAATAATTATAAAATAATCCCACAAATTACATTACAAAAGTGGGCAATATGGTAGTAGTTCTTTAAATCATGAGATATATGTGTAACCATCAACAAAATTTATTAGTAAAAAAATCTAAAAAATTCTAGGCTGCAAGATAGGTTAGTATTTAGATCAATATGTGAAATCATAGAAGGGGAGTTTCATGGTCTATTGATATGTGGCTCCCATTTTTTTAGGTCTAAAGGGCATGACAACATAGAAAAAGGTGTTATAACTTGAAAACCCATCCATAACAGATAACATCTTGTAAATTAGTTGAATTGAAAATCATTTCAATATTTGGTAAAGGAAAATCATCTTTGGGAGATTCCTTATTCAAATTGTAAAATTGGGTATAAATTTGAATACAACCATCCAACTTTGCTAAGAGAAAGATACTAGAAATACAAGGGGAGTAATCACTACGTTGGATGAACCCAACTTTAAGGAGCTTTTCAATTTCCTATTTAGTTAATAAGGAAACTAAAAGAGTTTAGGATCAACTAAGCAATTACTAATTACAAGTTCAAAGTAGTTTGAATAGGCAAATGACTAGTGCATATAGGTGAGGGAGAGGTAGTTATTAGTTGAAGAAAAGTCTTCTACAAACTAGCATGAGTGGCTAGTTTAGTGGGAGCTTCGATGACCCCTTAGCTAACCTCTTAACAACCTTAATCACCCAACAACCTTGACATGTGTTAAGATTGTGTAAGGGCACACCTAAGTAGGATTATACCTAAGTGTATAATATATATGAAATATATATATACACTAACACCCCCCCCTTAAGCATAGCTTAGATGGACACAGATGAAATGGGTCCCGACTACAAAACTTGGTGAGGTACCCATTGTTGATAACTGAGAGGGGGGGGGTGAATCAGTTATCCTAATTATTTCCCTTATTGAACTTTCTTATTAATTGATGCAGCATTGAATCAAACACAAAAACATTACCATGAAATAAGAAACACATGACACAGTATTTTTGATGTGGAAACCCTGTTAAGGGAGAAAACCACGGGGTGATTAACCCAAAATTATTCTCTGTTAGAAGAATAGGAAATTACAAAATGGCACTTGCCAATTAGGGCTCACTGCCCGAGCACACTGCTCACAAGAGGCCCACTGCCTACAAGAAGACACACTGTCTACAAAGTGATAAAAATCATAGTCTTGAACTGATTGGAAGCATCTGCATATGCTGGAGTTCAGTTCCGGTTAGGCTCAGTACATTGATCTGCTGCACTTCATCTTTTCTCTGTTCTTTATTCTGTTGTCCTTTCACATACCGGATCTGTCTTGGTACTTCTGCTCTGTTCTGCACTTCTTCGCATATATCTTAACATAGTCACACCCTTCACAACTAAATCCATCCTCTATATATATCCGCACAAGTAATTTCATCACCTTTCTAGTCAGCATCAGGAACAGTCTAGTTTCTTACAAACTCTGTTCTGTCGGCTGAATCCTTGCTCACCAAGCAATGCGGATCAAGCATATACTTGTAGATATCATTAATCATGTCGGCCAAACATGATTCATGCCTTCACAACCTTTATCATCAACAGTAACACATCCGGAAAGTAGTCTGATACTCTGTCAGTCAGTTCTTCCTCTGTTTTCACTGTCTCTCAGGAATCCGGTACTCAACTATTCATATCTTTTTCCTTGTCCATCACCGGAGGCTAAATCCTTGGAATATACCACTCAAGGTAGTCCTCTTGACTTCCCCAAATCCGCACTGCACCAAGACACTTCCTCTGAGAGATCCGGACCAATCTGTCGGACCTTGCCACATGCTCTGTTCTTGTTCACCGAACCACAACAATCTTTATTCTGACTTCCGGTAGAGACACATCATGACTTGCGGATATGTGGGATGACCTTTGTTGCCATCAATGACAACAACCATGAATCCATATAGTGTCTCTTGCCAACAATCTCCCCCTTTGGCATTGATGGCAACACTTAGTGAAAAATGACTAAGTGTTTACACTATGCTCCCCCTTTGCTGATGCTCTGTCTTTATATACAATTTCCGGAACTCCCCCTTAATTGGATTCCTCATTTTTCACTGCTCCTCACTCCCCCTTTGACATCAATGGCAAAGGGTAGGGTCCGCACATCAAAATTTTCAAAAATTTTCTATACATAGCCGCATATTTACATACTCACATATACTGAAGAATGTCTGCAAAGGATGTCTGCAATTGGATCATTTCTGTAGCCCAACTTTGCTTCATTCTATCCAAAATTGAAATGTGACCACTCAACAAAAATGCAAAAGCTTCTGCCCGCTTGAGATCTGTCGGATCATTTGTTTGGGCGGTGGTCTGAGCATCACTGATGGCCTCATGCATAGTTTCCAACTTAGGGATTATAATCCTTCTAAGTTCTCCCATCCGGTTAGTGATATTCTTCCTTTCCTTCTCAAGATTCTTTATTTCATTCAAGACTGCAATAGTCTGACATTCTTGATTTATTATGGAGGAAGAGAGAGGATCAAAACTTTGAGATAAGCTTTGTAGCTTGTCCTGTTCCTCTTTTATTTTCTTATCAATTGTTGTTGTTGCCTTTGACCAGGATATACAAAATTTGTAAATGTCACCGCCATCCTTAAGAGCATTCTCTAAGCTCTTTATTCCAATACTCACAATCTTCCTATCTTTAGAGATTAATTCTAATACTTCTGAAAATCTTTTATCCAAAAATTCCTTCCGGACCTTTTCTTCAGTAGATTTTTCTAGAGATTCAAAATGTGTACTAACACTGCTGACTAAGGTTTTGAGATTACTGGAAGAGGAGGCTGTGGGATCCTTTTGAAAGGATGGCATGATCTTTTCTAGCACTCCAGATGCTACCTCCATAAGCTCACAGTCTTCCATGTGAGATTTCAGCAGCTTCTCTTTGACTTTCTCATTTGCAAATGAGGCTATTTTCATTGTTTGCACCGGTGACAAAGAGTCAAAATCTAATGGTCCTTTCAGCAGGTCCGGTTCATCAATTTCTATAGTGGCTTTGCTCAAAAATTGTTGAACAGTTTGTGCAGTGTCTCTTGCCGGAGACAGATGTTTCTTTTCTTCTGCAGTCTTGGAACTATCAACCTCTTTATCTTTCACCCCTGCTTCCTTCTCCTGTAATTTCTCTTCTTCTTTGGATCCGGAGACTGTAGGGGAAACCGGAGGAGAGATGTTTGTCTGTTCAGGGCCCACTTCTTCCGGAACAGATGATTCCAAATCCGCAGTTGTTTATGCACCTAAGTCCTCTACAACAGGAAGATTGAACCTTTTGAAGGCCTTCCGGAGGATATCTTCTATCTCTTGGGCCACTTTGTCAGTCTCACCAAGCATGAGTTGATTCATCCTGGCTTCTCATCTTTGCAGTCTTTGAAGATTATGTTCATTGTCTTGGGATCAATTTGAGGATATAGCTGAATAGCTATCTGCTCCCGGATCTCAAGATCTTTTGCATGAGCATTATTCTTTCTTATTTCTAATTCCTTTTCTAGGCTTTTAGGAATAAGAGATATGATCTCAATGAAATCCTTATTGTATATGTTCAGATATTTGACTGTGGCTTCTTGCAGAATCTTTTGGTCAGCCTCACTGTAGTCATCATAAAATTCAGTCATTGGTTGAAGGTTTCCATCCACCATGACCGACTTGATTACACTCTCTAGAGACAGAGTGGGCTTTTCAACAGATACCTCTGCCATTTCATCCTTGTCTTGGCCTATGGAGGGTTTACCGGATCCTTTCTTCTTCTGCTTCTTTATTTCTTTTACTCCCTCATCTGACTCTGTTTCCTCTTCATCCTTTTGGCTTTCATAAGCCCTTGTGGCTTTTGTCTTGGATCTTTTACCGGATGCCTGGACTTCTGGTTTTGGACTTTTGGTTGTGGGAGGTGCAGATCTTTTTGATGATCTGGTCCGGGTGGGAGTTTCAACTGGAACACTTTCTTTACTTTTCTCTTCTTCCTCAGCCTTTCTCCTCTTTTCCCGGCTGGCATCTAGTGCCTCTTTTGAGATGCCTAGGCCTTGAGCAATATGCTCAACTTCTTTTCTTACCTTCCTCTTTATCTCCGGTTCCATGAGTTCTACATGTATCTTTACACTCAGTTCCTCAAAGGTTCCAAACCTTTCTGCCTTAGGATCTTTGGGCTGGCTTAGCATGTGTTGAACATGCAGCTCTACTATCTGTTCATCCACTTCATACCCCATGGGCATGATCCAAACAGTCCTTGGCTCCACTGCCTCCATTAGACACTGATCTGTTTCTACCATGAAGCATACTGTCTTTGTATTTTTCAACAAGGGATTGGGGTATTCTTTCTCTTGCATGCATCATGCTTTGGAAGTTCTTGAAGTATCCCCATAGAGCTGTATTTCTTGCTTTAGCATCCCCAAGTCCATGCAAATAGTCTCTGATTTGGATGGCAACCGGTCTGTCATTCTGCCATATCCATCCACTGGATCCGGGAAGCTCATTCATGTAGTAAAAGAAGAGACAAAGGATCAGATTGCCATACTTGAAGGAGTTTTTCTTGTCCTTCTTGATCTTCTGCAGATTTTCAAAGAGTTGGTTCACAAGAAGCTCACACAAGTCAAAGTCTGCATTCTCCTTTAACATTTGATAAGCTGTGTAGATTGCAGTTCCCGGTACTGAATTTTCCCTACTGGAATGATAGATTTTGTAACCAATTATCATAGCTGCAAATTTGACATCCGGTTCAGTGATGTCATCAACTGTCATAGCTCTCTTGTCAAACTTGGATCCGGTTGCATCACTAACTGTCTGATTTTTGACAGACTTGAGAACAGGTAATCCACCGGATGAGTGCAGACCGGTTACAGCCCTAATTGCATCTTTGGTGATCTTGAAGGGCTGGTTCAACCATAGGAAGTTGTCATGTACTCTACTTAGTACATACCGGACCCATTCATCTTCTTCAAAACAGGGGAAATGAATGCACTGTGCAAAGTGTTTGTCCCGGATGGCTTTGTATTGAGGTTTGATCTCAAAGGAGTCATCTATCAATTGTTTGTGATAGATATCCATCAGCTTTGATTCTCCAAAGTCTTCAAGATTCGCATGGATGTAAACCCTAATATCTTCCGTATGCAATACACCATGAGGAACACTAGAGAAGGCTCCTAGTGGATCTACCTCCAATGATTTGTAAGGATGTTTCTTGAATGTGGGGCGAGGTCTATCAGAGATCTTAACTATATTTGGAGTAGCCATTCTTCAAAGATTTGCAGTGAGATAATGAAAAACGGAGAATACCTTATGCGCCTTCGGTTTGCACGGAGTGGTGGGATTGATTTCTTTATGCAATGACTTTGGCAGGAGATCTTTGGTGTGCTTGATGAATTTTGTTGCAGAGCTCCACTTTTCGCTTCTTCTTGAGTGCAGAATGAGCAAATGATTTTTGAGAAATCCCTTATATTTCTCTGCAAACCCTAATATCTATTTGCAATAAATGCTTCACCTGTATTATTCCGGTTTGCCTTGTCCGGATAGCTTGGAGTATCCTGGATCAGTCCTGATCTGTGAACATCATCCGGATCTTTCAATCATGAATAAATCGAGGTGACACATTACAAGAACATCCCAAACACTCTGTCCAATCCGCAGAATAAGATAGTGCACTTCCGGATCTCTCCGGACCTTTTTGTAATCCTCTGTCATACCGAAGCATCTCCCGGAACAGGTCTTACTTGATCGATCACAGCTTCTTCATAACTCCATGCGGACCTCTGAAATCTTATTTGGATCGTCTCAAGACTTATATCTTTAAACCTTTTACTCCGCATCTTGTGCCACAGCAGGCACCACTTGATTGGCTGGGGGAACAGGATTTTCTTTGAGTCTCCCCCTGAGCCAGAGCTAACTTTTTAATTTCTGGAAGAAATATCAGCACCAGAGTCTGGTGCGGATCCAACCTCTACATTCTCTGAACTTTTCTTCACCCAAATCTTGCTCATCTGATTCCTAACTTCATCCACATTCATCTTTTGTTTACCCTTGTCTTGATTCTGATTATACACCGGACCTCTTTTGTCCTGATTCTTGCTTCTGCAGACTTTAGCATTATGACCGGACCTATTACAGATTTGGCAAATAGCATTTCTTTGCATAATTGACTGATATCCTCTTAATCTGCATTGATTAGCCATATGACCTACTCTATTGCATGTAAAGCATCTACCTTTGAATGATTTGTTTACTTGCATATTTCTGCATTCATGGGATTTGTGTCCATACCTTTTGCAGTTGAAGCACTGTCTGGAGAAGGATGAATTAATCTGATTCATTCTCTTTCTGCACTGATTAGCTTTGTGACCAAAGTGGTTGCAGCTGTGGCAGTATCCATTGAAAGATGAATATCTTTGAGCATTGGGCTGTCTTACCAGAGGTCTTCTAGGCCTGTTTCTTGGATTTTTTGATGCAAAATTCTTTTGACCGGATTCGGAGCTTTCTCCTTTCTCATATCCCAAACCATACTTGTCATCTGTCCCTTTTTGACTTCCAAGAAGAACTTCAAGTTGAGCAGAGCTTATCTTGAATTTCTCTTTATATTCATTTGTTGTTTGAAGGTCTCTTTTGAGAGAGGCAATTTGATCCTCAAGTTTTTCTTCATTATCTTTGGCATCTTCAAGATCAGATTCAAGATGTCTGATAATCCTGTCCATCTGGTGGCATTCTTCTGATTTTTCTTTAAGAGATTGTTTTAGATTGTCTTCAGCCTTTCTTTTTTCTTCAATCTCTTGAGTAAACTTTATAGTTCCTGATTCCATTTCATGTCTTAACATAATGACTTCTTTTGATAACTTTTCACATAACTTGGTTTGCTCAGTCAATTCTTCATTTGTATTGCTTTCTTCACTTTGTCTTGCCAACTATTGGAGCAGCTCTTTTCTCTTTTTCATAGAGAGACTTAATTTGTCTTTTAATTCTCTCATGAATTCATCAGCCTGTTTGAGTCTTTCCTTTAATTCATTGACTTCAGAATTTGACTGTTCAAGATCCTCAAGGGCAGTCTTGAGTTGCTCTCTTAAACCATATGCATCCATTTGAACTCCCAGATCTTCCTCAAGCTGTTAGGCTCTATTAGGAGGAACTTAGCTCTGATACCAATTGTTGATAACTGAGAGGGGGGGTGAATCAGTTATCCTAATTATTTCCCTTATTGAACTTTCTTATTAATTGATGCAGCATTGAATCAAACACAAAAACATTACCATGAAATAAGAAACACATGACACAGTATTTTTGACGTGGAAACCCTGTTAAGGGAGAAAACCACGGGGTGATTAACCCAAAATTATTCTCTGTTAGAAGAATAGGAAATTACAAAATGGCACTTGCCAATTAGGGCTCACTGCCCGAGCACACTGCTCACAAGAGGCCCACTGCCTACAAGAAGACACACTGTCTACAAAGTGATAAAAATTACAGTCTTGAACTGATTGGAAGCATCTGCATATGCTGGAGTTCAGTTCCGGTTAGGCTCAGTACACTGATCTGCTGCACTTCATCTTTTCTCTGTTCTTTATTCTGCTGTCCTTTCACATACCGGATCTGTCTTGGTACTTCTGCTCTGTTCTGCACTTCTTCGCATATATCTTAACATAGTCACACCCTTCACTACTAAATCCATCCTCTATATATATCTGCACAAGTAATTTCATCACCTTTCTAGTCGGCATCCGGAACAGTCTAGTTTCTTACAAACTCTGTTCTGTCGGCTGAATCCTTGCTCACCAAGCAATGCGGATCAAGCATATACTTGTAGATATCATTAATCATGTCGGCCAAACATGATTCATGCCTTCACAACCTTTATCATCAACAGTAACACATCCGGAAAGTAGTCTGATACTCTGTCAGTCAGTTCTTCCTCTGTTTTCACTGTCTCTCAGGAATCCGGTACTCAACTATTCATATCTTTTTCCTTGTCCATCACCGGAGGCTAAATCCTTGGAATATACCACTCAAGGTAGTCCTCTTGACTTCCCCAAATCCGCACTGCACCAAGACACTTCCTCTGAGAGATCCGGACCAATCTGTCGGACCTTGCCACATGCTCTGTTCTTGTTCACCGGACCACAACAATCTTTATTCTGACTTCCGGTAGAGACACATCATGACTTGCGGATATGTGGGATGACCTTTGTTGCCATCAATGACAACAACCATGAATCCATATAGTGTCTCTTGCCAACACCCATGAATAATACAAGTATAAAAAATTGATCCCGATAATTAGGCCTGATGAGGTACCCAAGTACAATGCAATCTCTCAGAAACAGAAAAAGGTAGAAACCCCAGTGGGAAAAAACTACCCTCCAAAAGAGAGATAAGATGCATGAAATTATACAAGTGAAGAAGTACCACTTCTTTCACTAAGTACAATATGTGATTCCCCCCATATGAGAGAAGACATATGTCCTCAATGTGTGCTTCCATGTCAATAATGCAGGACTCTACAAACAAACAAGTGATGTCAGGTAGAAATATGTCCCAATTAGTAATGTTAGGAAGATTGATATCCTGTTGCAAAGAAGCACCGGAAGCTTTTGAAGAAGCGACTCTAGAATATGATGAAGCAACAGTAGGAGTGATGAATTCTTCTATGTCAATGGAATATTTTATTTCTGTATCATGATTAGGGATGTAAGTTGTGATCAAAGCAAGATCATGTGGGAATGGAGAAACATTGGAGTCTCCATATATCTCCCAAATTTTTATCCATAATGCATGTGGACAGTCAATATCCATGATGGCATACAAAGCATCATCTAGAATATGTAAATTGATCAATCCAACAATGTGATCACGACGATTAAACCACTTAGCCTTTTGAGATTGTTTACCATGTTCAGGGATAAGTCCATATAGATAGGGTATGAGATCATGGAACCTGAGATATTTTAGGATGCCTTCACACCAGGACTTATAGTTTCCCTCGGTTAGGCTGATTACAGAAGAGCGAGTTTCATATCCCATGATTTAGAACAAGTTAATTCCTTTAGACAAATAGAAATCAACACATTTAGGCAACCACTTGATTAGGTGACTCCCCTAGTTTTGGTACTTTATAACTTAGTGTGTTTTACAATGCCAGTAGGTTCAATGCATGGGAAATAAGAAAACATTAACATTTGCAAAAGATGGTGCTCAATTTTGAGCCACCGAGCAAAAGTTATTACAGAATTAATTTCCTGTAAATGACCTAGTTTAATGCATTTGCACTATAAAGCAAAAAAATGTCTATGGCAAGAGGTAGCCTAGCCGTCCAACCAGTTGTTGGAGTCAAAAAGAGATGAAGATTAAAATAGTTTTATACGTGAGGGGGAATTGACCTCCTACCATCCTGGGCCTCACCCTTTGTCTTCGTCCGGTGAAGATACAAGAATTAAAAAACCATTAACTTTCACAAAACCATTTTCTCAAGGAAATTTGTCCCAAATATTGAATACCTCTCTAAATTTGGAAGACAAATGTGATCCTTCAAATCAATTTTGCCCCAATTGTAAATGCCCTCCCTAAATTTTTACATTGCTTAGTGTTTTTAGACAAAGCAATGCCTATTCTAAGACCAAAAAAAGCATAATTTTAAATGCTTTGCAAACAGTAAAAAAACAAAAAAAAAATAGATGAGGACAAACTAGGGTAGAAAAAGCCCAAAAATATGGCAGAGGCAGCCAGATTAATGGCGAACAGGGGTGTTAGAAGACTTGGGCGCTTGATGGAGAGCCTCGGCCCTTCCAAACAGGGTGCGGGCTTTTCAAAAGGCCTGCGACCTTCTTGATAGGTTCACAGCCTTCTCAATAGGTTCGCAACCCTTCCAAACAGGCCTCTCGACCCTTCACACACTGAATACATATTTTGGCACCATTTTGTATGCTGAGTAAGGTGACTCCTGTTGGCATTTTAAAACATCAAACAGAGATCTGAGACAAACAAAATCAAAAAACTTCAATGCCGAGCTACACCATGAGAAGTCGACCTGCTAACAAAAGAAAAGCCTCGACCATCAAAAGGTCTGTGCCTGATTGAAGGTGGAATTCGGCTAAAAAAAGGGCTGGAATGCAGTGGCGTCGAAATGGGCTGAGCGAGCCTAAGTGTGGAGGCTCCGACTTGGCGGTTTGGAAGCACTGTGATAGAAGGTGATGGAGATGAAGCTTGCTTTTAAAAAAAAACAAATAGTGACCTTCAGAATGATGGTTGCACCCTATAGACAAGAGATGGTGACGTCTACTAATGCAGGGAAACCTTCAATCTCCAATCTTCAAACAAGGTGACGAGAATCTACAAACCTGCACAACCTTCGGTAATATGCGACAGAGATTTTGCAACTGGGGCATAGAGAGCCCGAAACAAAGGAGAGAAGACCAAATGGGCCTTTGAAATTCACCTAAAAAAATGATTTCATCCTTCAATACGGACTGTGACCTGAACAATGAATAAGAAACAAGCTTAGGATGACTCTAATACCATAAAAGAGTTTAGGGTCAACTAATCAATTACTGATTACAAGTTTGAAGTAGTTTGAATAGGCAAATGACGAGTACATATAGGTCAGGGAGAGGTGGTTATTAGTTGAGGAAAAGTCTCCTACAAACTAGCAGGAGTGACTAATTTAGTGGGAGCTTTGATGACCCCTTAACTAACCTCTTAACAACCGTAACTATGTAACAACCTTGACATGTGTCAAGATTGTGTAAGGGCACACCTAAGTAGGCTTATGCCTAAGTGTATAATATATATGAAATATATATACACTAACAAAAACTTTAGGGTGCATCTTTTGAATCTTTTGTTTTACTAGATTAGCATTATAGTGCAAGATAATGTTATGCATGGTGTAGCACATATTCATAGGACTAGAAAAAACTCATGAAATTAGTGTAAAAGGGAGATTGTGGTTTGCTCCTTTTCCTCTTTTCCTTAACACTTAATAGGGAAAGTATTTGGGGAATAATTTATAACCTAGACCAAAAAGTGGTTAGAAAATTTTCTTTACATTAATATTATTTGTAAACATATCCCATAAATAGGAATGTGAATATACACAAGTACTCATAAAGTGAAATTCATTAATGGAACAAGTCCACAAGTACACAAGATATACTTTTTCAACATTACTGTTATTTTTCAATATTTTTATGTTTTGAATAAATCAAGACTTTTCACATGTGCATTACATTGTAGTGACAACTATGTTGGCTAGGAAATGGGATAAATGATACCTAAACATGACTATAGGAATGGACACCAGAATAATTGTAGAAACATAAGGTGAAGATTATAAAGTATACAATTTTTAACCTTACACTCAAAAGGAGCAGAGAAAGGCATACCATAGTGAGGAGTGAAATGAACAGAGACAAAAGAAGAGGAATCTTAGGTGAGAGGGGAAGAAGAAACACCACTCAAAGGACTTGAAGAACTAATTGTTTCACCTATTTCTTTAAGAACCTCTAATCCATATGTCTTACTAATTGAAAATTTATGAAGAACATCAACTAAGTGTATAGGATTAACATCACTAGTCAACTATACAAAATTAAAATAAATTAAGTGTAGTCAAAGTAATATCTTGCCTATCCACTTGTTAAAATTGTTCATCGTGATCAAATGTCTCTTTCCTATTAGTTGAGTAGTATCATTTAGATTTTCAATCATAGGTCAATTGTGTTGGTAATTTTCAATCTCTAATCTAATTGTTCAAATTGATCAGATACAAGGCTTAAACTACTACAAAATAGAAATCTAAAAATTCTATGCAAATATAAAATTAAGTTGCCTTAATCTTTAAATTTCCATGAAGAGAATTAATAGATTTAAATAAGTAAATAGGAAAAACTAGCAAACACCATTATTCATTACATAACACAAGATTTATGTGGAGAAACCCTTACAGGAAAAAATACACCAAGAAGATAGGGCAAACTTGTATTAACTTTGAAAACAAGCTTACAATACAATCATACTTCCCATTCTCCTCTAAATGCCTCCAATCTAATAGCACACCTATGTACCTATGAACAATCTCAACATATCTCCTCAATCCTATAATTGCAACTTCACAAATCCACATGTGTTCTATTCAACTATATTTCGTCTCAGTTATTCCCTTGCTCAAATGCTTACTCAATAATTTTCTATTTAATATATTTTACAAGCATTATTGGGGACTACATAGAGAGTTGTTCCCAAGTTTTGGAAATCCAATGCCCAACTTTGGGAATCCTACAAATAGGCTTATAAGAGCCACAATTAAACCTCTTACAAGTTGTCATAATTTGCTAACACTAGATGGTCCAATATTAGTTGATCCCTTACAACATGTCATAAGCTAATAATAAACTTCACTGCTCACTTTTAACCTATTACCTTCCCAAGGTAAAGCTCACATTGTTACTAGTACTAGTAATTAAATAATAACCATTTTTATTGGACCCTTCATCACTTATGAATAAATTTACAAAATTAATAACCTAACTCCAAGGATGTTGGAACTCTCCAAGAACTTTGGAACTTTCAAAGAATAGTTGAAACCATGTCATGGGATTTACAAGGTTGGTAGCACCTTGATCCTCACAATTTGTAGCTTGAGCCATGTACATTGTAGGATTTAATCTAGACTCCTTAAAGGGAAATGAGAAGGATAGTGAGATCTTGGCATACACATACAAAACAGAAACCCTAAGAGGCACAGAAATAAAATGATTTTCTAAATTTTATTAAATCTAATCAGTGTAATAAATAGACAATAAATAAATTATCCTAGATAATAGAGTTGAGATAGTAATGTAACACCAAACAAACTTCTCAAAATGATAAAGGAGGGAAAATGGATTTAGATTCATAAGTGGTGATAAATTACTTTGTTGTGAACTACTCTCAGTGATTCAAAATGATGCTCTATGATTAGATCTAGAAATGTATTTCTTTGATAGACTAAAGGATTATGTATTCTTTACTCTAGTTTAATTTCATGACTATTAAAATGATCTTCATACTCATAGATATTACTTTGGTTCCTTAAAAGGATCATTTTCTTCATAAATGACCCACACTCACTTGATCACCTAAAACATGTTCACCTTGGTTATTCAAACCTATGATTGCAACTTGGTAGTATCTATGGATACCATTGGAGTTTTTTATGCAAGGGGTATTCACCTTTGTCAAACTCTTTGAGTGGATTTAACAATGTAAACAAGGATCAAAGACACACAAGTAATCATGTAATACACCTACTCTCTCACTAAGATGGTGTTGCTATCCAATGATAAAATTATGTGCTATGATGCTCTCTAAGTCGTAATGTGATGACTGAAACTAAAGATGCTTGATGGATCTATAATGCTAAAAGTGAATTAGGGTTTTTCCTTTTATAGAACACCCTAGTGCACAAATCACACATTTCATGTTCAAGTTAGAAAGTAATGGCTAGTAGGAAGGAAGTCAATTTGGATCCATTTTGAAATTTGAGTTTAGAAGTTATGGGGTCAAAACCACAACTACAAACGATGAGGGTGGAATCCTCCCAAAACACATACAACAACAATTTATAGATTTCAAATAGGCAAGAACAAAATCTCAAGAAAGATTAATTAAGCAAACTATAAACTATTTCATAATTTCTTTATTAAACTTGCCTCTAAAAAGCTACAAATCTTAAATACAATCACCAAGGTCATATGCCCTATTATTACAAAAATACGGGTTGTCTTACAATAGAAATATCTGACTTATAGAGCCTTCTGGAGCTATCTTCTGATATCTACCTAACCTCCTTATTTGCATGAACATGACTTGCCAATAACTCCTAACATCCCATTGCCCTGGAAACTATTAAAAATAGGCTATAAATACACATCGGCACCACTTAGTGTAATTCACCCCAATGTCAGCTTTATTTAAAATGTGTAACTCTCATTTGGGTACCAAAATGAACCCAACTATCCTTTTTTCCACCCAAGAAAGAATTTTCAAATTTTAAAATTGAGAAACTAGGTAGCACAACTTCTAGGAGCCATAACTTTTGAACCAGGTGTCTGATTGATGAATTGTTTGATGTATTGGAAATCTCGTGAAGAGATTTATCAATCTATAACTAGCTTCTCTATTTATGACAAGTTTTGGGCCATTTAAGGATCTCTAAGTGCTTCAAATTTGATTCTGAAACTTTTTCAGGAACCTCAAAAATAGAAACTTTAATATCTTGAAATCTAGACTTGATCTTGGGCTGAAATTTACCAAGAATGTTTATTTGACTATTTCCAAGCTTTGGGGAAAATTTTGGACCCAAATGTGTCTCCAATATAGGGTTGCTAAAAATAGTAAGTCCTGGTATTCTTATCCTTTTTAGAAACTTTGAAGGTTCTGAATCATTATTCAAGCAAATGAGTATCTGTAAAAACCAAAATAGAAAGAAATAGAAAAGAAAATCATTTTTTTTGGTGATGCAAGATTGCTCTACACCTCTAGATGCTCCTACATCAACAAATCTAAACCAACTTTAGATCCACACATGTGGAATTCACTAGGTCATGGAATGAAAGAATTTTTAGAATAGATCAAGATCTTGGGGATAAATGCAGTCAGTTCTTGTGATGTAGGAGCATCCGGGTCCACGAGCAATCCTCATTAACCAAAAAGATTTCTTTACTTTCTTGCTTGTTTGTTTTCATTCTTATTTTGCTGCAAGAGTCGATGATTAAATTTATAGAGAATTTCCTAATGATTCTTGGCCAAGTGTTGACTTGATCTTGAAGAAAATCCAAGTGGGTGCTCACATTTCAAATTTGGTGAAGATCCGAGCTAAATTGGACAAGTTATACAAAAGTGGAACTTTCAATGTCAACAAGATATGTGGGACTTTCCTTGCCATCATGATATATGCAAATGACCCTTGAAATCCTACCAAAATCCAAGTGACGATGTCATCTTGTTAAAAAGCCAAACGAGTGTCCAAAATTCCAAGTTGTACAAGATTCTGAGAAAAATTGAGCAAGTTATGCTTAGGCGGAACTTTGGTCTACAATAGGATATGCAACAGTTTTGTCTGCAATAGGATATATGTAGTAGACCTCGTAGACCTCAAAATTCCTGCAATATCCAATAGACCCCAAACTCCCTACAATGTCTAGTAGACCCCAAAATCCCCACAATGTTCAGTAGACCCCAAAATCCCCACAATATCCAGTAGATCCCAAAATCCCCACAATGTCCAGTAGACCCCAAAATTCTTGCAATATCCAGCAAGGTCGCTTTTTCCCATTTTTCACTCATAAGCACCCGAAAAGTGACAAAAACAATTTTTGACCACCTGTAGAGCCGATCCAAGAGCCATTTAATTACTGGAAAGTGTCCTATTCACATGATGAGTGTGGTGGCCACCTCAAATGCCTATAAATAGGGGAATTTCACACCAAAAGAGGTTGACTTCTCCATAGTGAGGTTGTTGGCTTTTGCTAGAACTTCTTCTACAAATTTAGGGTTTGAAGGAAGATTGTTTTGAGTTTTCATAGGAAAGCTAGGTTAGTCTGATCTAACTATTGGAATGATTGTAAGGCTTAGGCCAAGGCATGTATGAAGACCATTGTACTCTTGCTTTAATGTTTTCTACTACATATAAATAAAGGGTGAGTATAGGATCATCACAAGCCAAATAGTGGCAATAGAAAAAAATCGCATCTTTTCTTAGCCAAAATCATGAATTGGGCAAGTTTGACTTTCATAGGCATGTAAAGAATATCCGTTTTGGTTTGGAATACCAAACCAAAATGGATATCCATTTTGTGGAACATAAAAAGTGAAAAAGAGGTTGCATTTTGCAAACCCATGGCTTGCAAAATGTAGACCTCTTCCAAAACAAATATCAGAGCTCTTAGAATGAATATCTGATCCCAAGAGGTATGGTTCTTGCATTATTTTGTTTGTTTTGTATATTCAAGTAATTTTTTTTGGTTTTTTATCCTAAATGGGTATGTTTTATATTTTAAATATAGGTAAAATGGATGAACAAGATGAAAACCCAAACCCTCCCCCTCCAACAATCGAAGAGAAAAGTGAAAGAAACATTGATCAAATAAGTAGGATTGTAGAAATATATCGCCGCTACCCTCGATTGTCTTCAATGACATCGAATTTAGAGGGAATTATTACTCATGTTCAAACCCTCACAAGCCAACACAAATCATTTAGGCAATGGCGAGAAACCAAGAAGGTGAAATATGCTAATGGTTTATCATATGATCAAGTGAAACAATTAGACATTACCAAAGCTATGTTAGCCCAATATATTGTCAATCCTAAAACTGAATTGTTTTTTAATGTTCGTAAGCCTAAGTATTCAATCAAATGGTGTACACATGAGGGTATTAGTCAAAATTTTTGGGATCATTGGTGGATGGTTTTTGATAAACTAAGTCCTAACAATAATTTAGATGTACCTTTGTATTTCCTTCGTAAACTATATGCAGAGTTTGTAATGGGTCACCATGTGAATTATTTTGATTTTAGAGAGTTCTAGGGAGTAGGTAAGGGAATGCCTTAAGATAGACTTGGGGCAATGAGACAAGTACAAGGTCCTTTTATTCCCCCTCCTGCTATCCCTTCTCTGCCCCTAATTTATCACCCATATGTTGTTGCAAATGCAACACAACAGGGCCTCATTGCCATACACTCTTTGACTGAGCACTTTATTACACAAACTTCTCAGTTTGCACAACCAGATGATGTTGGTGGTGATATTAGATCACCTAATATTACTAGACCCTCCTTGTCCACACATGTTTGTGTGCCCCATAATTGCATTTTTTACAATCAGTTATGCTTAGGTCCTCTTATGGAGAGTAGTGAGCCACCCTTGAGCACTTCAGAGTACGATTTCCCTTCACGAGATGAGGCAGCGGGGTCTAGAACTCAATCTAAGGGGTTGGGGACAAGAGCAGAAGCACAAGCATCAGTGGACCGTAAAGAAGGAGAAGAGCATGACCAATCTTTTATACAAGTAAAATTTAAAGTTAAATTTCATGGTGTATTCCATTTGAATAATATAAACAAATATTAGTACTAATGTATCTAAGGGGGATAATAGTTGATGATAGAGGAGGAGTTGATAGAAGTTCATCATGGAACTTTATCTGTCATCCAATTTGGCTTTGACTTGATGGTATAATTTTTTCTACACATCAACTTTTTTTATTGTATGCATTTATTTCTTTGTGAGTAATTATATATTAATTTATATTTTGATGTTAATTTACTTTTATAGTCAATCCAAAATGTGAATGATGTGGCATCTTTACCAATGGTCTTTACTCGAACTCCTAATCGACCCAAGGGACCATTATTCACAGAATGGCTTTCTAAACGCCAACAAAGGGTGGAAGTAATTCGATTGAACTATACTTTAATTGATAATTTAGAAAACTTAAATATTTGATTATAGTCATTTAGATAAATAATAAAATAGAGAATAGATAAATTGATCTATTAATTTAAAAATTGTTACATGATTATTTGTATACATAGAGTCTTACATTCTTGTCATTTTTCATACAGGAGATATTAGTTGGCTCATCCATGATGAGTCCTTCTCAATCAATGCAGGAGGCCTCAATGGTGGTATGTACTTGTTTTCTAGTAGATAATTTTTTGTGTAGTGCACTCTAGATTGTTTATGTGTAACACATCTAACCTTTTTTAATGTATGCATTTCCTTTTTTGTTTAATAATTATATATTAATTTATTTCCATGCTACTTTACTTTTACAGTCTCTTGAGAATTTCAATGATGTGCCACCTTTGTCATCACGCTTCAGTAGGACACCTGACCATCTTAAGAGAAAATCATTTGCAGAACGATTGTCTGAATGACAAGAAAGAGTCATAATTGAATTAAATTTTTCTAAATAATTGATAGTTTATAGAGGTTTTATAGTTGATTGTAGTGATTTAGATGTATGTTAATAAATGAAAGTTCTAAATTATAGTAGATAAGATTATATTTACTAATTCTAACTTATTTATATTTACCATTGAAGAGATTAATCAAATTTGTGGTTTGACTTGTTAATACAGTCATTTTTGCCTCCATCAACTACTAGACATCATGGTACAAATAGCACACTTTTTGAGGATCCATCACAAATTGAGGATTCACTAAAGACATGGGGTCAAGTGGACCTTTAGTGTTTCATGTAGCTATTCGGCATGTAGATTGTATATAGATTTTGAGACATGGCATATGCCACATTTTGTATAAAATGTTTTGAGTTGGCATATTTGCCAAATTTTTGTATATGTCTACCATTATGGACTAGATTTTAATATATATACACCTTGATATACAATATAATTTAAATTCCTTATGTGCATGTATACCTACTTTGAAACTTAAAAGTTTAATGTATAATCAGTTTACAATGGTTGAGTTATGATCAATAGCATGTTATAGATTGATTTCTTGTTATATATGATTATTTTTCTTGGTAGAAATATGATATGTGTAGTTTCAGACCTCAAGACATAACTTGATCTTAATTTCCACATGATTGTAGTTTTAGTTAGATATACGATTTTCATGAAATGACAAATTTGAATGGTTCACACATGTGCAGAGCTATAGAAAACTTTTATCTCCTCCATATGTAGTTGTAGCTCTTCATTTTTCAAGTGCAAACATCAAAAACTAGTTTCAGATGACTAATTTCACCATCAAAACTACATTTTTAGCCTCCTTTATTCATGTTTTCTCAATTTTTAGTCTTAATCAAGACATCTGAAATCTAGAATAATAATTTGGTACCTCATTGAAGGCTGCCACAATCATACCTAAGGCTACAATTTTGGTATAAGATTATAAAGTTCATTTTCATTCAGCTCCAAGACCTTGATTCCTTCATCTTTGACCATTTCTAGCTATGATTGTGTAGGTACAATAGTGATATAACTCTAAAAATAAAATTGTTTCATGGCTGGTATAGAAAATTAGGAGTTTGAAATGTTGTCACAACAACACTTTGCAAAAAGGTTTTCAAAATTAGGTAAATGGGAAAATCTTGTTTCATTTCATCTCCTAGAGTTTGTCTTCAAACTCATTGACATCTTCTAGCTTTCATTTTGTAGGTACAAAAGAAGATCTTTCCATTGAACATGAAGTTTCCACCATGTTTCTACCTTGTTTCTGGATGTTTCCATAATGTTTCCAACCTCACAAACTATGTTGTCACACAAACTATGTTGTCAAATTTATTGTTGTGGGAAACTTTACAAATTTATCATTTTTCCTTGGCCTCCTAGATCTTCACCATTTATGCATGACCAATCTTAACTTGTATAGCTTACCCTTGACTATAAATGATTTCTCTTGAGTTATGACAATCATTCCTTCAATCTTTTGACAATCTTAACTTGTATAGCCTACCCCTACCATAGTGCAATAGACCTCCACAATCATGGATGTCCATCATTTATGACAACTCTTCATTGATATGCCAATCATTCCTTGAACCTTTTGACTATGTTAGGACCTCATACATGTTCACCTTCAAACCTTATGATAATGTCTTGTTATTATGACCAACTTTATGAGGCATAAGATGGGGATCCAAGGGTGTAGGTGACTTTCTCAAAGGATTGCACGTAGCTTTATGGATTGTGGTAGTAGGATAAAACTCTTTATGATTGTGCTATAAGGACACAAAAGCATTCACAAGATCCAAACCCTTTCAAAGTGTTGCATACAGTCTAAGGATATATTGTTCTATGATATGAGACAACAAAAAACTATGTTTGGTGAGTGTATTGTGACGAGATATTAGGAAAGTCAAAGACCATTTAGACATCATATGATTATAAGAGTTTTATTTTTTAAATGAATTCTTTCTCTCTCAATACCTTGACAAAATGATTAACTCTTCTAAAAACTATCCCAAGACCTTATTGATTGCCAAATTCCATAACTAGGTGTGATAATAGCAGAGTAACACGGTGATAGTCCACTTTATCTCATTTACAATAGTGCTCTTGCATATAATAGTAGTGTATTAGACTCTTTAGTTGATCCTTAATGATAAGATATGATGGTAGTCTTATATTGTCCAAACAATCCCCTCCATGAATTATGTGGTAGTCCAAAGGTGATGAGGATCATGATAGTTGTAACATCCCCATTCTAGGAATGGTCAACAGAGCAGAGTACATGGCAATGATAGAGAAGACCTGAGTGCAATCATTTGAGAAAGTATTCTTAAGTACTTTAAGCCTAGAGGACCTAGGGTTTATGCCCTAACTTAGAACAGTAGCATTAGAACCTTTCTCCTATCATTTTGTAAGGTCTAACTACTTTGTAATTGACATTATATATTCAGACTTATAGCAGTAGATATTTGATTTGCTTTTATTCCATTATAGTTGCAAATTGAAATGGTTTTCCTTGTATAATTAATTGTGGATTACAAATATATTGTTGGGAAGTGTATGGGTGATGCTTTTACGATGTATTGAACATGTTTTTTGAGCTGAGATAAGTGTATGTTTAGGTCTGATATAAAAATTAGAACTCCATAAAATTAGGGTTTGAGTAGAAAAACTAGAATTGTTGCATTTATCCCATTTGGGATATTACAACAGTCTAGTTAAGTTGGAGTATTGATTGACTAGATGATTGTCCCTTGTTCTATCTACATGCATTTTGCAGTTGTTGAATGATCTCCTCTAGTTCCATGACAAAGTCAAGAACAACATGCATAACTAAATTCCTAGAGACATGATAGTCCTAACATCCCTTCTACAACTTTTATCTTTCCTTTGACAAATATAAACTCCTATTGACTATCCTTCATTAAATCTAAACCCACTCTCCTAGCTCCACCAAGACCTAAGGTTTATGACACAAGTTCCAATGCTTTAAACCCACCTAATCATGACTATAAAATCCCTTTTGACTATAACAATCTTTTTCAAACAATGTTTACATGGTTTCTAAAGCACATAATGGAAATCTCCTTACATATTTAGTGTATTCATCCGAATGCAGAAAATTATGATGTATATGATACCCCCAATGATCTTAACTAAAGATGAATGTCATGACAACCTCATGTCTCCATGGCTGCACTATTTGAGATGGCAATTATATAATCATTGACAACATAATGACATGGATAGATTTTCAACTTACATAGAGTCTAATTATGTAAATATTGATTCAAGGAGATCCATGACTATTTTAGGGAAAGATGATATGGTCATGGATCAAAGCATGACTATTCAAAACTGACCAAGACAACTTCCAAATTTCCTCATAGTTATATAATGGTAGTTAATAGTTTTGTGGTAGTCTTAGGGCTTTTTTGGTATGATAATCCCTTGACTATTTTTGTGTTTTAATAGTGATGATTAAGGGTTTAGAAACATGCAACTTGAACATTAATTGTTGATGACAACGCCATGGTGTTGTCATAGTGATCTCCTACATAATAGGATAAATTGCTAGGTAAGATCCATCATGGTGTCATAATGTAATGAGAAGCTTGATAGATGGTCAAGAATGAAGAACCTTGGAAACCATGATTAGAAACATAATGAAATACCCATACAACATCAACAACACACTCATAAAATTTTAATGTATAATCAGTTTACAATGGTTGACTTATGATCAATAACATGTTATAGATTGATTTCTTGTTATATATGATTGTTTTTCTTGGTAGAAATATGATATATGTAGTTTCATAGCTCAAGACATAACTTGATCTTAATTGCCACATGATTGTAGTTAAATAGTTAGATATAGGATTTTCTTAGAACATTTGACATGTGAGTTCTTTTCATTCAAGAACACTAGCTTTGACATGTTAGATTTTCTTAGAACACTACATTTGATATAGAAACTACTAGATTTGATATGATAATCATTGATAATTTCTCATCTTACATGTTAAACATGCAAGATACATGTTAAAAATGATAAAACTCATGATGTTTTTCATTCAATCCAAGATAGTTATTTTTGTATTAATGAGCAAAGAAATGTTTGTATGTTTACCCATTTTGTTATCTAGTTTATGCAAAGAAATGTCATCCACAACCCAAATTCAACAGCCTTTGCATTTGGAAATGTAAATAGGTGTATGTATCTTAAATGGAAGTATGTTTCAATATCATATCCTCATTTCACGGTCTGTATGTCTCCATGTAGGGAGAGAGACATGTTTTGCATGATTCACATATCCTCATGTTACCTTCTATATGGTCTCCATGCTTTGCATATCCTCATTTCATAGGTCCACATGTTTGACATGATTGGCTTATCCTCATTTCACCTTCTATATGTATAATGTATCCTCATTTCACCTTCCATATGTATAATGTATCCTCGTTTCACCTTCTACATGTATAACATATCCTCATTTCAACTTCTATATGTTTCACATTATTCTCTTAAGCTCATTTCACCTTCTATATGTTTAACATGATTTTCCTATCATCATTTCATTGTCTATAAATCATCATTTCATTCAATCCAAGATGTTCACATTTTGCCCTTGCAAACGATGAAGATGACTACATAGAAAGAGACATACATTTGGCATGATTCATATTTGGACTTAATCAATGGCGCTGGTAGGTCGGGGTGGGTGGGTTTATGCTAGTGGAGGCCCTGTTTCATTCCCTAGGTGTCCAAATCAAACCAGGCTACAATGTACCGACAAAGTCTCTTAAGAGACCTAAGAGCAAAAAAATTCTAGACTTTGACGGAGTAGTTTTCACACTTCATGGCACCTAAAAATGATCCATTTAGACCTATAGCTGGATGTTAGACTCATCAACAATAACCTCTCTTAGTTTTTACCAACTCGACATTCTTTGACCATGCCAACGGTAGAGGCATTCTTTAAAAATGCCTCAGTGACATGTAGTGTAAAGGTGCATGGAGCCATATTTTGCATTCTTCACCCTATGGGACCTAACCAATGGTGTAGATAGGTTGGGGTGGGTGGTTTTATGCTAGTGGAGGCCATGTTTCATTCCCCATGTGTCCAAATCCAATCGGGCTACAGTGTACCGACAAAGTCTCTTAAGAGACCTAAGAGCAAAAAATTACCAGACTTTGATGGAGTAGTTCTCACACTTTATGGAACTTACGAATGATCTATTTGGACCTACAACTAGATGTCAAGACCCTTCATAATAACCTCTCTTATTTTTTACCAACTCAACATTGTTTGACCATGCCAATGGCAAATGCATTCTTGAAAAATACCTCAGTGACATGTAGAGTAAAGGTGCCAAGAGCCACAATTTGTATTCTTCACCTCATGGGACATGAATGATGGCACCGACAAGTCAGGGTGGGTGGGTTTATTCTAGTGGAGGCCCTATTTCATTCCCCATCTGTCCAAATCGAATTGGTCTACAATGTACCGGCAAAGTCTCTTAAGAGACCTAAGAGAAAAAAATTTCCAGACTCTAATGGAGTAGTTCTTGCACTTCGTGGCACCAGAAAATGATCCATTCAAACCTACAACTAGATGTCAGTCCCGTACACAATAACCTCTCTTAGTTTTGACCAACTCAACATTGTTTGACTGTGCCAATGGCGGATGCATTCTTGAAAAATGTCTTAGTGACATGTAGTGTAAAGGTGCTAGGAGCCATATTTTGTATTCTTCACCCCATGGGACCTAACTGACGGTGCCGTCAAGTCAGGGTGGGTGGGTTTATGCTAGTGGAGGCTTTGTTTCATTCCCCCATGTGTCCAAATCGAATCAGGCTATAGTGTACCAGCAAAGCCTCTTAAGAGACCTAAGAGAAAAAAATTACCAGACTTTGACAGGGTAGTTCTCACACTTCGTGCCTCCTATGAATGATCCGTTCAGACCTACAACTGTGTTGCTTAGTATTCCAACTTTTTGCTAAGGTATGTATCCTTTGTCTTCATTGCCACTCCCTTTTTCCTTTCTTATTTTCCTTAATCATTTCTCCTTTGTTTTCCTTGTCTAGTTGGCGATCTTCCTTATTTTTGAACCATAGTCGACAGGTTCAAAAGTTCATGAACTGTCAACTTCTTGACTTGCTTTAGGACATAACGTCAAGTTTTTCTTGTGTCAGCCTTAATCCTCTTTCCTATAGTCTAGTTGGAAGGTCAGAGAGTTTCTAAACTTCTAAACTTCAAAGTCATCGGTTCAAAAGTTTATTTCCTTCCTAACTTCCTGACTACAATGGATCGTATCTCCCAAGGTACTTTCATCCAAGCTAGCGTATGGTGTAGGGAAATGACAGATGTCATGTGATATTTAGGTTGGAGTACATGCAAACACCATGGCACATTGTCTGGAGATAACTTATGGCATATTGTGGGATTTTTGAAGATTGACATGCTGCCAAAAATTAATGCCATTTATGAATGTTTCATGAGATGTGACATCACAAATTTAAACCAATTCACTATCTCATTTGGAGTGTTCATCTTTTCATCAAGGGAGAAGTGTTGCAGAGTGAAGGGAAATAAGCCCACTACGTGCAAAGAGTGCAAAAGATTCAAGGTTCATAGGTTAGCACATTTGACCATTACTTTCAGTTTCTTTCTTTCTAATACATAAAGCACTACATTCTTTGGAAGGTGAAAATTACATAGCTTCATGAATCTGTGTTACAAAAATCCTGTGAGTCCTTTGCATTTCTCTATTTCATCTACATTTGCCTCCGAGCTTCTTGTCAACTGGTTTCTAAAGTTGGTAAAGATGAAGTTTAAGCTTCAAGGAGCTCTTGTAGCTCCTATTATAGAAAATACTTTGTCTGGGGTGAAAGACAGAGCTGGGACACATTGATTTTGATGACTTTTGGCAAAGAATGTGACCTAAAGGATGGTCAGTCCTAGCTACCAAAATTGTGAATAGTGACCTAGATAGATCTGGAGGTTTTCCGCTTGCAGTTCGTTGTACTAAGTTGGTGGTCACATGTGTAAATAGCTACTTTCTAGAGTCACAGGAAATAAGAGCTTCTGACAGTTCTGTGGTTGCAAATATTGATTATGCATCAATTGTTCTTGTGTTGAATCTAGATGAGTATGAGGAGAATTTAGATGTTTCTCTATCATCAGCTTGGACTTATTACAATGAGAGAAGAGATTGGTGTAAGAATTACATTGCAAAGGGCTAGTTGGAGATAGAGAGAAAGGGGAAGTCATGACTTCCCGCCAATCTCAAAAGAGGCCATTTTAAGGAGGAAATTTTAGACATGATTACGCTATTGAACCACATGGTGGGAAATTCTCAATTTGATACCTTTGCTTTTTGGATGTGTCGTTTCATTTTATTAATTTGTGGAGATCATTAGATTGATTGGGCCAAAATAATTAGAGATTGTTTGCACAAGCAATTGATAAATTTTTTGAGAAATGAGGAATTTCACATGGGTCCACAGTTGATATATTTACTAGCCCATAGAGAGGCTGCTTGGCTTGGATTAAGGTCCCAAGGGTTACCTGTCGTCGGCATACTTATGTATGACACTTTCTTTCAACTTCTAAAAGAGGAAGCTACTAAAGATTTTTGAAGAATTAATGATGCTTTTACAATGTGGTTGATAAAATAAATTGACGGCACATTGGAACAGAGGTTCTCAACGGGTGCAGCTACACTTGTTATGAATTTTGGAAGTTTTTATGTGCAATTTGATCATTTTTCATACATAAGAATTGGGGGTTATGAAAATGCCCCATTGAAATTACCGTGGTATCCGTTTGACTATCTTGTGCTTTTGGAGGTATTTAGACAAATGGCTTCTATGAATTTGAAATATCATGCCATGAAGAAAAAGGAATATTCCTTCCTTGTGACTCCATCATTCTATTCTTGTAAAAGTAATGATATTGCAAGAAATGTAGATAAGGCTTTGTTTAAATTTGGTCTTCACAGTTTATGGACTAGACCATCTTTTGATAGTAACAATTTTGTAAAAGAAAATATGCATGGGGGTGGGTCTTATCATCACAAGCCTCAACTAGAGGATTACTGGGAGGATTGTCTAAATGAAAGAGAAGTCCAGAGGAGAAGTTGGATGAGAATGACAATTGATCAAATTTGTGCCTTTAATCTCCCCATGCAAGTGCCTGATATTGTGGATGATGGTTCAGACCTGATTTCAAGAAGTTTTATTGCAACCTCTACCTCCTATGAGATAGTCAGGAAAAGAAGTTACTGACATTAAACTTCATTCTTTTGGTTTCATAAGGAGAACAGAGAAATGGCTGAAGAGAATGTTTAGAGAGCAAGTTAGTTTAAATATAGCTAAAGAATCATCAGCTCAGAGCCAAGGTAGGTCCAAAAATGTGCATTCTTAGAGGAAGACATCTAGTTCAGACCCAACTATGCAAGGAGTTGGCTCACAATCGAGAGGGGATGGTGAAGGGCCCCTTGAGGAGAACAATAAGTTGAAATCCATGTGTGAGCTAGATGGCCAGCTAGTGAAAGATGATACCACATTGGTTGTTTCTCCACATAAAGTAGATCATGTGCCACTAGTTAACGACCCTATTAATGATAGTGATTCATTGATTTTAACACAATTGGGAGAAAATATTTTTTAGTCTTTATTGAGTGTTCAAAATTCTCCTAGTTTCAATAATCCTCCTGCACTTGATTCTTCATCGGTTCGGGTTGATGGTATTGCAAGTATGGTTAACGCCACTAGTGTTTCCAGCTCTTCTCCTTCTTGCTTGAAGAAAGTGGTTGAAAAGAAAAAGAGATATACTCCAATGATGGACACTAGTGTTGATACAATGGCTAAGTTGTTATAGGAGACTCCAAAGCCCAAACGTTCTAGGAGAATGTCGAGAATGGTCACAGACCATACTATAGGCAATCAATTTCTGGAGATTGTAGACCCTGTGGGAGATAAGAATGAGAGCGAAGTGACTGAAGTAGACTTTAACGTAAGCAGAGTGGATATGGGACCCTCTACCATTGAAGGGGATATTTATCTTGCAGAGTATTCAGTCAGCAACTTATCGAATAGGGTCAAGAAAGCATAGGAGGAAAATCACAAACTGCACACTCAAGTAAGTGTTTTATCTTCTTTTATTCAATCAGTTATAAGCATTACAATGTCCTCATTCGATGCAATGCCATATTTAAGTGTAAGTGTGCCAGATCCCATTCTTTTGCAACAAATAAAATAGTCTAGGGCTTTGAATGATGCTATGAATCAATGGGTAGAAAAGGTAGTCTTCAACGGCCTCCTATTTGTTGAAGAAGCTGTTAAATTGTATGATTATATCTCTAGTAAAAGAGAGGTCTTAATTACAGAGTTTCAAAAGACTAGAAGTGATCATAATAGCCTCTCTTTAGCTTCAATGGAAATTAAATAAATGGCCAAAATGGATATCAAGGTCCTAATAACTGAACAGATTATAAATGCCCCAAATGAGTTTGATGCACCAGCTTGCAAAGACATCCTCGAATGGAGAATTTAATTGTGTTGACATTGGCTGAGGATGATATGAGGGATGCGATAGCAACTTACTATTCTGAAATGAGAAATATTAAGGTTAATTTTGCTATCTTGGAAATTGGAGCGAGTGGGGAAAATGTGAACAAATTATTGGATGTTAAAGAAATAAAGAAAAACTTTAAGAAGTTAGTGACAGATGAGATAATGGACTATAATGTCATAATTAGTGAATCACTTGAGAAGATGGCAAAGACTGCCGCTTACATCGAAACTATCAAGTATGGGTTGGATGAGATTCATCAAAAGATTAATGATACAGATAGGGCAGATTGCAAGAAGAAGCATAGGATTAGCATGACTCGTACTCCAAGTGGAATGTCCCTCTCCCCTTTTCTCACCAGATACCGACCGTACAAGGCTAGACGAAGGGCACAAGTAGTTCAAGCGGCGCAAGAAGACACGAGTAAGGAAACTTCAAATAGGTGGAAGATGAAGATGCGACACAAAATGATGATGATGCTGGCGATGAGGATGTGGCAATCCTCAATTAATTCTCTTTTTATGTTTTAGCAAAATATTTTACATGCTCTCGAACTATTGGCTCTTGGGGGGCCTTTAAGTATTTATTATTTAAACTCTCTTTTAAATTGGCTATCACCAAGAAGCCATTAGGTTTAAAGACAGTTATCATATGGATTGCTATAAATTTGATGTGCAATTCTATGTATGGATCTTTTTGGGCAAACTTTGTTTTGGCGATAGAGAATTTTGGTACTTCTTGTTTTCAATTGCTTTATATGCGTGTAATGAAAATTAATGTAGTGGAGATTTAAGTGATCATAGACTTTGTGTTATGGTTATTTAAATTTATGTTCTTCCTATGTTGAATGTATTACTACTGGTGTTGGTAACATTTGTGCATTCAAGTGGTTGGATATCTTTAGTTTTAGCTCACTTTTGTGGATGGTTTATCTATTGATATATTGTTTAGAGCAGTGATTATATGGTCTATGATATCATGTTTATTTGAGTTTCTAAATATTGTGGTGGTGGAAGTCTTTGTACTTCTAATTATTTGAAAAACAAATTTATGCCTTTATTACTTTTTGGTTAAAATCTCTACCTTTATTTTTTCTTTCTGGTTAAAAGCAATCTTGCTTTTTCATTCATAAGAATATCTATCAAAGGTAGCTACACCTTGTGAAATAAGCAGAGAGCCTTTATAAAGTACCAATATAATAGGCTCAATTGTTGATTACATTTGTCATCTATCTAGACATGAGAATATAGAGTTAGGTGACAAATCTGTTAACCAACAGATTTTTGGTGACTCTACTGGGGTCATTTGTAATATTGATTTTAGTAAGTTGCTTTATTATTGCATGGTTCTCCAAGGAAAATGTGCACCAGTTCTATAGCCTAACATACACTGGTTAGTTAGTGATCAAGAAGATATTATCACTGGTCTATGACTGGTTTCCTGGCAAACCAGGAGGACAAATCAGCAGTATCAAGTGAATGAAGTTCTTGAAGAAGAAGAGGAGCTTGGTGATATCCTAAGAGAAAATGTACGTCATATTGGTGAGTCTTAGGAAGTTGTGTTTGTTGAAGGAGTTATCCCTGTGCCCAGAAGAGAGAGACCCTTCCAAATTCAAGAAGTTCTTGATAATAGAAGGAGGAATTCATTCCTTAGAGAAGAGAACTGAGTACGTAACCAACCACATATTCATCGAAATAACCAGTAAGTGGTTTGGCGACTCTGCATTGCTTTATTTTATATATTTATGAAGGTTAGATATGAAGAGATACACTCAGGGTGACAGACAAAAGGGCATTTCTGATACTGATTTTGATTTACTTTAGTCCTTAAACTTTGCTCCTTTCCCTCCTATAAGGAGAGTTAATTCTTTAAGTCGGTCATCCTCTCCCCCTCCTAAAAAATAATCTACTAGTTCATCCTATCAAGTTCTCACTCTTGACAGAACTGTTCTACCATTACAAACTAATTTCCCACTCCATACTCCCTTCAATATGGTTCAACCTCCACCTATCCCATGGGGTACTACCATTGGACCTTTAAATCTTGGAAGAAATTTACATGACTTACCTAGGGGTTCGGGAAAGATTGTACCTAAGTTTAAGGGTGATGGAAAGGTCACTCATGAAGAGCATATAAATGCTATCTTTGCTGCCTGTTTTATCTTGGGGGTACAACTTGAAGATGTGTCTGTCAGACTCTTTATTGAATCACTCACTAATGTTTTTGTTGAATGGTTCTATCACTTACCAAATGCAGCCATTAATGATTACGCTTCTATGAGACGCCAGTTTGAAGAAAGGTTTAGGACCACTAATAATGAACATACATTGGCAGTCCAACTCTCCTTAATGAAAAATGAAATTCATGAGAAAATGAGAGAATTTGTAGCAAAATTCAACAAGATTGCTAATAGAATCCTTAATGATGTCATGCTTAGAGATCGATTACTGAAATGTTTCTTTATCAATGCACTTCCCTCAAATGTTAGTTATACAATAAAAAGAGAAGGTACTGCCAATCTGGCTGAAGCCCATACCAAAGCTATAGCAGTAGAAGATGACCTTATAACTGTTGGAAAATGGAAAAGAGAATTACAGACAAGTAGGCCATCAGCCATAAATTCTACTGACCCAGTTATCCAGAGATTAGCTAGTGATATTATTGCGTTGAAGCAGTAGATGCCTATGGGTCATCAACAATCTTTTTATACTGATGCGACAAGAAAAGATCATAACCCAGTAGAAAATCTGAATAGATCTCTTCCCTTACCCAGTCCAACTCAGTGGTTGGCAATTGAAGGACCATCTGCCAGTAAAAATAATCACATGATGTGCAATTTTCACCTTACATCAAACCATGATGGAAGTTCTTTCCCTAAGATGGGGAGATTTAATGTAGATGCTTTCGATGAATGAATATGTGGAAGAACCTTATGTAGAGGAACCTTCTACACCTAGTGATGTTAGTGTCAACTTCTTCCAGTATGAATCAAAGGATGAGGATGTAGAAGATGTTTATAGTAAGGTTGGCAATCCAAATTGTGCAATATTCACAAGAGGACAACAGGCCCAGAAAGGATATTACCCTAAGAACCAACCTAGTTCTTCCTCTTCTGCTCCAAAGTACATTCTGACAAGGCAAAATAATTCATGTGCTAAGAAGATGGACAATACCACCACTAAAGCAACATCTACTGAGGTACCTTCTACTTCTTCTCCTGAAACACTTGTATCTAGTTCTTTTGATATTGTTGAGTCATGTAAGAATACAAAAATTTTAATTTCCCAAGCTGAATACCTAAGACTCAATCCTTCATAACTAGATAGGTTGATTAAGTATGTGAAACAAGAACCTTCCCCTTCTCATTGCAATGTCCAGGTGTCGAATGTTAATGAAGCTCAAGTTGAGAAGCAAAATTGTTCAAACCCTCACTCCCAAGAATCAATACTTCAAAACCCTCTTGAAAAACTAGAACCCTTCTAGGTGTCATTGTATATTGTTGGGTATAGATTGAGTAATTGTGTTATTGATTCTGGAGCTTCAGACAATGTAATGCCAACCCAAGTTGTAGAGGCCTTAGGTTTATCCTACACGTCCTCCCATGGTAAGTGTTTTTCTATGGATGGTTCTCCCGTGTCTATCCTTGGTCAGATTAAAGATGCACAAGCCACCCTAGCTGCTTTCCCTAAGAAAGGGTTGAAGTTAACTATATTGGTGGCTGATATACCTGCAAGCTATGGAATGTTTCTAAGTGACAGTTTTTGCAAAGACTTAGGTGGGGAAATCCAGATGGATTGGTCACATGCTTTGATACCTGTAGATGGGAATAAGGTCTGCCTGAACCCAGAACCAAAGGCCAAGTTTACTATACTAAAATTTGGAGACCCTAGGGTAGATATCTTGTTTGTAGAAACTGGACTAGGCACCTATATGTGTATGTCAGAAGAGGATAACAATGCAAGTCTAATCAGCCCAAACATGGTAGATGAGATGCGGACTTTAGAGTTCGATGGTAGTTGTTCTTCTGCTGGATCTGGGGTTCGTGTTGTTTTTATTTCTCCTGATGATTTTGTCTTTCCATTTGCTTATAAGCTTGATTTTGAAAACACGAACAACAATGCAAAGTATGAAGCCTTGTTGTTAGGCTTGGAATTGGCTAGAGAAAAGGGAAGTAAATAGTTAAAGGTCAAGGGTGATCTGAATTGATTGTTAAGCAAGTAAGGAAATTGTACGCAGTTAAAAATGGTAGATTGAGGCATTACCAGAACAAGGTGTGTGATTGTATTTAAGACTTTGATGTCTTTCTATAGAGGCAATACCCAGAGAACAAAACACTAGAGTTGATTCCTTAGTTGTCTCAACTTACCTCCTCTTACCTCATCCTGACTTCAAGGATAAGTCATATCGAATTGAAGTAGTGTATAGACCTAACATTTTGGATAACATTAACCATTGGCAAGTGTTTAATTCTGACCAACAAATAATTTCCTTTCTTGAAAAAGCAGAAGCCTTTGCCAACATATTTTTTGAAGGGAGTGAAAATGAAAGTAATGATGTATTAGAAGATGAAATTGTTTCTCAAGATGGTTAGAATCTGAAGTCATTCAATTAGAAGACTTGTTTAGTCGACATGATCAGTATCTTAAAAAGAAGAACAAAGTTTCAATCAATTCATCAGTTGATTATGATAGAGTGAACATTGGAATTGAGGATGATCTGAAGATTGTTTGTATTGGAAAATATTGTTCTCCCTTTTGTTTGTATTGGAAAATATTGTTCTCCAAAAGAAAGGGAATGATTAATTTCTCTACTGATTAGATATAAGGATGTTTTTGCATGGTGCTATGCATATTTACAGAAGTTTAGAAATGGAGAAGTACAACACCATATCCCATTAAAGCCTGGAGCTTTACCTTTCAGACAAAAGCAGAGGACTTATAATCCAAAGGTGGAAGAAGCTATTTTCAATGAGATAGACAAGATGTTGAAGGCAAAGATCATATATCCTATCCACCATTCTACTTGGGTAGCTAACATTGTCCTAGTTAGGAAGAAGAATGGAGAAATTTGAATTTGTGTTGATTTCAAGAACCTAAATCAGACATGTCTAAAAGACAATTATCCTTTGCCAGTTATGGATCATATCTTACAAACAATATCTGGTTCTGAGATGATGTCCATGCTTGATGGTTTTTCAGGTTATAATCAGGTTGAGGTTGCTCCTGAAGGTCAGTACAAAATAACTTTCACCACCCCCATTGGTGTTTTTGCCTATAGTAGGATGCATTTTGGCCTTATTGATCAATGCAGGGGCCACATTTCATAGAGCGATGGATTTGACCTTTGGAGATCTGAAGAACAAAATCATTGTTGTTTACCTGGATGATCTATCAATCTTTTCTAAAAAGAGGGCTAATCACCTGCATGATTTGGAGATAGTTCTGCAACACTGCAAGGAGAACGGTATTTCTCTCAACCCCAAGAAGTCTATTTTTGATGTTACTAAGGGGAAACTGCTAGGTCATATTGTCTCTAAGTATGGAAAAAAGATTGATCCAAAAAGAGTCAGGGCAATTCCATAGCTAATCTTACCTACCACCAAGAGTAACACAAGGTCATTCTTTGGCCAGGTGAATTTCTTGAGGAAATTTGTTCCAAATTTTGCTGAACTAACTAAACACATTGTTGAGATGATGAAGAATCACCTTTTTTTAAAGTGGAGTGTTGAAGGTAAGCAAGAATTTGAAGATATTAAGATAGCTATTGCTAATGCACCCACACTTGTACATCCTGATTTCCAAAAGGATTTTATCATTTATTGCTATGCTTCTAAACATACTTTACCGGCCATTCTACTACATAAGAATGACCAGGGGATAGAGGCTCCAATAGATTTCATGAGTGTGCCGCTGAAGAAACATGAGTTGAAATTCTCTACTTTGGAAAAATGTGCATATGCAGTGGTGAAGGCCCTTAAGAGCTTCAGATTTTATATTTTACATTCACATGTTTACTCTCCTGAATCTGCGGTTAAGAGCATACTTACACAATAGGAGATTGGATGCAATAATAGGGGGACTTGGATAGCAAAAGTTCAAGAATATAATGTCAAAATTAAGCCCACTAACCTGGTAAGAGGTAAAGGTTTGTGTAAGATGATTGCAGAAAATCAGGTGAGTGAGAATGAAGAATTGACATTGGTCTTATTTACTAGTACCATTGATTAGTGGTTTTCATATGTTTCTTACTTCCTAACTTATGGAGATTTCCCTCCTCATCTCTCTACTAAAGAAAAGAGGAATCTAAAACTCAAAGCCTATAAATATGTTATGTGTGGGGAAAAATGTATAAGAGGGTAATAGATGGCACTTTTCTAAGATGTGTTGATAAAGAGCAGCAAAGGAAGTTGCTGGAGACATTCCATAACGAGGCCTATGGGGGACTTTTTTCAGCCTTAGTAAATGCCTTTAAGATATTGCGGCAATGTTTTTATTGGCCAGGCATGTTCAAAGACGCTTATAGCTAGGTATCAAAATGTGAAAAATGTTCAAGATTTGCAAGCAGACCTCAGTTGGCTGCATTGCCTCTGAAACCAGTGGTAATGGATGAACCCTTTCAGCAATAGGGATTAGACTTCATTGGACCTATTAATCCTAATTCCAGTGCTAGACACACTCATATTTTGATAGCTACAGATTACTTCACTAAATGGGTAGAAGCAATTCCTGTGAAACACATGACTTCTAAAGTTGTCTATAGTTTTATCAAGTAGAATATACTGGTTAGGTTCAGGGTGCCTAAGAAACTTGTAGCTGACAATGCCTCTAGTTTTTCTTCTTCTAAGTTTACTCTTCTCTGCTATGATTATGGCATCAGCCTTGCTCATTCTTCTGATTATTACCCGCAAGGCAACAGACAAGCTGAATCGAGTAATAAAAACCTCATCACGATTGTCAAGAAACTAGTCAATGAAAATCAAAGGACATGGCACAAAAGTCTGTATGGTGCTCTTTGGGATGATAGAATAGCTTACAAGAGAGCTATTGGCATGTCCCCATTCCAGTTAGTTTATGGTATTGATAGTGCTATTCCTATTCCCCTAGAGTTATCTACACTAAATTTGCAGAAGGCAATTGAAGATGAACAATTTCAAACAGCTCTAGAGAAGAGGATAATGTACCTAAATTAGTTGGAAGAACAGAGAGAATTAGTCGTGGATAGGATAGCCAAACATCAATAGTCTATTAAAAGATCTTTGATAAGAAGGCCAAGCAGAGAAGGTTTGTTGAAGGGGATTTTGTGCTTCTGTGGGATAATAGAAGGGAACCAAAAGGATCTCATAAGAAGTTTGATTCATTATGGAGAGGACCTTTCAAGATCAAACAGAGTATTGGAGAAAATGTATATTTATTCTCCTATCGAGATGGAACGTCATTGTCTCTTTCTTATAATGGGAAAGACTTGAAGCTATTCAATTGGTAACTTCCTGGTGTCCTACCTTGTACCATAGTTCTTTTCTTTCCCTCCCTTCTTGTTTGGGTTGTGGTTGTGTTTTTGGTTTCACTCTGTCACCCTTCTGGAATAAGGCTTTGTTGCCATGGTTTGTCTAGATTCTCTTCATCCCTCTTGGTCCTCATCCCCAATCAAAGCCTGTTGTTGCTTAGTATTCAAACTTTTTGCTAAGGCATGTATCCTTTGTCGTCATTGCCACTCCGTTTTTCCTCTCTTATTTTCCTTAATCATTTCTCCTTTGTTTTCCTTGTCTAGTCGGTGATCTTCCTTGTTTTTGAACCATAGTTGGCAAGTTCAAAAGTTCACAAACTACCTGACTTCCTGACTTGCTTTAAGATCTAGCGTCAAGTTTTTCTTGTGTCAGGCTTAATCCTCTTTCCTATAGTCTAGTCAGAAGGTCAGAGAGTTTCTAAACCTCTGAACTTCAAAGTCATCGGTTCAAAAATTCATTTCCTTCCCAACTTCTCGACTACAGTGGATCGCATCTCCCAAGGTACTTTGATCCAAGCTGGTGTACGGTGTAGGGAAATGATAGATGTCATGCCATATTTATTGAAATGAACTAGACAACTAAGAGGGGGGTGAATCAATTGTCTCAAATCTTTAATTAATTATGTACCTTAAAACATTAAACACTTGTCCATTGTTTGTTATGAAAGCAAAACTTAGAAACATAAACAAAATCGCAAGATCATACACAAGTGACACCAGATTTTAATGTGGAAAACACTGTTAAGGGAAAAACCACGATGGATGTTAGTCCACAAGATATATAAGTTATAAAAATACCAAAAATCAGAGTCTCACTGCCTATAGGGCTCACTGCCCAAATTGCTCACTGCAAAGAAAGGCTCACTGTCGAAATGGCTGAACTAAGATAACAACATCTACTCCATGCCAAGGTTCAGTTCCACTGAAGTACAAACAACTCTGCTCTGCTCTACTACCTTACTTCACTTTCTCTTCATATTTTTGCACTTAGATACTTTTTCATGATTCAATTACAAGTATTTATACAATACATCAACCTTGGCATGTACATTAAGGTTGGCATTACATTCATCAACCATTGGAACAATCTCCAAGGTTGACATTACAAACATTTACAAAATAGGTCTTAACCTAATACAAAATTATGCTAAGGAAATGTAGTAAAGATCTATGTGGATCACACCATGCCTTAGCTAGGACTCAAACACGATCTTCCACACCATGACATTCTTCTACAATCTTCAATATATCTCTGCAATCACTAGAATTAACCAAGTCAACTAAGACTGGTTACACGCTACGTTATCTAGGAATAAACTTCAAACATGATCTCAATTCCTTAACACGGACCAATGAAAATGTAGGAACACAATCAGGAGGCATCCACAAGCACGTTGTAATTACCAAGAGAAACCACACAAACTCTAACCACTTTATCCATGAGATTCTTCACACCGGAGTACATGAACTCAACTATCATCAACTGTCATTAAAGAAAGATCACTTGCGGACTGCCAAATCATGAACCATTGTAATTGTAGTTGTATATCATCATCCTAGACATCACTCTAGAACTATAGACTGAAATACATAACTGCGAAGGAATGTGGAGCAAAATACTTTCTCCCGGACACCAGTGAATGAACAGAAAAAGAAGGTTTTACTCTAGTGAACAAAACTTCCTCAATTCTTCATACCAGAGGCTCAAACTCAGAATGTATCATCTTCAGACATGCCTCTAAATATTTTCCAATCCACAGACCAAGATATTCAATCAACAAGAAATGCGGAGCAATCTCCTGCACTATTCTTTTATCATCAACACATTGTCTTCTCTACAATTTACTGCAACTCACTGTTTCTTCTGGAGGAGCAAATTTTCTCAATGTCTTCAACATATAAGGCTTCTAATTAATCAAAAGATAAGAATACAATTGACACCAATGACAACACAAATATGTTGACATCAATGAAAACACTGATTAGGCACATACTTGCAACAATCTCCCCCTTTGTCATTGATGGCAATATATGATGTGAAAAACTGCAACAGCCATCAAGACAAGACTCTCCCCCTTTCTCTTTACACATCTGCACTTTTCCTCTCTAAGTTTTTCAAATGAATTTTCTCCCCCTTTGACATAAATGGTAAAGGGTACATACTTGCATTTTGCTGCTCTGATCCAACTCTCCTCTGAACTCTCTGACTACTCCTCTTGAGAAGTAGCCCATAAAGCATCAATCCAAATCCAAAGGTGGGACTGCAAGCACTATTGGACTGATGCACTCTTGTGCATCTTAGTTTAGAGCAGGAGGGGTGATAACCCCTAGCTTTTTTCTAAGATACTCAAAAGTATCCTTAGGTAGAGGTTTGGTGAAAATATCTACAATATGATCTTTTGTAGATACATATTCTAACTTGACTTCATTCTTTACCACCTTTTCTCTCAGAAAGTGATATCTTATGGATATATGTTTTGTCCTTGAATGCATCACTGGATTCTTGGATATGTTTATGGCACTTGTATTGTCACAGAGGATTGCAACTAGATCTTCATACACAACTCTAATGTCTCTTAATGTTTATTTCATCAATAACACTTGAGTGCAACTACATGCTGCTGCAATGTACTCTACTTCTGTAGTGGACAAGGACATTGAGTCTTGCTTCTTGCTCAACCATGAAACCAATCTATTACCTAAGAAGAAGGTACCTCCACTTGTACTCCTTATATCATCAACTTATGCATCTATTCTTGAAACAATTCTATTTTGTCAATCCTAAACTTTAGTTACTCATCATTCTCAAGCTAATCATATAAGATCTGACGATTAGATCACTGTAGCTTGATCTTGGCAAAATCTCATAGCATATTTTCTTCCTTGATGCATAGGAGGTCTTTTACTTTATGTAGCTCTTCATTCATCCTTTAAGAACATAATCTTTGTCCTATCTTGAACCTTTGTTGCTAATCTTGTCTTTTCATGATGGGGCATCAGCACCAATCTTTTGGTAGGGGTGTAAAGATTTGCAATAAGGCTCCCCTTGAGTCAAAGATCTAATTTTAGTTTTCAGAGGGAGCATCTGTACTTGATATCGGTACAGGCTCATTCTTGAATTTTGTTTCATCCCTCTTCACTTAGATCTTTCTCATTTCCCTTTGGGTTTCTGCAAGACAAACCTTGTTCTTTCCCTTGTCTTCCCTTTGCTCTATTTTCTTCTCTTTTGCAGGATAGTTTCTGTTGCTTCTGCAAAATTTTGCAACATGTCCAGGTCTATTTCAATTGTAACAAAACATTCCTTGGTTCCTTCCATTATTTGGATTGACCCTTGATCTACATTGGTTGGCTATATGCCCAAATCTATTGCATGTAAAGCACTTTCCATGAAAGAATTGAGTGTTTCTTTCATTGTTGGAACCATTCCTTATCTGACTTCTACATTCATTTTCCTTATGACTAATTTTCTTGCAATTTAAACATTGACTGAAGAATGCTAAAGCATTTTGATTCATTCTACTCCTACATTGAGTAGCTCTATGACCAAACTTATTGCAATTAAGACAATAACCATTGAAAGATGGGTACCTTTGAGCATTTGGTTGCCTGAACAGAGGTCTTCTTGATCTATTCCTTTGATCTTGAATCTATTTTCCTTTGTCCTTCTTGACCTCAAAATTCTTCTCTTGACTTGTTCTAGAACTTTCATCTTTCTCAAGTCTCATACCTTCTTTGTTGTCAGGATTATTCTCTCTTGCCATTAATCTGTCATATCTGGCAACACTCTCACTGAGTTTTTCTTGTTGAGCCCATGCATGGTTTAGATTAGTTTTCAGATTCACAACTTCTTCTTCAAGCTTTATGCAGTCTTTGATTTTGCCCTTCAGACACTCCTCAATCCTTTCTTTCTCTTCATTTGCCAATCTCAATTCTTCATTATTCTCTTTAAGACTTTGTTTGATTTCCTTGATTTCCTTACTTAACTCTTTGGTGTAATCATTTACTTCTACTATATTCTCTTTTAAGTCCATGTTGTCTTCTTCAGGTTTCTCAATGTTTTTAAGAGCAATTTTGTGTCCTTCACTGTCAGTGGACTGAAATTTAACTTTAGACGATTTCACAGTATTACATACCTCAACTACTAACTTAGATTCAACATTGGCAATTAAACATAGATTCATTTGATCTTCAGCAGCTCTATGTCCTTTCACATCACATTTTACTTTATCACTGATGGTCCGAAAACTTCCTTGTGCTTCATCATGCAGTTCCTTTTCTTTAGCCTCAATTTTTTCTTTGCAAGGAGAACTAATTGAATAAGAGTACTTTTGAATATTCTCATCAATCTTTCCCAATCTATTGTTATAGCAGTGGTAAGCTTTGTTCCAAGATGAATATCCAAGGAAAATGCCTTCATCATACTTAGCATCATCCTTTTCTATCTCTTCCTTTCTTTTGATAAGGCATTTGCTTCCAAGGATTTTGAAGTATTTCACAGTGGGTATCGTTCCATACCATAATTCAAAGGAAGTCTTTTCATTTCTAGCTTTTACCTAAACTCTATTTAGTGTGTAGATAGTAGTTTGAATTTCCCCCTTCCAAAATACTTCTGACAGATTTGCTTCTTCCATCATTGATTTTGCAATTTCCTGAATAGTCCTTCTTGTTTCTTCCATTACCTTATTCTTTGCAGAGAGTTGCTTTTCTATCCCATGAGTCTCACAGAACATATTGAAATTGTTGGAGGTAAATTCTTCTTCTTTTTCAGTCATCAAACACTTGATTTTCATATTTAGCTCATTTTCAACCATTGCTTTAAAAGCTTTGAGTCCATCCAGAGCTTCTAATTTTTCTTTGAAAAAGCTAACCCAAGTCATTCTAGAATAATCATTAATGAAAAACATAAAGTATCTATCATCATGAAAGATTCCTATTCTTGTAGGACCACAAAGGCTTGTATAGACCAATTACAGTCATTCAGTAGAAGAATTTTCTTTACCCTGTAGAATTCTTCTTGGCTACTTCTTATCTTGACATTTCCTACAAGTGATGTTATTTGAGTAATCAATTTTTGGCAGATCTTTTCCAATTTGGCTTGACCCTATCTTTACTAAATCATTAAGATTGATATGACACGGTCTTCTATACCAAAGCTAGCATTCATTGGTCTAAGTTGTGAGCCCAAGAATGTCACTTTTTCTGAGATGATAAAGATTCCTTTCTATCCTTTTACCAATGGCCACTGTAGCTCCAAATTTTTCTTTGATTTCAAAAGTATCATTCTCAAATACAAGACTAAATCCCTTTTTGCATAACTGTCTAATGCTTAAGAGACTTTTCTTTAGATTCTTAATGTAAAAAAACATCATCAGTAATTTGACTATTACCAAGATTGATTGATCCTTTTCCACATATTTCAGCAATGCAGTCATCTCCAAATCTAACTAGTCCTCCATCACATCTTTCCAAACATACAAACTTACTCTTGTCACCAGTCATGATTTGAACAACTACTATCAATAATCCAATAGTTCTTTGTTTGAAACATAGCTTCATCACTGGTACTTACCTCTGAATCAGAACACTCTATATGTAGTTGTTCATCTTTTAGCTCCATTTAGGATCTCCCTCGAGTTGTTAGACTCTCTTCATAGGACCTTGGATCTGATACCAATTGTTGAAATGAACCAAACAACTAGGGGTGAATCATTTGTCTCAAATCTTTAATTAATTCTACACCTTAAAACATTAAACACTTGTCCACTATTTCTTATGAAAGTATAAACTCAGAAACATAAACCCAATTGCAAGATCATACACAAGTGACACCTGATTTTTACGTGGAAAACCCTGTTAAGGGAAAAACCATGGTGGATGTTAGTCCACAAGATATATAAGTTATAACAATACCAAAAATATAGGCTCACTGCCTACAGGGCTCACTACCCTTAGGGCTCACTGCCCAAATTGCTCACTGCAAAGAAAGGCTCACTGCTGAAAGGGTTGAACTGAGATAACAGCATCTACTCCATGCCAAGGTTTAGTTCCATTAAAGCACAAACACCTCTGCTTTGCTCTGCTACCTTACTTCACTTTCTCTTCACATTTTTGCACTTAGATACTTTTTCATGATTCAATTACAAGTATTTATACACTACATCAACCTTGGAATGTACATCAAGGTCGGCATTACATTCATCAACCATTGGAACAATCTTCAAGGTCAGCATTACAAACATTTACAAAATAGGTCTTAACCTAATACAAAATTATGCTAAGGAAATGTAGTAAAGATGTATACGGATCACACCACGCCTTAGATGGGACTCAAACATGATCTTCCATGCTAGGACATGCTTCTACAATCTTCAATATATCTTTGCAATCACTGGAATTAACCAAGTCAATTAAGACTAGTTACACACTACGTTATCTAGGAATAAACTTCAAACACCATCTCAATTCCTTAACATGGACCAATGTAAATGTAGGAACACAATAAGGAGGCATCCACAAGCATGTTGTAATCACCAGGAGAAACCACACAAACTATAACCACTTTATCCATAAGATTCTTCACACCAGAGCACATGAACTCAACTATCATCAACTGTCATTAAAGAAAGATCACTTGCGGACCACCAAATCATGAAATGTTGCAATTGTAGGTGCATATCATCATCTCAGACATCACTCTAGAACTGCAAACTAAAATACATAACTGCGAAGGAATACAGAGCAAAATACTTTCTCCCGGACACTAGTGAATGAACAGAAAAAGTAGGTTTTACTCTAGTGAACACAACTTCCTCAATTCTTCATACTGGAGGCTCAAACTTAGAATGTAGCATCCTCAGACATGCCTCTAAATAGATTCCAATCTGCAAACCAAGATATTTAATCAACAAGAAATGCGGAGCAATCTTCTACACTATTCTTTTATCATCAACACACTGTCTTCTCTACAATTTACTGTAACTCACTGTTTCTTCCGGAGGGCAAATTTTCTCAATGTCCTCAACATATAAGGCTTCTAATCAATCAAAAGATAAGAATACAGTCGACACCAATGACAACATAGATATGTTGACATCAATGACAACACCGATTAGGCACATACTTGCAAAAATATTTAGGTTGGAGTATGTGTGAACACTGTGGCGCATTTTCTAGAGATAACTTATGGCATATTTTGGGATTTTTGAACATTGACATGCCACTAGAAATTAACGCCATTTATGAACATTTTGTGAGATGTGACATTACATATTTAAACCAATTCACTATCTCACTTGAAGTGCTCATCTTTTCATCAAGGAAGAATTGTTGCAGAGTGAAGGGAAATAAGTCCACTATGTGCGAAGAGTGTGCAAGATTCAAGGTTCACAGGTTAGCACGTTTGGCCATTACTTTTAGTTTCTTTCTTTCTAATACATAAAGCACTACATTCTTTAGTGAAAATTATATAGCTTCATGAATCTGTGTTTTGAAAATCCTATGAGTCCTTTGCATTTCTCTGTTTCATCTACATATGCCTCCGAGCTTCTTGTGAACTAGTTTTTGAAGTTGGTAAAGATGACGTTTAAGTTTCAAGGAGCTCCTGTAGCTCTTGTGATAGCAAACACTTTGTCTAGGGTGAAAAACACAAAGCTGGGACACATTGATTTTGATGAATTTTGGCTAAGAATGCGACCTAAAGGACAGTCAGTCCTAGCTACCAAAATTGTGAATTGCGGCATGGACAGAGCCGAAGGTTTTCCGCCTACAGTATGTTGTCCTGAGTTGGTGATCGCATGTGCAAACAACTACTTTCCAGAGTCACAGGAAATAAGAGCTTCTGACCGTTCTGTGGATGCAAAGATTGATTCTGTGTCAATTGCTCTTGCATTGAATCTGGATGAGTATGAAGAGAATTCAGATGTTTCTATGTCATCAGCTTGGACTTATTACAATGAGAGAAGAGTTTGGTGCCAGAATTACATTGCAAAAGGTTAGTTGGAGATAGAGAGAAAGGGGAAGTCATGACTTCCCGCCAATCTCAAAAGAAGCCATTTTAAGGAGGAAATTTCAGACATGATTATGTTGTTGAACTACGTGGTGGGAAATTCTCAATCTGATACTTTCACTTTAAGGATGTGCCATTTCATTTTATTAATTTGTGGAGATCATCAAATTGATTGGGACAAAATAGTTAGAGATAGTATGCACGAGAAATTGATAAATTTTTTGAGAAATGAGGAATTTCACATGGGTTCATAGTTGATATATTTGCTGGCTCACAAAGAGGCTATTTGGCCTGGCTTAAGGTCCCAAGGGTTACTCACTATCAGCACGCATGTGTATGACATTTTCTTTCAACTTCGAAAAGAGGAAGCTGCTAAAGATTTTCAAAGAATTAACGATGCTTTTACAATGTGGTTGACAAAAAGAATTGATGGCACATTGGAACAGAGGTTCTCAGCTGGTGCAGCTACACTTGTTATGAATTTTGGAAGTTTTTATGTGTAGTTTGAACATTTTTCATACATTTAAAAGTTGGGGGTTATGAAAATGCCCCATTGAAATTGAGGCGATATTTGTCTAACTATCTCGTGCTTTTCGAGGTATGTAGACAAATGGATTCTATGAATTTGAAATATCATGCCATGAAGAAAAAGGGATATTCCTTCCCTGTGACTCTATCATTCTATTCTTGTAAAAGTAATGATGTTGCAAGAAATGTAGATAAGGCCTTGTCTGAATTTGGTCTTCACTGTTTATGGACCAGAGCATCTTTCGATAGTAAAAATTTTGTAAAAGAGAATATGCAAGGGGGTGGATCTTATCATCACAAGCCTCAACTAGAGGATTACTGAGAGGATTGTCTCAATAAAAGAGAAGTCCAGAAGAGAAGTTGGATGAGACTGACAATTGATCAAATTCGTGCCTTTAATCTCCCCATGCAAGTGCCTGATATTGTGGATGATGGTTCAAACATTTTGGATACCAAATTTCAAGAAGTTTTATTGCAACCTCTACCTCCTGTGAGATGGTCAGAGAAAGAAGTTACTAACATTAAACTTTGTTCTTTTGGTGTCATAAGGAGAACAGAGAAATGGCTAAAGAGAAAGTTTAGAGAGTAAGCTGGTTCAAATACAGCTAAAGAATCATTAGCTCAGAGCCAGGGTAGGTCCAAAACTATGCATTCTCAGAGGAAGACACCTAGTTCAGACCCAACCATGCAAGGAGTTGGCTCACAATCAAGTGGGGATGGCGAAGGGCCCCCTATGGAGAACAATAAGTTGACATCCGTGTGTGAGCTAGATGGTCAACCAGTGAAAAATGATACCAGATTGGTTGTTTCTCCACAGAAAGAAGACCATGTACCACTAGTTAACGACCCTGTTAATTATAGTGATTCATTGATTTTTACATAATTAGGAGAAGATAATATTTATCAGTCTTTGTTGAGTTCTCAAAATTCTCCTAGTTTGAATAATCCTCCTGCACCTAATTCTTCATCAGTTCGGATTGATGGTATTGCAAGTATGGTTAATGCCACTAGTGTTTCCACCTCTTCTCCTTCTTGGTTGAAGAGACCAGTTGAAAAGAAAAAGAGATACACTCCAATGGTGGACATTGGTGTTGATATAGTGTCTACGTTGTTGCAGGAGACTCCAAAGCCAAACGTACTAGGAGAATGTCAAGAATCATCACAGACCATACTACAGGCAATCAATTCCTTGCGATTACAGACCCTATGGGAGATAAGAATGAGAGTGAAGTGACTAAAGAAAACTTTAATGTAAGTAGAGTGGATATGGGATCCACTACCATTAAAGGGGATATTTATCATGCAAAGTATTCAGTCAGCAACTTATCGAAGAGGATCAAGAAAGAACAGGAGGAAAATCACAAACTGTGCACTCAAGTAAGTGCTTTATCTTCTTTTATTTAATCAGTTATTAGAATTACAACGTCCTTGTCAGATGCAATGCCAGATTTAAATATAAGTGTGTCAGATCCTAGTCTTTTGAAATAAATAAAATAATCTGGGGCTTTGAATGATGTTATGAATCAATGGGTAGAAAAGGTAGCCTTTGATGGCCTCCTATTTGTTGAAGAAGCTATTAAGTTGTTTGATTATATCTCTAGTAAAAGAGAGGTTTTAATTATAGAGTTTTAAAAGGCTAGAAGTGATCGTAATAGCCTCTCTTTAGCTTCAATGGAAATTAAAGAAATAGCCAAAATGGATGTCAAGGTCCTAATAGTTGAACAATGAGTTTGATGCACCAGCTTGGATAGACATCCTCCAATGGAGAATAATTTTTTTGACATCGGCCAAGGATGATATGAGGGATGTGATAGCAACTTACTATGTTAAAATGAGAAATATTAAGGTTAATTTTGCTATCTTGGAAATTGAATCGATTGGGGGAAATGAGGACAAATTATTGGATGTTAAAGAAATAAAGCAAAACTTTAAGAAGTTAGTGATAGATGACATAATGGACTATAATGTCATAACTAGTGAATCACTTGAGAAGATGGCAAAGATTGTTGCTTACATCAAAACTATCAAGCACAGGTTGGATGAGATTCATCAAAAGATTAATGATACAGATAGGGCAGTTCGCAAGAAGAAGCACAGGATTAGCATGACTGGTACTCCAAGTGGCATGTCCCTCTCCCCTTTTCTCACTAGGAACCTAGCATACAAGGCTAGGCAAAGGGCACAACAGCTCAAGCGGTGCAAGAAGACACAAGTAAGGAAACTAAACAAGTGGAAGATGAAGATGCGGCACAAAATGATGATGCTGTGATGAGGATGGTGACAATCCTCAATTAATTCTCTTTTTATGTTTTAGAAAAATATTTTACATGCTCTCGAACTATTGGCTCTAGGGGGCCTTTAAGTATTTATTGTTTAAACTCTCTTTTAAATCGATTGTCACCAAGAAGCCTTTAGGGTTAAAGCTAGTTATCATATGGCTTGCTATAAATTTGATGTGCAAGTCTATGTATGGATCTTTTTGGGCAAACTTTATTTTGGCGATAGAGAATTTCGATACTTCCTATTTTCAATTGCTTTATATGCATATAATGAAAATCAATGTAGTGGAGATTTAAGTGATCATAGACTTTTTGTTACATGGTTATTTAAATTTGCGTTCTTCCTATATTGAATTTTTTACTACTGGTGTTGGTAACATTTGTGCATTGAAGTGGTTGGATATCTTTAGTTTTGTCTCATGGTTGTGGATGGTTTATCTGTTGATATATTGTTTAGAGTAGTGATTATATGGTGTATGATATCATGTTTATTTGAGTTTCTAAATATTTTGTTGGTGGAAGTCTTTGTACTTCTGATTATTTGAAAATCAAATTTATGCCTTTATTGCTTTCTAGTTAAAAGCTTTGCCTTTATTTTTTCTTTTTGGTTAAAAGCAATCTTGGTTTTTCATTCATAAGAATATCTATTAAAGGTAGTTGCACCTTGTAAAATAAGCAGAGAGCCTTTGTAAAGTACCAAAATAATAGGCTCAACTGTTGATTACATTTGTCATCTATCTGGGCGTAATAATATAGAGTTAGGTGACAAATCTATTAACCAGCAAGCTAGATGTTAGGCCCCTCCACAATAACCTCTCTCATTTTTTACCAAATCAACATTGTTTGACCGTGCCAACGGCGGATGCATTCTTGAAAAATGCCTAGTAACATGTAGTGTAAAGGTGCCAGGAGCCATATTTTGTGTTCTTCACCCTATGGGACCTAACTGATGCTTCCGACAGGTCGAGGTGGGTTGGTTTATTCTAGTAGAGGCCCTGTTTTGTTCCCCATGTGTCCAAACTGAATCAGGCTATAGTGTACCGATAGAGTCTCTTAAGAGACCTAAGAGCAAAAAATTATCAATCTTTGACAGAGTAGTTCTTGCACTTCATGGCACCTACGAATGGTTTGTTTAGACCTACAACTAGATGTCAAGCCCCTCCACAATAACCTCTATCAGTTTTGACCAACCCAACATCATTTGACTGTGCCAATGGTAGATGCATTCTTGAAAATGCCTCAGTGACATGTAGTGTAAAGGTACCAGGAGCCATATTTTGCATTCTTCACCTTATGGGACCTAACCAATGGTACTAACAGGTTGGGGTGGGTAATTTTATGCTAGTGGAGGCCTTGTTTCATTCCCCATGAGTCCAAATTGAATCAGGCTATAGTGTACCGACAAAGTCTCTTAAGAGACCTAAGAGCAAAAAATTACCAGACTTTGATGGAGTAGTTCTCACACTTTGTGAAACCTATGAGTGATTTTTTTAGACCTACAGCTAGATGTCAGGCCCCTCCACAATAAACTCTCTTAGTTTTGACCAACTCAACATCATTTGACCATGCCAACGATGGATGCATTCTTTAAAAATACCTCAGTGACATGTAGTGTATGTTGCAAGTATGTGCCTAATCGGTGTTGTCATTGATGTCACCATATCTTTGTTGTCATTGGTGTCAACTATGCCCTATTCTATTACTTGTTTAGAAGCTTTGTATGTTGAGGATATTGAGAAAATTGGCCTCTCCGGAAGAAATAAGTGAATTACAGTGAAGTGTAGTATAGACAGTGAGTTGTATGTTGAAGAATAGTCCGGTAGATTACTCTACATTTCTTGCTACTTGAAGATCTTAGTCTGTAGATTGGAAGTTATTTAAAGGAATGTTTGAGGATGCTAAATCTTGAGTTTGATCCTCTGATGTGAAGAATTGAGAGAGTTGCATTCACCAAAGTAAAACCTACTTTCTCTGATTATTCTCTGGTGACAAGGAGAAAGTATTTTGCTCCTCATTCCTCCACATTAAAGTGTTTTTCTCTATAGTTCTAAAGGGAAGTCTCTGATGATGATAAGTGCCTACAATTGCAGTGATTCATGTTTTGGTGGTCTGCAAGCTATCTTTCTTTTATGGCAGTTGAAGACAGTGAAGTTCATATGCTCCGGTGTGAAGAATCTCATGAATAAAGTGGTTTGAGTTTGTGCGGTTGCTCCTGATGATTTCAACGTGCTTGTGGATTCTTCCTAATCATGTTCCTACCTTTACATTGGTCTGCATTAAGGAAATGAGATCATGTTTGAAGATTATTCCCAGATAACGTAGCATGTAACTAGTATTAGTCGACTTGGTTAATTCCAGTAATTGCGGAGATCCCTTGAAGATTATGGAAGAGTGTTGTGGCGTGGAAAATCATGTTTGAGTCCCAGCTAAGGCATGGCATAATTTGCATACATCTATACTACAAATCCTTAGTATAATTTTGTATTAGGTCAAGACCTATTTTGTAAATGTTTGTAATACCAACCTTGGAGATTGTTCCAATGGTTGATGATTGTAATGCTGACCTTAATGATCATTCCATGGTTGATGAAGTGTATGAATACTTGTAATTGAGTCATGGAAAAGATGTCCTTGTTTAAAAATGGGAAGATAAGGAAAAGGGAGAGCAGATAAGGCAGAGCAGGGTAGAGCAGACCAGAGGAACTATTGTACTTCAATGTATTAATCTCAGACATAAAGAAGATGGTGATTTTAGTAGTGAGCCACCAATAGGGTTTAATAGCCCTTATTGTAATCTTTCTAGGTTTACATGTAACAACCATCCCAAATAGTTAAAATAAAATAATATTATTCTTATAAAATAGTACAAATAACACAAGTCATGAAACAAATTTCATTAACATATATGAAAATAAGATTCCATGCATTAGTGAATCAATAAGTGCAATGAAATAGGACCATGCCCTTACAATATTCAGCCATGTAGGCTTATACAAGAATATCACATCAACAATAAATATGAAAACACTCTACATCTGATCCACTGAACTCAACAGAGAGAGAGAGAGAAAAGTACAATTTATGAGATAACTAATAATCACCTTCAAATTGTTCAGTTACCTACACCATTCATATAATGGTTGTCTTCATAACTACACAAATCTTTCGGCATGAATCTGCACAACTAGATATAAACATTAGTCCCATAAAATCAATGAACAATATATTTAGATATCAATGCACAAAATGACGAACCTACAGGCCCTAAGGGGCCAACCTAATGCCTTGGGGGCTCATCAATGATGGCCTTGCCTACATACGCGTAGCGTAGAGGCTTCGTAGTTCAGGTAACTAGTCTTGCAACCATAAGGTTGGCTTAGATACTTTAAGCCACAAGGGATCTAGTTCATCACATAATATTTTCTAGAATCAATAAATTAATTAATATACACATCCATATTGTTCTTAAGATTAAATACACCATATGCTGACTAAATCACTCAAGTTCTAAAAAATCCATGCAACAATTAAATTTATAAATATTTCATATAGGGTAAAATAGGGAAGTTATAACAAAAATATTCCAACCATTCTTGGATAAAAAACATAAATTTCCACAGATAATTACTTAGATTGCAATAAATGAAAAAGTCTATGCTAATTATGGAAATTATCATCTTATATTCAAGTTCTACGTAAAATGATTTATAGCACTATTCTACTATATATATTTTATCAAAACACATAAAATCCTTATCGACACCTTACGAATGCATGCAATATCTACCCACTTAGAATAGATGAAAGAACGTCCTTTACACATGCTCAAATAAAGATGACTAATTTAATCATTATTTTTGGCATTCAACTTACTACAATGCATCAAGCAAAGAAAGACATAACTTATCATAATATATTCACTAATTCATTATATCTGTTTAGGGTAAAATTGGATTGTTTAGTTTAGTGTTTAAATCCTCATTTCACCTGTTACATTCAAGGACCTATTGATCAAGTGGCAGAGCACTATCAGGTCCTTGGTCACTTACAAATGTAGGGAAACTTGGACTAGGGTATTTGATTATCAATTTTCCTTCTCTTATGCTCAATTATCTTCAAAATCCTAATTATGCTAATATGGCAGTAAACAGATGAATAATGGAAAATGCCTCTACAAAAAGCTGTAAAATTACAAATGATTATGCACGTATTTTCAAGGTTCTGAGGCAGAAAAGTTAGGAACAAAACAATGGGCACCCAAGTCCAATGCCCTACTTTTTGTCAAGATCTGTGGACAAGATCTGCAACCTATTCCTATTGCGCCAAAGGTTTTTCTATCACGAAACTTCGAGGACTAATGAGTGGGTGCCCAAGTCTAGGTATCTGTTTCTTTCACCGATCTGCAATTCTGACACTCCAATATGCCCTCCTGCAACTTCACTTTGTCTGCATCATCAACCTATAACTTGCAACCATGAAACTTTGGGAGGGGGTTGTGGTGTTTAGGAGCTTGCCTCAGCCAAGCCCCGGAAGGACACTTAAGTCTTCCAAACACCTTTGTCAAATAGAGAGTGCGTGCCCTTGTGAGGTAGAAGCAAAATCCAAATGAATAAATAATCACAAACACAATAAATGTCACCTTGTAGTGAAGATCTCATGGGAGGAAGATGCTCTTCATTCCATGAGGAAATGGATGCTCAAATCTAAAAACACAAACACATAGACAACACAAATCTGCTCTTGCAACATAATGAAAGCCTTGAATCACGTTGAGAACACAATAGCTTTCTAGTAATCATCTAGTTGTAATCTAGTTTTCAAATGAATGCCTAAACATGCTTTTATATGCAACTACAAACATTGCCGCTAAGAATTTCATAATTCAAACTTACTATGTCGACATAGGACCCAAATAACGATCACAAACTGACACCCAGAAATTGGGACTGCCCCAAAATAGTGTAGGACTAGGGTGCGGGTGCCCAAGTCCTCCCCCCTATTTTGGGCAGGGGTCATCTTAAGTATTCCCCCTAGGTCCTATTTGTCAGGACACTTAGGGGTTCTCTCATCAGGATATTGAAATATGATGTAAAATGTCCTAAATGTACACAAAAGACCCAGGAGCTAAACCTAAAGAAGGAAAAGCCCCCAAGGGGACATTTTCTGATGTTACATTTAGCCCCCACTTTAATGTATGTATAAAGGTGAGGCTAATACATGCATTAAAGTATAGTCAAAAACACACCAAGCACGAAGAAGACATGCCAATCACATAGAAGACAATAACAGGCACGCAAAACACGGAGAAGACAATTACAGTCACGCAAAACATGGAGAATACAGTAAATGCATGGAAGACACATTAATGCATAGAAGACATACATGATTTCTTTTCTTTTCTTTTTCTTATATATATGAAATGCAGATGCAAGTACTAGAAAGTACACAAACCTCCCTTAATGTAGGAAGCAGTCATCATGCTGGTCTTTAAACTACATATGGGGCAATAGACATGCCACATAAAGCAAGCACGCCAAACACACACACTTCAAAACATGGAGAAAACACAGCAGACAAGCAATGAAGTGTCCTTATTTCTAGGTCCAACACCATCTCAGGCACATTATAGGAACACACCAACGATTGGGCTTCACCACAACAATCACTAAAAACACGCTTAAGGGTTGAGTTAGTCACAGAACTGTTCCCCGCCTCTACAAAGGACTTTTGAAAATGATAGGATGATGCAATATACTCTGAGAAATACACCATCCCCGCCTCCACAGAGGGATTAAGATAAAAAAGGATATACATGATATCCTACCTTTGCAAAGGGCTTAAATGATTGATTGATTGCAAACAAACTCAGGATGCAGGAAGCACTCATCGAGCTAGTCTTTAAACTACATCTGAGGACAAGCACATTGCTAACATCTACAACAGACATCTTACCTTATATATGCCCCCATCTTAAGGTGGTTGATATCATGCAATGATATCAAGCACATTGAGGTAGGAAGAAAACACACAAGGGAACACAAGCTCTCACAAAGCCCATGCCCCCTAGAGGTGACATGTACTTTACGATCGCCAAATGTTCCCACAAACACATCCCTGCAAGAAACATGTTAGTGTATAAAAAACCATGATAAACAACAACATCAAAGCATATGATTAACCACACAAAGAGCCAAGGTTATACTATGAATTTGAAGTTCGAGGATAACCGTGGGGCTATATCATGAAGCTCTCTGAATTGAGTACCACCAAGGCTAGATTGAAAGACAAACAAAGGTGCACAGAGTAGCAATATTGTTAAGTTTTGTAAATGAGATAGCATACCATCAAAATCACTATGCAGAAAGCATGGACTTCTTCTACTAGCCAAGTGTCAGATAATTTATTACAACCCCATCGTCATATTAGGAACTAAGTCCATTTTTTTATTGCTCTCGAAAGGGACACTAGGTTCGCATCAGTATAAATGTTTTTTGTCATCCACCCGCTAGATAGAAACACTAGAGGAAGGGAAACAATAAATAAGAGAGGAGAGACAAGTGTCTTAGGGATAGTCACATAGGAGGGTGCCCCGATGTCACCAACCGCAACGCTATGTCTATAAGACACAAAACACAATGATGAAATCAGAGAGAGAGGCAATATAGAAGAACAATGATACAAATAGAAGGTCACAACAGAGGTGGTCTCCTGGTATCCCAGACCTTACAAGAGAATCAAGGGTCATCCTAGGAGGCCTAAACAACACATAACACATCACGGGGGAAGCACATCACGAGAGAGATAAAGGGTTAGATATACTTACATGTTAGGGTACCATCGTTAAGAACATACATATCTGGGATATCTGTCATGTTGTTTTGATCTTGTTGAATTAACATTAAGTTTAGGACAACGGGAGGCTTTCTTTTCTTTAAAAGGATTATATCCAATACCGCTTGAGTAATGTGTTAAAGCAGATTATATAGGTACTCTAATTCCTTATTGATTTACACCACATCCCTTACCTACATAGTCATTATGTTTGTACAAAATTTGAAATCCACGACCATATAGAGTCCAGTTCCTTAGAAGAAGGTGAGGCCTCATAGGTATCATAATTTGTAGTATAAGTGAGAGTATTGTCTTTATTTTCAACCAAGGAGACCTTGTTTTTCTTAGGTGTTTCAAAAGATTGCTTATATGAGATCGATGCTACTTTTGATGTGTTGAGGTTATTAAGTTTATATTCCCCTACATCACAAGGATTAAAATCTAATGAACCCCAATCATCACCAACAAGTGCATTCGATGGTTGAGAGTCTTGCACAACACTAGTCATTGATGGATCACCTTGTCGGCAGTGAGCTACCCCCTTGTCAGTGAGGCATTCAACACTGACCTCGGTATTCGTGACATGGCAGTGAGCCTCCCGTGGATCTGGGTTAAGTCTGGCATTTGTAGCGAGCGTTGAAAGCTCAAGCTTTTGGCACAATGGCAAACGATTCCAATAATTGGTATTAGAGCCATGGGTCATGGGTTCGAATCCCTCGGGTTGCGTTGAGGGGGGATTGTTGGCAGTGAGCTGCCCCCTTGTCAGTGAGGCATTCAACGTTGACCTCGAGATTTGTGACATGGCAGTGAGCCTCCCGTGGATCTGGGTTAAGTCTGGCATTTGTAGCAAGTGTTGATAGCTCGAGCTTTTGGCGCAACGGCAAATGATTCCAACACACCTCACATATTATTTAAGCTCATATGGCTGTAAACTAATTTTTGCTTTTCAATATGTAAACAATTATCTGGTTCAGGATCAGTATGAATAGTATGAAGTTTACCTTTGAATATAAATTTGATTGAACGATGCAGGGTGGAAGGGACTGCCCCCAATGCATGAATCCAAGGGCTACCAAGAATCATGTTGTAAGATAAAGAACAAGGCATGACATGCATCAAGGTAGGCACAATCATAGGTCCCACTTGTATAGGTAAAGTTATAGTGCCCACGGATTGTCTTCTAATATTGTCAAAACCATGGATACTTAATGATTCTGGCTTGATGGTACATATATCAACTTTAATCTTATGTAATAAGTCAATGCCACAAACATTAAGAACTGATCTATTATAAATCATAACTCTCTTAACAAATGTTTTGTTTATTGTGACAAAGATTACAAGAGGATCATATTGGTTTTGAACTTCAATTGATGGTAATTCCTGTGGTTGAAAGAGTATACCCATTTTTGTCACATGCATACTATCCAATATGGCTATTACATCATTAGGCTTAGTAGTAGGTGGGACAATCACCTTTTACAAAGCTTATTGGTGCATTCCATGATATGTAGGCGATGTTTGTATTAAATCCCAAAGAGAGATCTTAGCTTGAGTAGCGTAGAGCTGTTCGACAAGATCATACTCTTGACCACTTCTGAGTAAGACGAGGTGGTGGAGAGAGCATAGGTTGAGAACATGGAAGAGAGCCAGGCACATGCGATGCTTATTTACTCTTCTTGTTATTGCGGGTGTTGTATGTGTGAGCAATCACATTGTGGTGTAGTTGTTGTAACACATTTTGAACACCTTGACTTGGTTGCGCAATTTGTTGTGCATATTTATAAATGTAATCAGGAGTTCTAGGTGGTTGCTGAGCACCTTTGATAGTAATCACCGGTTTTAAGCAAGAGGGTGCACTAAGTGCCCCTTGGACAATCATTTTAGGAATATTGCTACAAAGTCTATTAATGATTATTGAATCAACATTGTTTCCCTCTTGATTGCACCTGATATCCATCCCCAAAGGATTTAATGTGAAAGACCTTTTCTCATCCACTACTGCTACATCTTGGCTAGGGAGAGCAATGGGATGAGAGGAAGGTACATCATCATCATCATACTCTGTGGCGGAAAAGGGCTTTTCACTCTCATCTTTCTCATGGGTATTCCTAGAGATGAATTTGGTTAAATCTTCTAATATCAAAGGATATGCTCCTATGAGTAAAGTGAAGCTACTAAAATCATGTGTATAACAAAGTAATTGCAACTCATATGTAGAACAAATAGAAGCGTCAATACCACTGATATAAGCTATGTGTCCTAGAATATGAGGATTCTCATTAGTGAAATTAGAGAAATTTTCAAAATCTAGGATATACTCATGCAAAGATTTTAGATATGAATAACATGAAGATGCCATAATAAAATTAAAAATTAGATTTTAACACTTTTCCAAAAGTATGCAAAAGACAAGTGCAAACTATATGCAAAAAGTGACCTAAATGCTTGATTTTTGTACTTTTTTCAATGCAAATGAATGAAATCAAAGGTGTTGTAAGGATTTTGATCAGGGGCAGAAAATTATATGTCTAATATTAGTCCAAAATAGAAATAGGATCCTTTACAACACACTCTTGATGCAAATCTAAGATGATGACAAGTCAAAATATAGTGAAAATATGTCAAAATTTACAATTTTTACACCAAATCTCGATGCAAAAGAGCATGACAAAGGCTGTTGTGAGTAAAATGATGATGGAAAGAAAATTATATCAGTAATAACAGCCACTTAATGTCAAAATATCCATCACAACATGCTTTTAGTGCCACTTAAAGTCAAACCCTAGTGAAATATAGCAAAAATAGGCTATTTTTCACGGTTTTTCAACTCCAAGACCTAGCAAAAGGGGTGTTGTAATAAATTTTATGAGGTACAGAAAATAAAATCAATGATATTAGTCACCTTAATCCATAAAATTTGTCACAACACACTTGGAGTGCAATCTAGGCCAAACCCTAGGGCAAAAATAGCGAAAATGTGTAGTTTTTCACCAAATTTTCAATACAAGAGCTTGACAAAAGGGTGTTGTGAATATTTTTAGGAGAGGAAAAAAATAATTACCCTAATAATAGAAAATGAATGTAAAAATATTTTTCACAACATGCCTATGGTGCAAATTTAGAGAGTCGATAAGGCCAAATCTAGTGAAAATCGATGTTTTTCAAGCCCTAGGTTTGAGATCTTGACACAAAATGCTATATGAATGTATTGAAATCTGATTTATGATGAAAATTAAGTTTACTCAGATCTGAAAATAAATTCCAAGCTCTAAGATGCAAAATGCAAGTGCAAATTTAATGAAAATGCATGAAAATTGCTAGTTTTTTTGTTGAAATTTTCTATGCAAAGATGCAAATATTTGAAATCTAAATAAAAATTTACACTAAAATGCAATACTACAGCCAAATGAAAATTTGAATGAGTCTCTAAAATCAGTAGAAAAATCTGAAAGAAGATTTTGCCTACTAACCCTAGATTTTGGAATTACTAGGTTATATGAAACTTGTCAAAATTTCTACAAAACCCTAGCAATTATATGATGAAAATGCAATGCAAATGATTGAATTTTTGTAATTTTCTGTAGTTTATATCAGATTTGATTCAAAAATCATGAATTAGGAAAAATTTGAGTGAATTGATGCAAATTAGTAACCTATATGGAAATGCAAGTTAGGGTTTCCAAATTTTTTTAAATTTTTCAACTTTTTAAAAATTTTCTCAATGCAATAAGATGAATGACTATATGAATGAATGAAATCAACCCAACTCTGAAGAGAAACACTCAGCAAGTTGCAATTAATCCCAAAAACATGGGTTCACCAAAATGTTTAGGGTAAAATTAGATTGTTTAGTTTAGTGTTTAAATCGTCATTTCACCCGTTACATTCAAGGACCTTCGGATCGAGTGGCAAAGCACTATCAGGTCCTTGGTCACTTACAAATGTAGGGAAACTTGGATTAGGGTATTTGATTATCAATTTTCCTTCTCTTATGCTCAATTATCCATCAAAACCCTAGTTATGCAAATACGACAGTAAACAGATGAACAATTTAGACACTTAGAAAGTTTGTGTTAGTGTTCTTTGATGATATATTGATTTATAGCAAGACGTGGGAAGAACATTTGCAGCATGTAGATCAAGCATTACAATTACTCAAAGATCATCAACTCTATGCTAAGCCATCCAAGTGTGCTTTTGGTCTTAAGGAGGTGGAGTATTTGGGACACATAGTTTCACATGAAGGAGTAAAGGTGGACCCTAACAAAATTAAGGCTATCATGGAATGGCCTATTCCAAAAACCATTAAGAAACTGAGGGGTTTCTTGGGATTGACAGGGTACTATAGAAGATTTTTGAAGAATTATGGTCGTATAGCAGCACCCCTCACCACTCTCTTGAAGAAGGATTCTTTTCATTCGAATGAGTCTGCTAATGTAGCATTTGAGCAATTGAAGGAGGCTATGTGTACAACTCCAGTGCTTGCCACTCCGGACTTCACCAAGGAATTCATTGTGGAATGTGATGCTTCTGGAAATGGGATAGGAGTAGTTCTCATGCAAGAAGGTCGACCAATTGCTTTTGAGAGTCGTCAATTAAAGGGTAAAAATCAGCTCAAACCTATTTATGAGAAGGAAATGCTAGCAATCCTTCACGCAGTTAAACAATGGAGGCCTTATTTAATGGGTCGACACTTCAAGGTTAAGATAGATCATGATAGCCTAAAATAATTTTTGGAACAAAGACTATCCTCTGAAGAGCAACAAAAATGGGTCACTAAGATGTTGGGATATGACTTTGAGATTGTATATAAGAAAGGGAAGGAAAATATTGTGGCTGATGCACTTTCTAGGAAGGATGAGAAAGATGAAGCCTTATTGTGTACCCTTTCAATATTACAAGCAAATTGGGTGGAAGAAGCCAAAGCAAAATGGCAAAATGATGTTGCAACAAGTAATCTCATCCAACAATTAAAAAGTGATCCTAGTAGTTCAGATAAGTTTTGTTTGAAGGGAGATATTCTTTGGTATAAAGAGCGTTTGTATCTCTGCAAGAATTCCACTCTTAAACACAAGATTCTCACAGAGCTACATGAGTCCCCAGTTGGTGGTCATTCAGGATTTTTGAAGACATATCATTGGGTCAAGCAAGATTTTTTTTGGGAAGGGTTAAAAGGTGATGTTCAAAAATTTGTGGCTGAATGTTTGGTTTGTCAAAGAAATAAGGGGGAGACAATTAAGACACCAGGTCTCTTGCAGCCCTTATCTATTCCTAGCTAGCGTTGGGAAGAGGTATCCATGGACTTCATCACAGGGCTTCCCAAATCTAAAGGTCATAATGTCATCATGGTAGTAGTTGATCGCCTCACTAAATATGCACATTTCATTGCATTATCACATCCTTTTATAGCAAGTGCAGTGGCAAAAGTTTTCTTGGAGAATATCCAACAGCTACATGGTACACCTAAGGTTATTGTCAGTGATCGTGATCCTATCTTTACTAGTCACTTTTGGAAAGATTTGTTCTCATGTTTGGGTACTCAATTGGCTCATAGTTCTTCATACCATCCTCAATCAGATGGGCAAACTGAGGTTGTTAATAAATGTTTGGAAGGATATCTACGTTGTTTCACTTTAGAAAAGCAATCTCAATGGGTAGATTGGCTACCACTGGCAGAATGGTGGTATAACACTTCTTTTCATAGCTCATCAAAAATGTCTCCATTTTTGGCACTTTATGGATATCATCCTCCTTCCATCACATCATCATTAAAGGTGTCACCAAGAGTTCAGGCAGTAGAGGACCACTTGCATCATCAACAACAGGTACTTTCAGGACTCAAGGAGAATTTAGCTATGGCACAAAATTGAATGAAACAACAAGTGGACCAACATCGTAGTGAAAGAAATTTTGAAGTTGGGGATTGGGTCTTCTTGAGATTGCAGCCTTATAATCAAATCTCAATGAAGCAACACAAAAAGAATAATAAGTTATCTCCAAGATATTATGGGCCATACCAAATCATGCAAAAGATTGGTAGTGTTGCGTACAAGCTAGAGTTGCCACCAACAACAAAGATACATCCAATTTTTCATGTTTCTTGTTTGAAGAAGGTAATTGGGCAGAATATTCCTACTCAAACAGTACTACTAGAACTCGATGAAGAAGGAAGAATAATTTTGGAACTAGAGGGCATTCTTCAAACTCGCACAAAGAAGCTGAGGAATAGAACCCTCACTCAGTATCTCATCCAATGGAAGAATTTACTAGTTGAAGAGGCCACATGGGAGGATGAGGAGTTCATTCAAAAGAATCCACACTTGGTTAGCATTGAGGACAATGCTTCTTTGAAGGGGGGGGCATGCTACGCCCTTAATATTGGTGTACATAGGGTTATGAATATTCGGCTTGTGGCTATCGTAACTCCTAATTAAGTCATATTATCATTATTATATTGTTATTTAGTTGTTTAGGTCAACCTAAGGCTTCTATAGGTCTATCTAAGTCGGCCTGGGTGATATCCTAGGCATAAATAGGTATATATAGGAGGTAGTGAGTCTCATTTCATATCATATTCAGTATTGTGTTCCCATTGAAGACTGTTAGAGGTATCCCCCTCGAAGTGGATTAGGAGGTTGCCCCCTCGAAGTGGCATAATATTATCAAGTATTTTCAACATATTTACTATTATATTCAGATATTGTGCAAGTTGTTTCATTACAAAGTTTTCTCATCGGGATGTTGAAATATGATGTAAAATGTCCTAAATGCACACAAAAGACCCAGGAGCTAAACCTAAAGGGGATATTTTCTAACGTTACAATATCAACCTAGACTTATTAAAAGAATGAACCCTTTATAGTCAACTCTACACCATACTAGAACAAATGTATTAAAACATAATTATTAAAAATCTAAGAACTTATATGATATTAATAAATTAAACTTAATTTCAACTTATAATTTCTACCTATTCATTCCCATGGACATTGATATGAAACACACTTTCTATTATATTTCTCTCATCCTCATCTATACTATAATTTAAAGTTTTAGCCTCATTCCTAAATTCTAATCTACATTTATATTATCCAAACACAAGTAAAATATAGCTTAAGGTTTTTAATGAAGAACCTACTAAGTTGTCCATTCAATAAGAAAACCTCCAATTCCTAAGTCATTAGAGCAATGCACAAGTATCTTAAGAGTTCTATTCTCTCATACATGGCTAGTTACACATTAAAGATTCTAAGAAAATAATTCACTCTACTTAAATGAGATTCTTATTTTCAATTATTGACCTATATAAATCAATTTCAATTGTTGACAAAACATTCTAGATGATTGGAAAAATGAATTAATTGAATAGAAATAGCCTTAACATGAAAAACTACCCAGTAGTAAATCTACCATAACTTTCTTATTTCTTAGTATAATTCTAAAATTCAAGATGTTTTGGAAAAGTAAGAATAAGGGGAATAAAACCCAAAAACAAATTAGAAAATTTTTGTAAGATGAGGAGGTAGTGTTTACTGCAATCATCCCTTTCCCTCAAATCTTGATTTACCCCAAACTTGACTATAAATCGAGAATGAATTAATTACTCAAAAGTATTCCCTATATTATAATAAATGATAGAAATACTAAAAGATTAAAGATCTTTTATTTGTTTTAATTTTGACATTTCAAATAACCATGCAATATATATATGTCTAATCTAACAATTATTTTTATAAACCAATCAACATAAGTATTTAATTTGACCTTCTTGCACTACAAGAATATTCTTGATTCAATCTAATTTTTGGATACAACTAAATATATGAAAGATTATCTAATCATACCCATTCCAAGAAAGAAAATATGAGAATTCATCTAACACACTTATGTAATGAGAATAATTCATTTCCAACAAAGTAAACTACCAACAAAACCCTAGATTTTCAATCTTTTCTACAACAATGGTAAAAATGCGATAACTTTCAAAATACTTAACAAAATTGAAAAAATGTAAAATGTTTCAAAAAATTGAAGACATGATTCTCAAAACCCAGAAACCTTTTTATAAACTAATTCGTATGATAAGATTAATTTCATGAGACAACAAGTTTTCTTAAAAGAATTTTTAGAATAACTTTAACATAAATAATGGTGAGTTTTCAAGGAAATACCTCAAGGATTTAATTAATGAAGAATACCTCCAAACGCATTTGAAGAAAGACTCCAATATTCCTTAATGTGAGAGCTTCCATATTATTCAGTTGAGTGCTTCCTTTCTTCTACCTAGGATTCTATTGCCCTCCTGATGAAGTTTAGAAATTTTTTCATCTAACAACTCACTGTGGATGTATGTTTTCTTTGCCTCATCGAAATGGTTGTAATTTCCTTCAAGAATTCTTCAACATTAGCTATGAACATCCTCTTGGTGACCTACAAAAATCAGAAATAAACCTGGGCTCTTCTCTTCATTTCCTCCTCCTTGAAGCCAAACTTCCATTTTCTTATAATATCTCCTTTTGCCAAGTTTCATATTCTTCTTTTGGGCTCTAATGACTTCTTGTATTCCTCTTCTTGCTTGTGGCATTCATTTCTTTTCCAAGAAAATGTGATTCTTTAGATTTCCTTTTATTTATTTTATTTTTTTCTTCCTGACTTGGATGCTCGAAGACTCTTCATCTGCCAAACTCGTCACTTATTTTCTTGTGTACTAAAAATGTATTAAAACAACTCTAAAACATATTTTTTATGAATAAACAAGTACCCTACCTATAGGTGACTGACCTATGGTCTTAATTTTACCAAAAATAATGATAAAAGAGCTCTTATTCCCCACAACACACAAGAATAATTAATTTAAATCAATTAACTAAACCATATCAAGACCTTATTATCTTTATAACTTATATAATAATTTCATAAACAAATCTAAAATTAGCTCCACTAACTCAAAAGTATAAATAAATATTAATTATTCTCAATAAAATATCATAATTAATAAGTAAATATAATTATTGAAATTAGGGGTTGTGACATTTGGGTTGAGGCAGTGAGCCTGCTAGACCTAGTTGTACTTCATGGCAGTGAGCCAGTATGTTCTAGGCCCGTGGAGTGACCAAGCCTGAACATCATTTTTCAAAGATTGCAATATATTTTGAGAGCTAATCCTCTCCATGGTTTTCCCCCACCTTAGGTGTAAGGCCTGCCCTTGTCTAACTGGTGTGTACCCTAGTATTCTTACAGTTTAGTTTAAATGATAAAACTACTGATTATTCTATAATATCATTGCAAGAGGAATATATGTTGTGTTTGGTTATACAACCTCATTGGTCTATTAATGTCGCTTCGACTATGATTGTGTTGTGGGATTTGATGTTTTGGTTGAGTGCGCAAGATATGCTTACAGGTATTGACCAATGGGTAGATGTGGAGGAGGGGACATGGAATCACTTAACCACTTGGCCATCTCACCTAACCAGTCCAAAAGGTTGAGTTACTGACCTTGGGTTCTTGTGGCATACCAAGGTATATTTCACAAATTAGTGGACTTAATTAGCATCATGTCAATCATGGAGGATGTAAAGGTCATGTGTGAATGCTATGAAGATCTTATAACTGCATCAGGACTTACTACCAATAGTGGTTTTGGCAAATCATTTATGTTTCATTTGTTTGAACTTCTGCATTTCTTTAATTGGTGTATAAATACATGATTCTTCTATGGTGGTCTAGGTTCATATTTATGATTAAGTTCAAGTTTATTTATTTTTACTAAATACCAATACTCTAAGAATTTATTACCTTGCCCTTTATTGATGAGGTGAAAAATGAAGATAGCATTCACACCAACACTCAGTTTCCTAAGCACTAGGAAGTTAATCAAATTAAAGTTTTTTTTGTTTTGTATAAAATCATAGACTAGGCTTAGATGCTAGATTTTCTAGTTTTCATAGAATTGAGGCTCTTCATGTAATTCTGGTGCTCAAGTGATCTAACTCTTGATTTTTGTTGTAAAATAAGATGCATGTCTTTCAAAACTAGTCACATACTAATTTGTGAGAAGATATTAAATGTCCACTCAGTGAGGAAAGATGCTTATTATTAATTGCCTATATGGGTTCCATTTAGATTAGAGATTTTACTCTCAACTCAAAAACAAAATTTCTAGATCAATTTGCATGGATTTTCTAGAGCTTTTAAGTTAAAACAAGGCTTAGTTAAGCATACAAGTTGGAAAACAATTAATAGATAAGTGTAGCTTTATCAATCAACATGGTTGTATATTACAGTGTTTGCTAAAGAATAACATCTCTTCTACATGCCAAGACCAATCCCAAAACTTGAATAAGGATGATGGAAATAGTTACAACCACGTTTACATTTCCTATTATTTGCATATATGACATGCTAAAATTTATCAATCTACACTGTAAACTAGCTGAGTCAAAGTCTTGCAATGAATTTTAAGAAGACCAAACAAAATTATTTATGAGAGCCTAGCAAATTCTAGTATTGGACCAAGTGTAATGATATTTGAAATCTCAAATTTTGGTTAGCTAAATTTAGAACTCAATTCATGATGATTATCAACTTTCTCTTAAAATTTCACTATTGCTAAGTCATGCAAAATGTATGTGTCTCTCTACTTATTTTTTTATCAAAACCTTCAATCCTAGTTATTGTTTATATGCTATATTTTACTTCATCTATGAGGAGATTGGTATTAAACATGTTTTCAAGCTAGGGTTGATTTGGAGATTTTCACGGGCCTTAAAATGAACATCAAAAGGATTTAAAAAAAAAAGGAAAATGAAGGGCGATAAAATCAGGGGAAGCAGTGTTTGGGAAACTCATCTTTTTGGGCAGAGGGGATTCTAGAGCTTGGGGAGACAGCAGCAAAATATAGTGACCGTGGTGGTTGTAATATCCAGGTGACCATGTTCTATTTTGTGTATATTGCAGCATTGGAATTTCGTTGGGAACATGGTTTTTCTGTGAAAGATTTGTAAAAAGGTGTATGTATTATTTATGGGAGTGCAGTCTAAGGCCTTCTAATAGTGAATCCTTGGATTAAGCCAGTATGACATTTAACCGAGTGGTTTTTCATCCCTTAGGGGTTTTCCACTCATGAAAATATTTTGTTTTGATACTTTTGTGGGCTTCATGATTCCATGTTGTTTTACAGTTTTAATTATCTTGCATCTTTAGTTTGAGCTCTTTTTGAAGAAAACGTAATGTTACCTGATAAGGGGATTCTATATTTTGTTACCAGTCTAATCATGGTAGAAGATTTTTGAGTAATTTCTTTTGTTGTGTCTAAGAATTTCAAAGTAAATATGTCAATAGGAAGAGTTTATTAGTTGAGTAGCAGAGCATATCCAACTTTAATATCTGACAAAAATCACCATTCTGTTATATTTTGAAGGGTTACTCACACTTTGTTTTAACCTGCAATCATTGCATTACCTGAGGTGGCACCCTTGAGGCACTCTCCCAGACAATGTATGCTTTGTCTATGTGCTCCTTTTTGCGTTGAGGCTACCATATCCCCCAAACAACCCAATAGACTTAAGAAACACTCACATTGACTCCGGCCCTAGCCCTAGCTGTCACAGATTAATGAAAATGCTGCTTCGTATTCCTCTGGTGGTCAAGACTAAGGCCATAGAAAAATAGGCCTTAAATCTCACCTTACAAGTATTACCCCCCCTCATTCTTACACACACACACTATATAAAGAATTTGTTTGAGCTTCCACAGTCAGTATTGTTTATGTGTATTATCCTCTAACAGAAGTTTTAGATTTTTTTTTAAACAATCAAAACTTTCACAGGGATATAATTTAGATATGCTTTCTTTGAGAGTGGTTTGTTGGCAATGAATTGCATTACTAGGATCCTCTAGATCTGCCTAGGTATAGTAATTGATTTCCAATGTTTTGGGCCTCTGAAGATGAGGATCAACTATTATATGCAGAAACATCCATAGGTCCTTAGCTATATTGATGTTTCTATTTTGTAATTGGAAACTTTCTCCAAGTAATTGGAGCTCCAAGATTTAACCATCGAAATAAAATCAAGAATTACATTTGTAAACTATATTATGTTTTGGGTTCTATATTGATTGCATTATTGAGTGATTAGTCGACCCTCTTCTTGGTTTTTTTTTCCTGGGAATGCACTTTTTTCAGTCACCCAAGAAATTATATCCTAATGTAAAGGAGTGTTGAGAATCATTCCTATAGTACCTCCTCAATTAGTGACAATTAATATCAAACCTTGAACCTTAAGTTGCGTAGCCCAAACAAACCACAAATTCTATCTAGTAAAAAAATGCAGGAAGTTTGATACATATGGTGTTATATTTATGCCAGTTGGTGAAACAAATTGGAACACCAGGAAATTTGTCATAAAATTACCCATCGCCATTAGACGGAATTGCCCATTGTTTCATTGTCAAGAAATTTATAATGCACCTAGACTCATATCACCATCATTTTTTTATCACTTATATTTTTTACCAGCATTCTTCCACAAACATAATCATTCAATCAAATGCTTGGTACATTCAAAAACAAATTGATGTTTTGAAAGATTAGGATGAAGAGGTTTGGAGAACTAGGAGAATTGATTTATTTTACACAAAACTGTACAAGGATTTCACTTATATTTTCTTTTTCTTTCAATTAGAATGAGGTGATTGTCAATATTATTTCAATCATGCCTACAAGTCTGATGATTTAGAAAAAAAAACAAGATGAAGTTTTGAGAACTCAATTGAAGATGAGTTTATGTCAGCATAGTTAGAGCGATCAAAACAAAGAAATATATAGTTGTTGGCACTATTCTAAAATTGTAGCAGATGTTGATGTGGTAGAAGAGAAACAGGTTACACAGAAGCTTGAGTTGCATGATCACAATTCAAGCATCAGTGATCTATTGCATAATAGAAAGACTAGTGCTCTTCTTCCTTGAGTGTTTCTCCAATTATGCCTTTGTCCCTATATTCAATTTCAACAGTCAATGTTTTATGGCAATATACTGGACTCTTTTTGAGTGCTGGATATTTTTATGAGAACCCTTTTGAAAATGTTCAACGATTCATTTTGATTTCACGACACTTTGCAAGTTTGAGATTAATGAGAGTTATATTTAGTAGAAAAGATTACTATGCTGATGGAAAACTAAAGGTAACATTTAAATATATTATTTAAGTCAGTTTATAAATTTTAAGAATTACTATTTTAATATTGCATAAATAATTATATAACAATGAATCTATACATGCTTTGACTCCAAAATTGTATTTGTTATTTGATAAGCATTGGCATCTATTTATTCAATCCTCCCAAGACTTGTGTGTCAAGTAAAGGGATCCATTTTCCCACATCCTTGACAGTCCCAAAATATTTTCTCAAGGTAATTCCATTGTAGAGGCTACGCATCCACGTTAACATGTGCTCAATACATTTTCTGCAGATTTAATTTATAGAGTTGCAAAGTTGCAGTCATTTTAAATACCTAGGCTTGAACAATAGCTATGGTCTTAGTTTATGGAGATGGCAACCAAAGAAGTCCAAATGTACCATTTCACTTTGCTTCCCATTGAGTCTAAAATTTGGATAGCTTAAGGGTCAACATCTAATTCAAATCATAAGTGGCTTAGAATTGTAACTGGGTATGCTTGATAATAAGCATAAGTTCAAGAGATAATTTTGCCCATCCAACATCCACTTGCCCAATCATATAACAATGCCAACAACAGTGACCATGTTTGGATTTTTTTAATATGTTGAATGAAAGACATGTATTAGCTTTAACAGTTAAATTTACCCCAAAATTCTATGGATTAGTTTGTGCTATAAACTAATTCAGCCTCTTTTCCCTCTCTTCTAGCTCATCCCTTGTTTAATCCCACATAACTCCTCAAGTTTGGTTAACTATTCCAATCCATCTTCTTATGGCATATAGTTGTGAAGATACTTTTGTTCAGATTTCTTATTGTGAAAACTTTTAAATATGTCTGGATTTTACTATTGCCCTTGAGAGTTAGTTACATGCAAACAAGAGCAGCTGAGTGCTCGATTCCTCTACCATATAGTGTTACTAGGTTTAGAAGAGTGGGGTTTGACAATAGTAGATGGAGGCAGCAATTTGATTATTAAATCTTAAACAATTGAAAGGGAGTAGGGTAATACTTAAAAGAACAAACTTTATCGGGAAAGAGATGTATTCTTTTATTTAATTCTAAAGTGCAAGTCTTTACCAAAAAAAAAGAGTTTGTGTTAACTTGTATGTCTAAGATCAAAAATATCAATTTTAACAACACTTTTCAACTCTATTTTGCCAAAATGTGTCGAATAGTTGAAACTTCTTAAGTTTTGTATATATTGCATTAGACTTCAACATCTAATTGAGTGTGTAGGTAAACTCAAATGTCTTTCCCATCTTGTTGTAGAAGACTGCTCATGAGAGCTTCTTCATAGTCATATGCCCAAGGGAATATCAAAGCTCTTGAATTTGAGGACAAGGAGATTAGATTGATTCTGACTATTGATTGAATATATTGAATAACTAAATGTTAAAGATGTTGGCAACTTGATTAATCTCCAAGAGGTTGTTTTGTTTTAAAGCATGAGCAAAATAGTAACTCTCTGCCTATGTAGGTGTTCCTCTCATTGTAACTAGAATTGGGAGGATGTGTGTGTTGCTTCTTTTGTATTGATGTTTGTGTTCGATGCTTATGTCATTTTCCTTGGTTGGATCACCTGACAAGGTGTCATGGATATCGTATCCCACACCTTGTTTGCCTTCCCCATCTTTGTGCCATAGGGTTTTAGGGATAAGTGGAAAAGTTTTTGGTTGATCATGTCATGACCACATGGCAAATGTGGACATGACATGTTCTTTTCTATGTCATGGCCACTTGTGCTTTTTCTATCATCTACATCTCCGACCTAATCTACATAATTGTATGCTTTGAGAGTTAAATCATTGTCCCTTGGATACCAATTTTCTCTGTCCATTGCAGAAGCAAAATATATTACAGTAGCATGTAGTTGTACTCAAGTGTTGTGGATGAAGCAGACATTGAAGTACATCAGAGTTGTGTATCAAGATCTAATTTCAATATTTTGTGACAATACAAGTGTCATAAACATATCAAATAATCCAATAATGCATTCAAGTACAAAGCACATATCCATAAGATATCACTTTCTGAGGGAAAAAGTGACAGAGAATGAAGTCAAGCTGGAATATGTATCTACAAAAGACCAGATTGCAGACATTTTCACCAAACCTCTACCTAAGGATACTTTTGAGTACCTCTCAGAGAAAAGTTAGGGGTTATTACCCCTCCTGCTCTAAACTAAAATGCACAAGACTACATCAATCTGGTGGTGCTTAGAGTTCCTTCTTCAAATCTGGATTGATACTTTTAGGGCTACTTCTTAGGGGGAGTAGTCAGAGAGTTCATAAGAGAAATTGAATTAGAGCAGAAGAGTGCAAGTATGTGCCCTTTTCCATTGATGTCAAAGAGGGAGAGAAATCATGTGAAAAACTCAGAAGGAAAGAGTGCATATGTGTAAAGAGATAGGGGGAGAATCTTGTCTTGATGGTAGTTGCAATTTTTCACATCATATGTTGCCATCAATGACAAAGGTGGAGATTGTTGCAAGTATGTGCCTAATCAGTGTTGTCATTAATGTCAACATATATTTGTTGTCATTGGTGTCAACTATGCCCTATTCTATTGCTTGTTTACAAGCTTTCTATGTTGAGGATATTGAGAAAATTAGCCTCTCCAGAAGAAACAAGTGAGTTACACTGAAGTGCAGTATAGACAGTGAGTTGTATGCTGAAGAATAGTCTGGTGGATTACTCTGCATTTCTTGCTTCTTGAAGATCTTGGTCTGTGGATTGGAAGTTATTTAAAGGGATGTCTAAAGATGTTAATCCTAAGTTTGAGCCTCTGGTGTGAAGAATTGAGAGAGTTGCATTCACCAGAGTAAAACCTACTTTCTCTGATTATTCTCTAGTGACAGGGAGAAAGTATTTTTCTCCACATTCCTTTGCATTAAAGTGTTTTTCTCTGCGGTTCTAAAGGAAAGTTTGGGATGATGATAAGTGCCTACAATTGCAATGGTTCCTATTTTGGTTGTCCAAAAGCTATCTTTCTTTTATGACAGTTGAAGACAGTGAAGTTCATGTGCTCCAGTGTGAAGAATCTCATGAATAAAGTGGTTTGAGTTTGTGTGGTTGCTCCTGATGATTTCAACGTGCTTGTGGATTCCTCCTGATCATGTTCCTACCTTTACATTGGTCCTCATTAAGGAAATGAGATCGTGTTTAAAGATTATTCCCAGCTAACGTAGCGTGTAACCAGTCTTAGCCAACTTGGTTAATTCTAGTAATTGCAGAGATCCCTTGAAGATTATGGAAGCATGTTGTGGCATGGAAGATCATGTTTGAGTCCTAGTGAAGGTGTGGTGTGATCTGCATACATCTATACTACAAATCCTTAGAATAATTTTGTATTAGGTTAAGACCTATTTTGTAAATGTTTGTAATATTGATCTTGGAGATTGTTCCAATGGTTGATGATTGTAATGCCAACCTTGATGATCATTCCAAGGTTGATGAAGTGTATAAATACTTGTAATTGAGTCATGGAAAAGATGTCCTTGTGCAAAAATGGGAAGATAAGGAAAAGGGCAAGCAGATAAGGCAGAGCAGAGCAGAGGAACTATTGTACTTCAATGTATTAATCTCAAACATAAAGAAGATAGTGATTTTGGCAGTGAGCCGCCAATAGGGTTTAACAACCCTTATTGTAATCTTTCTAGGTTTAGGGTTGAGGCAGTGAGCCTATTAGACCTAGTTGTACTTCATGGAAGTGAGCCAATATGTTCTAGGCCCATGGAGTGACCAATCTTGAACATCATTTTTCAAAGATTGCAATATATTTTGAGAGCTAATCCTCTCCATGGTTTTTCCCCAACTTGGGGTTTTCCACATAAAAATATGGTGTCTCTTGTGTTTAATGTTGCATCTATGTTTAAGTTTCTAATTTCATGCATTCTTTGTTTAATCATAATAAGTGTGGATAAGTGATTAATGTTTAAGTGCAGAACTGTTTGAGTTTTTAGGACAACTGATTCATCCCCCCTCTCAGTTGTCCGATGCATCTCAACAGTGTAAAGGTGCCAGGAACCATATTTTGCATTCTTCACCCCATGAGACCTAACCAATGGTGCCAATAGGTCGGGATGGGTGGGTTTATGCTAGTGCAGGCCCTGTTTCATTCCCCATGTGTCCAAATCAAATCAGGCTACAGTGTACCGACAAAGTCTCTTAAGAGACCTAAGAGCAAAAAATTGCCAAACTTTGACAGAGTAGTTCTCACACTTTGTGGCACCTAAGAATGATCCATTTGGACCTACAGCTGGATGTCAAGCCCCTCCACAATAACCTCTCTCAGTTTTGACCAACTCAACATTGTTTAACCGTGCCAATGGTGGAAGCATATTCTTAAAAAATGCCTCAGTGACATGTAGTCTAAAGGTGCCAGGAGCCATATTTTGTGTTCTTCACCCCGTGGGACCTAACTAACAGTGCCAATAGGTTGGGGTGGTGGATTTATATTATTGGAGGCCCTATTTCATTCCCCATGTGTCTCAATCGAATCGAGCTACAGTGTACTGGCAAAGTGTCTTAAGAGACCTAAGAGCAAAAAATTGCCAGACTTTGACGGAGTAGTTCTCACACTTTGTGGCACCTACAAATGATCCGTCCAAACCTACAGTTGGATGTCAGGCCCCTCCACAATAACCTCTCTCAGTTTTGACCAACTCAACATTGTTTGACAGTGCTAACAACAGATGCATTCTTGAAAAATGCCTCAAAGACATGTAGTGTAAAGGTGCTAGGAGCCATATTTTACGTTCTTCACCCTGTGGGACCTAATCAATGGTGCCGACAGGTCAGGTGGGTGGTTTTATGCTAGTGGATGGCCTATTTCATTTGTCAAGTGTCCAAATCGAATTAGGCTACAGTGTACCAGCAAAGTCTCTTAAGAGACCTAAGAGCAAAAAATTATCAGACTCTAATGAAGTAGTTCTTGCACTTCATGGCACCTATGAATGATCCGTTTGGACCTACAGCTAGATGTCAGTCCCCTTCACAATAACCTCTCTCTATTTTGACCAACTCAACATCCTTTGATAGTGCTAACGGCAGATGTATTATTGCAAAATGCCTCAATGACATGTAGTGTAAAGGTGCCAAGAGCCATATTTTACACTCTTCACCCCATGGGACCTAATCAATAGCGCCAAAAGGTCAGGATGGGTGGGTTTTTGCTAGTGGAGGCCATATCATTCATTGGAAAAAAAAGATATTCATTGTTCCTAGGAGTTGTAGGTGACCTACAAACTTCAAACTTGTTCCTAGATGTGGGGAATATAAATACAAACCTGAAAAACTAAGTTAGAGGTCTTGAAACAAAAATTTACCATGGAAAACAACTGTTGTTCCTTTTCATCCTGTCAAAACCCTACCTAGGATAAAAAGTGAGATTTTGTATTTTGGAAGTTAGAGACCTCACCAAGAGCCAAAATTGTTGTTGTACGTCTGTCCCAACATATTCCATCTATTCAAAGTGGTTTTATTTTGTTTTGGCACATGTGAGTGCATATTTGCATAAAACTCAATTTTGAAGACCTAAACGGCTAACTAGAACTATATTTTTTTAATTTTTGAGGGGTTTAAGTTTCAAATTGGAAGTTTCCATTGCATGGGGAGTTGTAAGCCCATAAAGGGTGTCAGAATATGTGTTTAGATTCCAAAGATACATTATAAAAATTGTTGTTCCCTCAAATTTTTCCTAAAACAAAGCTACTAGGAAGAGACAATTTGTCAAACAAGTCATCTACAACTACATTTCTTTAATATTTTGTCTTGCAAAACCTAAATTCTTCCCTCCTCTGCATCAAATACTTGTTCAAGTGCTTTAACATGTTTTTTCAGTTGGTATGTGTATGGGTGCTCTGCATCAGGTGCTAAGAGCCATATTTTGTCCTTCACCCCGTGGGGCCTAATTGATAGTATCGACAAGTCAAATTGGGTGGGTTTATGATAGTGGAGGCCTTGTTTCATTTCCCATGTATCCCAATCAAATCAGGCTACAATGTACTGGCAAAGTCTCTTAAGAGACCTACGAGCCAAAAATTGCCAAACTTTGATGGAGTAGTTCTCGCACTTCATGGCACCTATGAATGATCTGTTTGGACCTACAACTAGATTTCAGGCCCCTCCACAATAACCTCTCTCATTTTTTATGAACTCAACATTGTTTGATCATGTCAATGGCGAATGCATTCTTGAAAATGTCTCAGGGACATGTAGTGTAAAGGTGCAAGGAGCCATATTTTGTGTTCTTCACTCCATGGGACCTAACCGATAGCATGGACAGGTTGGGGTGGGTGGGTTTAAGCTAGTGGAAGCCTTATTTCATTCTCCATGTGTCCCAATCGATCAGGCTACAGTGTATCGGCAAAGTCTCTTAAGAGACCTAAGAGAAAAAAATTGCTTAACTTTGACGGAGTAGTTCTCACACTTCGTGGCACCTGTGAATGATCTGTTTGGAACTACAATTAGATTTCAAGCCCCTCCACAATAACCTCTCTCCATTTTGACCAACTCATGACCCTTTAACTGTGTCAATGGCGGATGCATTCTTGCAAAATTACTCAGTGACATGTAATGTAAAGGTGCCAAGAGCCATATTTTGCATTCTTAAGCCCATGGGACCTAACCAACAATGCCGATAGGTCGGGGTGGGTGATTTTATGCTATCAGAGGCCCTTTTTCATTCCCCATGTGTCCTAGTTGAATCGAGCTACAGTGTACTAACAAAGTCTCTTAAGAGACCTAAGAGCAAAAAATTGCCAAACTTTGACAAAGTAGTTCTCACAATTCATGGCACCTAAGAATGATCCATTTGGACCTACAATTGGATGTCAAGCCCCACAATGACCTCTCTCTATTTTGACCAACTCAACATCCCTTGATCGTGCCAACAGATGATGTATTCTTGCAAAATGACTCAGTGACATGTAGTGTAAAAGTGCCAAGAGCCATATTTTACATTCTTAACCCCGTGGAACCTAACCGACTATGCCAACATGTTGGGGTGGGTGGTTTTATGCTATTGGAGGCCCTTTTTTATTCCCTAAGTGTCCCAATCGAATCAGGCTACAATGTACCGACAAAGACCCTAATTTTCATAGGGGAGACATGATTTTAAGAGGTTTTGGGACTATTTTTAAGAGGTTTTTGGGATTGATTTGAAGAGATAAATAGGGTTAAAATATTCATGAAATCAAATCACTACATATATAACCATCAAATTTAGCAATAATCATAATGAAAAAACACACCTTAAAGAGTGCACTACTAAAATTACATGACATGGTTATCAATTATTACCACCAGATGTGAAGAAACACTAGGAGGATATGTAAGGTGGAAATGTTATTGTATTATGGTCATAATCTCCTCATAGGATATACAAAATATACATATATTGATGCATGAGCATCCTTGGTTCAAGAGTAATCTTGCATCAAACAAAAAACATTTGCATTTCAGTTTGTTTATAGTTCAGTTTGTTTCTTTTCATTTCCTAGTTCAATTTAGGCAGTTTAGTTAGTAGCAGTTTCTATATTTTGGTCTGTATTCTACCGCAGTTGCATTTTAGAACTTGCAGAGCTGGACTTAGCATCTATACATGTTCATCTAAAACATATCTGAATCTTAGAGCATTTGGATTAAGTACCAGAAAGATATCACTGTCAGAAGATCTACTATTTTCTCATAACAGAGCATCCTGACACTCTCAGATAATCAGCTGAAGGAGAAGACCTGCGGAGAATTTCACAACCTTTGAAGCTTAGAGACACATCAATCAATGTTGTTTGGTTTGTGGCTAACCTCCCTAAGATCCGCACATCATCCCATCCATTTGTGGAGGTGATCTACATGATTAGGTCTGACCTATCCATGTACACACGTTACAACTCTTCATTGGAGTTTGCGATCATCCTTGGCTGACGTGGAGGAATCTTATATTTAGGAAATGATATATATTGATGTAATAGATCCTTATGAAAGTAGTTCTCATGATTTATAATATAGATAATTGAATTCTTTACGAGGTGCTTCAAAGCTATATCTTGTGCATATTCTGATATTTTGTAATCAGGCCTTTGAGCCCTAATTGTAAGCCCACATGTTTCCAGTCGATCTATATTTAATTTCTATGATATACTAAATAAGTAATCTGGATTTGTTTCATATCTTGAGCTTTTTCCATTGTGTTTACTCTAGTTGCACGGTTTGGACAGTTCATTCTATGAACCCTCCAACCATGTTTGCACCAAGTGGTATCAGAGTGAAAGTTCAAATCTTTGGGACCAAATTGAGAAAAGTTGGTGGAGGAATTCTGTAAGATCTTACTATGGACAGATTGTCAAATCTAAGGCAAGTTACTTGTGTCGCAACCGATCACTGATTATGAGGCAGTTGTCACCTTGTAGCCTAATTGCTAAACTTGAGGCAGTTTACACTTGATCTAAAGAAGAATACCACCAAGGAGAATCCCTGCTATTGTAACAATGGCTGGTAGGATGGATGAGATGATCGAAATGATGAAAATAATGAGAATTTGATTGGATGCTGTTGAAGAAGATAAGCGAAGAGGATTGACACCTAGATCTAATGTTCAAAGTGATGAGGAAGAAGAATTTCAATCTGCGGAACAAATTGGTGAAACCCTAGGAGGTGGTGAAGAAGAAGAATCAGACCAAGTAAAGATGTTGCAAGCTATTTCAAATATTGTGATGCAGGAGCATCCATGGTTCAAGAGTAATCTTGCATCAACCAAAAACATTTGCATTTTTGTTTGTTTGTAGTTCAGTTTATTTCCTTTCATTTTCTAGTTCAGTTCAATCAGAATTAGTTTATGTATTTTGGTCTGCATTCTGCTGTAGTTGCATTTCATATCTTGCAGAGCTAGACTTTGCATCTAGATTTATTTATCTACTTCATATCCAGAATTCAGAGTATTTGGGTTAAGTACTGGAAAGATATCGCTGTTAGAAGATCAACTATTTTCTCATAACAGAGCATCCTGACAGTCTCTGATAATCAGCTATAGGAGAAGACTTGCGGAACATTGCTAGTTTTGTGGAGCTTAAAGACATATCATTCAATGATCTTTGGTTCAAGAATGACCTTCCTTGAGATCTGTATATCATTCCATTTATTTGCGGAGGTATTCTACATGATTAGGTCTGACCTATCTATGCACACGTTATAGCTCTTCATTGGAGTTAGTGACCTTCCCTGGGCTGATGCAGAGGAACCTCTTGTACCCGAGATGATATATAAGGATGTAATAGATCCCTAGGAAAGTAGTTAGGATCATTAGCATAAGTTCATATTTTGGATTTTGCGTGAAGGACCTTCAACGCTAAATCTTGTGCAGATTCTGATATTCTGTAATCAAGCCTTTGAGCCCCAGTTGTGAGCCCAAATGATGTCAGCCAAATTGTATTTGAATTCTATTATATACTAAATGACTGAATCTGTGTGTGTTTCATATCTTTGAGTTGTTTCTATTGTGTTTACTCTTGCTGCATGGACTGGATAGTTTACTCTGTGAACCCTCCTACCGTGACTCCACCAAATTGGAAAGAGACCTAGAGTTGATGTACCAAATTACACTAGCAATTTGAATCTTGAAGAGTTGATTTATTGGATAAATGACATGGAAGAGTACTTTGAACATGAAGAAGTTGAAGATCCAGAGAAGGTGAAATTTGTGAAGATAAAGTTAAAAGGACATGCTGCTATATGGTGGAAAGAAGTTCAGTTGGATAGAAATAGAAGGGGAAAAGAAAAGATTACAAAATGGGATAGGATGGTGACAAAATTGAAGAATCATTTTATACCTGTTGACTATGAGTTGGAACTATTGAAGAGATTGCAAAACATGAAAGGAAAAGAGAAATCTGTGGAGTACACTGAAGAATTTCATACGATGATCATAAGGATAGGACATAGTGAAGCAAGCAAGGAGAAAGTGGCTAGATACATCAATGGACTGAGATTGAACATTCAAGAAGAACTAAGCTTGGTAAGGATGACATCTTTGGAGGAAGCATAACAGTTTGCCCTGAAAGTTGAAGAAAAGATGAATAAGAGACATGATCAAAGACAGAGAGGTAGAGGAGGTAAATTTCAGAGAGGTAGAATATTTTCTAGAGGAGAGAGATCATTTGCGGAGAAGAATAGACAAGAGAGCACATTCAAGAAAGAAGACAGATAATAATGCATACTGGAGAGATGACAGAAATTTTTACTGCACAGGAAACCCTAGTGCATACCGAAGTGAAGGATGCAGAAGAGAAGTTAGAGAACCTGAATGGAGAACATTCATAGGAACTTGTTTCAAGTGTGGCGGTGAAGGACATAGAGCATTTGAATGTAATCAGGGAAGTACAAGCAAGAGGGCAGAGAATAGTGGAAGAGTAGCCTATGTGGAAGAAGAACCTATTGGACCACCCAGTTTAGTTGGCAATCCTGAGAAAGGAGAATCACTTGTGGCACTATTTCAAGCAAAGACAAATGAAGAATCACCATAGAGGAAGAGTTTGTTTAGAACAAGATGCAAATCAGGAGGTAAATGTTGTAAAGTTGTAATTGATAGTGGTAGTTTAGATAACCTAGTTTTAGAGGAGATGGTGACTAAGTTGAATTTGGAAAGATTGAAACACCCTAAGCCCTATCAAATAGCTTGGATTTAGGATGATCATAAGGTACTGGTGAGTGAACAATGTTTGGTGAAATTTCATATTGGATCTTATCATGATGAAGTCTTGTGTGATATTATTCCTATGGATGTTTGTCATACCTTGTTGGGTAGACCTTGGTAGTATGATAGAAAGGCTATAAATGACAGAAGAAAGAATACAAACACCATAACTACAAATGGAAAGAGGATTACCTTGATTCCTTTGGAAGATGATCCTAAGGGTGATGTATGTGGGAATGCTAGAATCTGTTTAGTAGATAGAAGGAAATTTTGGATGGTTTGAGACATGAGAATATGTGTTATGCTTTGATCCCTAAGAAACCTGAAATATTGGAGAAGAAGATTGAGTCACAACTAGAGGAGATAATTGAATTGCTAATAGAGTATGAAGACATCACATCAGATAATGTACCTGAGGGAATGCCACCTATAAGGAGTATCAGTCATCACATGGATCTTATACCAAGAGCCATTTTGCCTAACAAAGTAGCACATAGATGACACCGGCAGAGAATGAAGAATTAAATGGGCAGATATAGGAGTTGTTGAGGAAAGGTTTGATTAGAGAAAGTTTGAGCCCTTATGCAGTACCTGCAGTGTTAGCACCTAAGAAATATGGAGAATGAAGAATGTGTATAGACTCTAGAGCAATAAACAAGATCACAATTAAGTATAGATTTCCTTTACCTAGGATGGATGATATCATGGATTATTTGAGTGGAGAAAGATATTTCACAAAGATAGACTTTGTAACATCAAAAAATGTCCCCTTGGGGGATTTTCCCTCATAAGGTTTAGCTCTTGGGCCTTTTGCATGCATTTAGGACATCTTACTTCATAATTTGGTATCCCGATGGAATGAGCCCTAGGTAACATGACAAATGGGACCTAGGAGGACAACTTGAGCTTAACCCTACCCAAAATAAAGGGGGATGACTTGGGCACCTATGCCCTAGTCCTACCCTATTTTGGGGTAGTCCCAATTTTTTGGGTGTCGGCTTGTGACCGTTATTTGGGTCCTATGACGACACGGTAAGTTTGAATTATGAAAATCTTGGCGGGAGTATTTGTAGTTGTATATAAAAGTATGTTTAGGCATTCATTTGTAAACTAGATGGCCAGTTGTGATGTTCATGCATTCTCGAGGTGATTCAAGGGTTTCATTGTGTTGTAAGAGCAGACTGGTGTGGTTTATGTTTTTGTTTGCAGATTTGAGCATCCATTTCCTCATGGAATGAAGAGCATCTTCTTCCCATGAGATCTTCACTACAAGGTGACATTAGATTGTGTTTTCATGATCAGTTCCTTTAGTTTTTGCCTCTTCCTCACAAGGGCACACACTCTCTATCTGACAATGATGTTCAAAGACTTAAATGTGCTCCGGGGCTTGACTGAGGCAAGCCTCTAAACACCACAACCCCCTCCCAAAGTTTTGTGATTGCAGGTTATAGGTGTCACATCTAGAAAAAGTGGAGTTGCAGGAAGGATCAATAGACACCAAGGATTTGGGATCTGAAGACAAGCAGGACATTGGACCCTTTTCAGGACTTGGGCGCTAGTCCCTATGTCCTCTATAGTTAAATTTTTAGAAATAGAAGTTATAATGCAAATCAATGTCAGAAGGAGGTAAGGATCCCACAAATAAATTGGTACCTTGGACATGAGCACCCGCTCCTTAGTCCTTTACTTTTCCACCTTGAAACCTTGAAAATAGGTACTCTGTGATTTGGTATTTTACATCTATCTGCAAGAGCTTTTTCTCTCATTCATCCATTTATTGTCGTATTTGCATAATTAGGGTTTTAATGGTCAATTAAGCATAAGAGAAGGAAAATTCATAATTAAACATCCTAATCCAAGTTTTCCTACATCTCACAGTGACCTAGGGTATGATAGTGCATTGCCACTTGACCCTAGGTCCTTGAATGTTAAGGGTGAAAGGAGGATTCAAACGTCTAAACACTAAACTAAACAATCCCAATTTTACCCTAAACATTTTGGTGAACCCATGTTTTTAGACTTAAATTACAACTTGCTGAGTGTGTGTCTTCAGATTTGGATTCATTTCACTCATTCATATAGTCTTTCATCTTATTGCATTGACAAAATTACAAAAAAAATGAAAAATTTGCAAAATTTTGAAAAACCCTAGCTTGCATCTTCATATAGATTACTAAATTGCATCAGTTCTTTCTAAATTTCCCTAATTCATGATTTTTGCATCAGATCTAATATAAGCTATAGAAAAACACAAAAATTCAATAATTTGCATTGCATTTTCATCATTAATTTGCTAGGCTTTTGTAGAAATTTTGACAATTTTCATTAAACCTAGTAATTCCAAAATCTAGGGTTAGTAGGCAAAATCTTCTTTCAGATTTTTCTACTGATTTTATAGGCTCATTCAAATTATAATTTGTCTTTAGTCTTGCATTTTAGTGTAAATTTGCATTTAGATTCAAAATATTTTGTAATTTAGTAAAGCTTGGAATTTTCATTAGATTTGCATTGGCATTTTGCATATTAAAGCTTGGAATTCATTTTCATCATAAATAAGACTTCAAAACATTCACAGGGAATTTTGTGCCAAGATCTCAAACCTAGGGCTTCAAAAACAACGATTTTCACTAAATTTGACTTTATCGACTCTCTAAACTTACACCATAACTATGTTGTGAAGGGTATTTTTGCACTAATTGATTTTTATCAGGGTAATCATTTTCTTCCCCTCCTAAAAATCTTCACAACACCCTTTTAATGGGATCTTGTATTGAAAATTTGGTGAAAAATTACACATTTTGACTATTTTTGCCCTAGGGTTTGACCTAGTTTGCACTCCAAGCATGTTATGATCAATTTTATGGATTGAGGTGACTGATATAATTTATTTTATTTTCTACACCTCCTGAAATTCATTACAAAACCTCTTTTTCTAGGTCTTGGAATTGAAAAACCGTGAAAAATAGCCTATTTTTGCTATATTTCACTAGGGTCTTACCATAAGTGGCACTAAAAGTGTATTGTGACAGATATTTTGACATTAAGTGGCTGTTATTACTAATATATTTTTCTTTCCATCATCATTTTCCTCACAACACCCTTTGTCATGCCTCTTTGTATCGAGATTTGGTGAAAAAATTGCACATTTTGACATATTTTCACTATATTTTAATTTATCATAATCTTAGATTTGCATCAAGAGTGTTTTGTGAAGGATATTATTACTGTTTTGGACTAATATCAGACATATAATTTTCTTCCCCTGATTAAAATTTTTACAACACCTTTTCTTTCATTCATTTGCATTGAAAAAGTACAAAAAATCAAGCATTTTAGGTCATTTTTGGCATATAGTTTGCATTGGTCTTTTGCATACTTTTGGAAAACTTTTAACTATGATTTTAAATTCATTTGGAGAAATATACCATGGCTAATTCTTTTTAATAATTGTTTGCATACATCATAGACATGGATCATTTCTTTAAATTCACTGATAAATATCCTCAAGTTCTAGAACAAATAGCACACATTCATGATGTTGATCTCTCTATGTGCTCCACATATGAAATCCTTTGTTATATATCAGATTTTGATAGCTTCACAAACTTAATGGGAATATACCCTTGGATATTGGATGATCTCACTAAATTCATGATCAATAACATACATACTAGTGATGACCTCAAAATGTCAGATAAAGCCTTAGATGACTTTACGGAACATTCCACTATGACACCTATTGTTAAAACATGTGATGATAACTTAGTGGTATCCTATGATCCCTCTCCTAAGGTTGTTCCTCCTCATGAGGACACTTTGATGCAAGAGGATGATTTCATTGGCACATCTCTTAACATCATACCACCAAATCTTAATTCTAATGCTCACTCTGGCCAAGATGAAGCATTAGAAAATGAAGAGCCATCACCACTTTGCCATTCCAATGCTCTCCCTAGCCAAGAGGAAAAATTAGTGAATGAAAAGATCCCTTTAACAAAGAACATTCTAGGGGTAGACAATGAGCTTTCATCTAACAATAATCAAAACTCTATCATAATGCATGAAACCTCTATAGATCATCCTACCAACCTTATTCCTTTAGTTAAGTGTTCACACACCTTGGATTTCACTAAGGAAGAGAAGACCTTTAATGTCCCTCCTTTGTTTGAATATTCAAGTCATTTGGACTTCACTAAGGATGTAGCCCTAGTGGATGAGGAGAAGTCTCTCACATTAATTCCCTCAAGGATGAATGTTGAGATCACTCAAAATAATTTGTTTCTCCCACCACCTAAGAGGATAGTGAATATGGGTACTAATGAACTTCAACAAGAAAATATTCCACATAACATTGAGTCAAACCAAGAAGCATTTAAGAATGAACAAAAGAATAATTACAAAGACTTGGCAATGGTACCTTATGTTTGTAATTGGAAAGAGAATGATTTACCTAATGATGAGACTTAGCACGAAGACCCTACCAGGTAAATATCTCTAACCCTTCATCTCTCTCATGATGTGCTTCCCCCGTGATGTGTTATGTGTTGCCTAGGCCTCCTGGGATGACCCCTAATTCTCTTGTAAGGTCTGGGATACCAGGAGACCACCTCTGTTGTGACCTTCTATTTGTATCATCATTCTTCTAAATTGCTTCTCTCTCTAATTTCATCGTTGTGTGTTGTCTTATGGACATAGCGTTGTGGTTGGTGACTTGGGGGCACCCTCCTACATAACTATCCCTAATACACTTGTTTCTCCTCTCTTATTTATTGTTTCCCTTCCTGCAGTGTTTCTATCTACCGGGCAGATGGTAAAAAACATTTATACTAATATGGACCTAGTGTCCCTTTCAAGAGCAATCAAAAAATGGACTTAGTTCCTAATGTGACGATGGGGTTGAATATTTTATCTGATGCTTGGATAGTGGAAGCACTTGTGCTTTCTGCGTAGTGATTATGATGATGTTTCTATCTCACTTACAAACCTTAACAATACTGATGCTCTGTGCACCTTTATTTGTCTTTGAATCTAGCCTTGGCAGTACTCGATTCAGAGAGCTTTGTGATATAGCCCCATAGTTATCCTCAAACTCCAAATTCATTGTATAACCTTGGCTCTTTGTGTGGTTAATCATGTGCATTGATGTTGTTGTTTATCATGATTTTGTAGACACTAAAATGTTTCTTGCAGGGATGTGTTTGTGGGAACATTTGGTAATCGTGAAGTACATGTCACCTCCACGGGACATGGGCTTTGCAAAAGTCTGTGTTCCCTTGTGTGTGTTTCTTCCTACCTTAATGTGCTTGATATCGATACATGATATCAACCACCTTAAGGTGGGGGCATATAAGGTAAGCTGTCTATTGTAGATGTTAGCAATGTGCTTTTCCTCAAATGCAATTTAAAGACTAGCTCAATGAGTGCTTTCTACATCCTAAGTTTGTTTGCAATTAATCAATCAATCATGTAAACCCTCTATGGAGGCAGGATATCACGTATATCCTTTTTATCTTAAGCCCTCTGCAGAGACAAGGATGGTGTATTTCTCAGAGCAGATTGCATCATCCTGTCATTTTCAAAAGTCCTCTATGGAGGCAGGGAGCAGTTCTATGACTAACTCAACCCTTAAGCATGTCTTCAGTGATTATTGTGGTCAAGCCCAATCATCGGTGTGTATCTGTAATGTACCTGAGATGGTGTTGAGCCTAGAAATAGGAACACTCCATCGCTTGTTGGTTGTCTTTTCTTCATGTCTTCAAGTGTGTGTGTTTGGTGTGCTTGCTTTGTTTGGCATGTTTGTTGCCCCATATGCAGTCTAAAGACTAGCTCGATGAGTGCTTCCTGCATTTTGGGAGGTTTTGCATGTCTTGCATGTGTGTTGCCCCATATGCAGTCTAAAGACTAGCTCAATGAGTGCTTCCTGCATTATGGGAGGTTTGTTTACTTTCCAGTACTTGCATCTACATTTCATATATATGAGAAAAAGAAAAGAAAAGAATCATGCCTATATTCTATGCATTAATGTGTCTTCTGTGCATCTATTGTATACTCCATGTTTTGCGTGACTGTAACTGTCTTCTCCATGTTTTACATGTCTGTTATTGTCTTCTATGTGATTGACGTGTATTCTCCATGCTTGGCATGTTTGCTGTGTTTGTGACCTTACTTTAATGCATGTATTGGCCTCGCATTTATACATACATTAAAGTGGGGGCTAAATGTAACATCAGAAAATGTCCCCTTGGGGGCTTTTCCCTCATAAGGTTTAGCTCCCAAGTCTTTTGCATGCATTTAGGACATCTTCCTTCATAATTTGGCATCCCGATGGAATGAGCCCTAGCTAACATGACAAATGGGACCTAGGAGGACCCCTTGAACTTAACCCTACCCAAAATAAGGGGGGAGGACTTGGGCACCTGTGCCCTAGTCCTACCCTATTTTGGGGCAGTCCCAATTTTTGGGTGTCAACTTGTGACCATTATTTGGGTCCTATGCCAACATGGTAAGTTTAAATTATGAAAATCTTGGTGGGAGTGTTTCTATTTGCATATAAAAAGGTGTTTAGGCATTCATTTGTAAACTAGATGGCAATTTGTGATGTTCATGCATTCTCAAGGTGATTCAAGGCTTTCATTGTGTTGCAAGAGTAGACTTGTGTGGTTTATGTGTTTGTGTTTGCAAATTTGAGCATCCATTTCCTCATGGAATGAAGAGCATCTTCCTCCCATGAGATCTTCACTACAAGGTAACATTATATTGTATTTTCATCATCAATTCCTTTGCTTTTTGTCTCTGCCTCACAAGGGCACGCACTCTCGATCTAACAATGGTGTTTGGAGACTTAAATGTCCTCTGGGGCTTGACCGAGGTAAGCCTCTAAACACCACAACCCCCTGCCAGAGTTTTGTGATTGCAGTTTATAGGTGTCCCATCTAGAAAAAGTGGAGTTGTAGGAAGGATCAACAGACACCAAGGATTTAGGATATGAAGAGAAGGACACTGGAGCCTTTTCAAGACTTGGGCACTAGTCCCTGTGTCCTCTGTAGCTGAATTTTTAGAAACAAAAGTTACAGTGCAGATCAGTGTCAGAAGGAGGTTAGGATCCCACAAAGAAACTGGTACCTTGGACTTGGATGCCTGTTCCTTAGTCCCTGACTTTTCTACCTCAAAACCTCAAAAGCAAGTACTCTGTGATTTGGCATTTTACATCTCTCTGTAAGAGCTTTTTCTCTCATTCATCTGTTTATTTCCGTATTTGCATAATTAGGGTTTTAATGGTCAATTAAGCATACGAGAAGGAAAATTGATAATTAAACATCCTAATCCAAGTTTCCCTACATCTCATAGTGACCTGGGGTATGATAGTGCATTACCACTTGACCCTAGGTCCTTGAATGTTAAGAGTGAAAGGAGGATTCAAATATCTAAACACTAAACTAAACAATCCCAATTTTACCCTAAACAGACTTGAAGAGTGGATACCATCATATCAGAATCAGAGAAAGAGATGAATGGAAGACTACTTTTAAGATAAATGAAGGATTGTATGAGTGGTTAGTGATGCCTTTTGGATTAACAAATGCACCTAGTACTTTCATGAGATTGATGAATGAAGTCTTGAAGAAATTCTTGGGTAAGTTTGTTATTGTATATCTGGATGACATTTTGATTTTTAGTAAGACAAAATAGGAACATTTGTGGCATATTAGACAAGTTTTGCAGAGACTGAGAGAAGAAATTGCTGATAAACATCAAGAAGTGTAGTTTCATGAAGGAAAAATTGGTATACTTGGGATTTGTGATTTCTGTAGAAGGATTGAAGATGGATCCTGGGAAGGTAAGAGCAATTGTTGAATGGTCTACACTGGAGAACATTGGAGAGGTTAGATCATTTCATGGATTAGCTAGTTTCTACTGGAAGTTCATTAGAAATTTCAGTTCAGTTTGTAACCCTATCACAGAGACAATGAGAGGTGGCAGAAAGATTTCAAGTGGACATCAAGAGTAGATAAAAGTTTTGAGTTGTTGAAGCATAATGTGATAGAGCAACCTATTTTGGCATTACCGGATTTCAATAAGGTATTTCAACTAGATTGTGATGCAACTGGAAATGTAATTGGAGTAGTATTAAGTCAAGAAGGTAGACCTATAGCATATTTTAGTGAGAAGTTGAATGATGCAAGGAGAAGATATTCAGTATATGATCAAGAGTTTTGTGCCATAATTCAAGCCTTGAAGAAGTGGAGACATTACCTGTTGCCTAAGGAGTTTGTGTTGTATATAGATCATCAAGCTTTGCAATTTTTAAACAAGCAAGGTAAATTGAATCAGAGACACATGAGATGGGTAAGTTCATGCAAAGTTATACCTTTGTGTTGAAGCATAGGAGTGTAAAATCAAACAAAGTTGTAGATGCATTGAGTAGGAAAACGAACTTGTTGACAGAGATGAGAGTTGAAGTGTTAGGATTTGATGAATTGAAGAACATGTATGAGGGAGACACTAATTTTGCAGAACCTTGGAAAGCATGTAAGGAACCTATTGTGACAGATATAAGTAAGTGGTTGGATTATTTCATTTAGGAGGATATGTTGTTCAAGGGAAATCAGTTGTGCATACCTAGAAGTTCAATGAGAGATAATTTGATTAAGGAGAAACATAGTGGTGGATTGGCAGGACATTTTGGAATTGATAAAATAGTGGCCTTGGTGAGTGAAAACTACTTTTGGCCTTAGATACATAAGGATGTTAGGAAATTTGTGCAGAGTTGTAGAGTTTGTCAAGTTACAAAAGGGAGTAGTCAGAATAATGGATTGTATAAACCTTTGACAGTATCGGAGAGACCTTGGGAAGACATAAGCAGGGATTTTGTAATGGGATTGCCTAAGACACAGAGAGGAAACGATTCAATATTTTACATAGTGGTGGACAGATTTTCAAAGATGGCACATTTCATACCTTGTAAGAAGACAACTGATGTAGTACATGTAGCTGACCTATTTTTCAAGGAGATTGTGAGATTGCATGGATTACCTAAGAGTATAGTTTCAGATAGAGATAAAAAGTTTGTTGGATATTTTTGGAAGACAATTTGGAAGAAGATGAAGATAGATTTGAAGTTCAATTCAGCATTTCACCCACAGACTAATGGACAGACAGAGGTAGTGAATAGGAGTTTGGCAAACTTGTTGAGATGTCTGGTTGGAGAGAAGGTGGGAAATTGGGATTTGATTCTTTCACAAGCAGTGTTTACATATAATAATTTAGTGAATAGGAGTACAAGAAGAACACCCTTTGAGATTGTAACTAGAGTAAACCCTAGAGGAGTTGCAGAGTTGAGAGACATTGGTCTGGAAGAAAAGAGAAGTGTATAAATAGAAGAATTTGTAGAACATATGAAGGCAGTGCATGATTAGGTTAAGAAGCATTTGGAGAAAATGAACAGTAAGTATAAGGAACATGCAGATGAGAAGAGAAGACATAAGGAATTTGAAGTTGGACATGAAGTGATGGTATATTTGAGAAAAGAATGGTTTCCAGTTTGGACATATAACAAGTCGAAGATGAAGAAGTTTGGACCTTGTAAGATACTCAGAAAATTTGATTCAGGAAATGCATATGAAGGGGAGTTACTAGAGACATTGGGTATATCACCTATTTTCAACATTGTAGACCTATATCAACATCATGAAGCAGAGTTTAGCGACAACATGGAAGAAGACATGAAGAAGCAGTTACCCCAACAAGCACAGGAGCAAATTGAAGACATTTTGGACACCAAAGTTGGACACAGCACTAGAGGAATCAGTACAAAGAATACCTTATGAAATGGAAAGGTAGACTGAAAGAAGATTCATCATGGATTTCTCAGGCTGAGGTAGACCGTCTTGGTTTTCCTCTAGCCCCAGCAAAGTGAGGGACTCACTTTTTTAATAACCCCAGATGTCTAATGTAGGAGCATCCCTAGTTCAAGAGAAATCTTGCATCAACCAAAAAGCATTTGCCTTTCCATTTGGTTTACAGTTCAATTTGTTTATTTTCATTTCCTAGTTCAATTTAGGTAGTTCAATCAATAGAATTTTCTATATTTTGGTTCGTATTTTACTGTAGTTGCATTTTAGAACCTGTGGAGCTAGACTTATCATCTAGACATGTTCATCTACAACATATCCAAATCTCAAAGCATTTGGATCAAGTACCGGAAAGATATCATTGTTAGAAGATTGACTGTTTTCTCATAACAGAGCAACCTGACACTCTCAGATAATTAGCTAAAGGAGAAGACCTGCGGATCATTTCGCAATCTTTGAAGCCTAGAGACACATCATTCAATGTTCTTTGGTTTGTGGCTGACCTGCCTCGAGATCCACACATCATCCCATCTATTTGTGGAGGTGCTCTACATGATTAGGTCTGACCTATCCATGTACACATGTTACAACTCTTCATTGGAGTTTGTGATCTTCCTTGGCCGACATGGAGGAATCTTATATTCCAGAGATGATACATATTGATGTAATAGATCCTTAGGAAAGTAGTTCTCATGATTTAGAATATAGATAATTGAATTCTTTGCGAGGTGCTTCCAAGTTATATCTTGTTCATATTATGATATTCTATAATCAAGCCTTTGTGTCCTAATTGTAAGCCCGCATGTTGTCGACTGATTTATATTTGAATTCTATGATAATACTAAATGACTGAATCTAAATTTGTTTCATATCTTGAGTTGTTTCTATTGTGTTTACTCTAGCTGCATGGTCTAGATAGTTCATTCTGTGAACCCTCCCACCTTGACTGCATCAAATATACAAATATAAAATATAAAAATTGTCTCCACGATGGAAGCTAAATGCTTTAACCACTGATCTCAATCCCTTGAATACAATAGCTTTATAGTCGAAAACACTTGCATTTATAACTTAAAAATTTGTTAAGCAAAGTAAACACCATTAAGTACAACTAACTTAATATTTTTTATAAGAAGTTTGATGAAATATGTCTTATATGTCACCTTAGGAATTATATCAAATGTTTCCAAAATGAAAGATAAATGCTTTAACCAGAATCTCAGTCCCTTGAATGTACAATAACTCTATTCTCCAAAACACCTGAATGTACGAAAAGATCAAAGACATCTTAAGTAATGCATTAAAAACAACTTTGTGATGCTCATGACTATAATAGTGGACTATTATATAGACTTGTGACAGACCTAAACTCATGAAAACCTCCTTTTTAGTGTTTTATCTCCTTATAACTCCCTTTGTATCATCTTGTATATACCCTAAGACAACCCCTAAACATCTTTTTCATGGAGATTTCTTAGATAATGGGAATTATACAAATCGTAAATGACTATCACAATGGAAAATAGTCTTGAATCGCTTTATGTAAATTGTCTTCTTCTCCTTTACATGGATTGTCTACTTCTCCTTTAAATTGTGAATGTTCACAATGTCCCCTTAGAAGATGATAGTCATGAATGATGCTAATTTGATACCATACTAAGACCACAACATGAATTTATAACATAAAACAATTTGACAAGCCACGTGAACTATTTGACAAAACAACTCAAAGATGTCTGATGGAATGCAATGATTCCAATATATGCACAAAATAGATTTGTTGCTTTAGAAAATTTTAAGAAAATTAATTCTGAGACTGTTACAAACTCACTTTTCCGCCCCTGTCCTTTTGGGATCAGTCCATGTTGAAATCCTAGAATACTAAGAGCATGCAAGAAATATTATCTTCTCTGTGCAGGCACTATTTTATGAGAGCATGGTGGTGAATATGACTATTATATGACTGTTATACTAGTCCATATGAACATGGTCATGGTGGTAAATAGGACTATTATACTAGTCCATATGAACATAGTTGTTGTTTGATGGAATGCAATGATTGCAAGATATGAACAAAATGGATTTATTGCTTTAGAAAATTTCAAGCAAATGCAATTGGCTAGTGTAAAGCAAAGTGTGGAAACATAGAAAAGCTACGCGAACTATTTGCTAAGACTTCATGCACAATCTCAACCCTCCTTTCTTGAATTTTATAGATATTATGGAAGCTATCTATATTGAGGCATAGGGGATTGTTATACCTAGGCTGTCCTAAATAGTTATAAACCTTAAGATAGTCTAGATATTTTCATGTAGACTATGTCATATCGGAAAGATGAAGTGATGAAGGGAGGGCAGTCATGAGAAGAAGCTCCTATGATGACGAATGGCTATAAAGTTAGGTCATGGAGGAATACTCAGGAATACCTAGGAGGAAAACCATGTCAGCAGGAGTACTCGTGAGCATGAATGGGTGCCAATTTGATTTCATTTGTCATAAGGCTAAGGAACTATACCATGCTGACTATCATACCTACTTGCTTGTACATGGTCAAGGTGTTATTGAAACCATTTATCCAAAACCCAAGGAAAGTAGAAGGAACTAATATTTCATGGAGATAATTTTCACTATCATATTATACACCCAAAGATGGATTGTCAACAAAACTAAGTGTTGTCCTAAAAATGTCACTAGCATTTTTGGGTCTCAGTTGTCTCATGGATGGAGGGTTCCAAATTATTTTATTCTTTGAAAAGTTATCATTCTTGGGTTCTAAGCAAGTCCTTGGTGATTAGGCATCCTCCAAAGATGAGAATGAGAAGGTGGTTAGGTGTCATACTAAATAAGACAGTCATGAGGATATGAGGGAAGTGTAATGGAAGGTAGTCCATGTGCCAAAAGGATTAATATCAATGATGTCACTTTCAAGGTTCATCAAGAGAATGACCTAGCAATAAAGTGAACCACCATCTAGAAGAAGGAAACATACTTGTAGAAAAGATTTTTCTTAAAATCATCAACGAAATCAACAATACTTACCTCTCTTACAATCAACTCACATCTAGAACCTTCACCTCCACTTTTCAAATTGTATTTCACTATCTCGTATCTTTTTTTTCACAATCATTCTCATTCCAAAATCATGCTCATTGCCCTCATGAAAACTTGATGCAAACTTTGATAACCCACCACATTGCAAACACTTTTCATTTAAACAATCATTCTTGTAGAAAATGCAACCATCATCTCTAATACATAGAAATAAATCCAATAAGTCCCTAGATGACTTTGGTAGTTGAATTATACCACACTCCTATAACATTTCATTAGAGTGAAAAGTAGAATGAATATTTCATAATAATTCATGATACATAGAAAATTCTACATGGCATTTGCAACAACATGTATTACGAATTTCAAGAGGAACACAATAAAATGACTTAAGAGATTCAAATGCTCTTTGTGAGATTGACATACGTGGGTGTGTTTCAAAATATTATTTGTGCAATGTTGTTTGGCTACATTCCAAGTAATGTTTAGGATGTGGTGTGCGGTCTTTATCACCAATTCTTAACTTTAAAACATCATTTGCATTCGGTGATACCCTAGAGTTAGTGTACCAAAATCATTCAATTTCTTCCTTCGTGCTATTGGTTAGCTTCCTATCAACTCATGGAAGCCTATCACTAAAAGCCCAAGTATCATTTCTAGGAGGACTATCTAGTCTTGATCTTAATGCTAGTGCTTTTGACATTGTTTTACGATTTAATCTTAATTCAACACAAGTTTTCCTCATTAATCAAGCCTTTCTTTATTGTTTGCTTACTATTGAGGTTGTTATTACTCTACGAGAATCTCTTTTATCTTTCTCCTTGCTACTCTTTCCAATAGAATTGAGTGCATTGAAAAGGCTTCTAACAATAATTTTATTCCAATCAGACACTTTGTTTAACTAAATCTTTAATTTCTTTAGTAAAGGTCTCATTTTGTACATCTTTAGTAATTTCACAAAAAGTTGGCATTGTTCGGTCAATTTTTTATTCTCAAAGTATTCATTGAATAGTTTTGAAGCCCACAACCGAACCATTCGTGATGACCTCTTGCCTTCAAGTTTTTCAATTATGTACTCATCAATTTCAAGTAACCATTTTGGGATTCTTGGATGTTTTCCAATTTCATCATGCTTATTCTCTTCTTGAAAAATGTCCTCTCTTCTTATGTAATTTGGAGATACATTGATTTCCATTGTTTCATCCATGTTATCAACCTCATCAATTTATCAACAAATGGATTATGGAGTGTAAATTCAACATCATGAGGTTCATATCCACTTTCTTCAAATGCACATCTTTATTTTTCTTCTTCTTCTTTGTCCATGGTATTACTCTTATCAATTGGTATTTCATAACATTTTGCAACATTTTCATTTACAATATCATGGTCAATTTCATTTGTATCTAACATTTCATTATAATCAACATTAACACCTTCAATTTGCATGTCATTAGATGGTAAAGAAGAAGATTCACCTTGATGAGCATCCACCAAACCCAGTCTTCCAATCCTCTTCCTTGCTCTATCCTTTTCCCTAATTGCTTCAATTTTCTCCAATGTAACTTTCCTCCTTTGTTCTTTACAACAATTGTTGCTCCCCATTAGGAGAACAAAAATATCACCCTTATGATTGCAACAAGAAAATTGTGTGTCCAAAAGTGCATAAAAAGTGTATTTTTTACTATAACAGGCAAAGATCACAGGTTTTTTGACAACAGAGGATCTGTTGGCATAGTTTTCAGGCCCAACAACATTCCTTTTGTCTTTTTTTTGGCTTTTACATAACGGATATCCATTTTCAAAATGGATATCCATTCTGAAAATGGATATCTGTTACCTAAAGCCCAATTCTTTGGGCAACGGATATCGAGTAACGGATATCACTTCTACAAAATGGATATCTATTTTGTAAAATGGATATTCATTCTGTAAAACACATATCTATTCTGAATCCATTATGTTTTCCTCTCATGGTTTAATTATAGAAACATTAGACATGAAGACAACACAGATATGCATAATACATGAAGTATACACGTAAGACACAAAGCATGAAGCATACGTAATCTATGAAGTATACACATAAATACATGTGAGGCATGAAGCATATAAATACACATGATACACGAAGTATGAAGAATACTCATAGATACATGTAATACACATAAGTACATATGAAGCATGAAGCATACACATAAATACACATGATTCTTTAGCTTTTGTTTTCAACTTGTCAATTTTCTCCTTTGCTTTTTCAAGCATATCTTCATATTCTAAATTTAGATTCTTCTTCAAGATATATTTCACACTCATTAGACTCAAAGTCCCAACCTTTAGGTTCCATTGCTTCTAGATCTAGTTCTAGTGCAAATATATCATTGTTCATCACTTCAGATTCCATGTGTTCAAGTGGAGGATCCATGTCAGTGGTTAAACTTCTCAAAGGTACTTGGCTCTGATATCAATTGTTGAACATAGTGGGGTGCTGAGAGGGGGGATTAAATCAATACACTCAAAAACTTTAACCAAACATTTATTGATAAAACTGAATAGCTTTAAAAACATGAAGAAAAACATGCAAATCAAGAGTCAACACATAAAACTAGTGTTTTTACATGGAAAACCCTAAAATAGGGAAAAATCATGGTGAGGATTAGCTCACAATATAATATGCTCACTGTAAAAAGATATTACAACATTATTTTAGGGCTTCAACCAAAGGAAGCTACTACTCCCTGATTTACAACTTTAATTTAGGGTTATAACCTAAGTCCAAGCTACTACTCCCTAAATGCTCAGCTCACTGCTATTATAATGATAATATAGATATGAGAACTACTATGGAGAACACATCTGTTGTATGCTGATAGTGTAGTCTGTTATTCTTTCTCAATACATATCTTCAAACTGATTCTGTGCATTTCATATCTTCTTCTACTCTACTATATTCACCTTCACCTCAATCACCTTTCAAATGAATTATATCTTCTATATATATCCTCCACAAGATCTTGAACCATTGATTAGGTCGGCATCCAGAACAATATTGAATGTAACGTGTATCTACTCACTGGTCTGCCACAACACATGCAAAGTGATAAAAAAACTTGTTGCGGAACTTAAGGCTTTATGAAGAACATTAGGACACACCTTTCCACACCTTTTAGACTTGGAGAAACTAGTTAGGAGCCTCTGCATACACTAGATATTTAACCAATAGGCTCAACCTGCTTAACACTATCAACTGTTCATTTTGAACTGCTAGGGAGAAGACAAAAAATCAATGTGGACCAAGGACTCAATCATGCAAGAGCTCAATAACAATCATACACTTTACCAAACAAGTATCATACCAAACTATGCATCCGCAAGACAAGAAGTGTATTAGTTTGTAGATAACAAAGTCTTCTGGACCTTATGTAATGCTTCACAACTTAGAATATGATATTGTAATGAAGTATAGGGTCTAAAACATTTTGGGAATGATCATAGATATCAATGTATGCTACTAAACAGATCCACACACCTATGTTTGAAGTTTTAGGGAAAATTTAAGAATGGCTTAGGTACTTAGAGTTCTAGAAGACAGTTATACTTACAACTTTGCTTATAGCTATGATATTTTGATGCGGTACCAAAAAATAAGAATTATCTATATGTGGATCATATCTGATGTGTCTTGGACAAAATACTACCTCCATACAAGCTTTGATAAAAGATTTATACATGTTTCATCTTTTGAAGAACTTAACTTGTATATTCAGGCTCTAGAATACAATGTGATACCTCTGTCACTTGAGTAATGTCTATGTAGACCACTAGAACATTTGAAACTTCATCATAGCATATAACATATTGATCTTAGTCATTCCTTAGAGCCACATGACAAACAAATCTCTTCCGGAGGAATGCGGAACATTCCCTTGTCTCCCCATTACTGCTCTACTCTATCTAGGTGATGGCCGATGAACTATCCCTTGTAACTTTTCATGCTAAAAGAATGAGAGACTGAAACCTTGGATATAACATTTCAATACATGTTAGAAACTATCATTAGAACTGCATGACTAACTCTCTCTTTGCAGAGAAGTGCAAACCAGTTCCAATTGACTATGCCTTAGGTTTTGCACGGAGAATGCCTTAGACACTTTTCTACTTCTTACCCTTGAGTGCGGTACTCCCAACTAATAGATATGTAAGTGTGTATGCAGGAATCATGCAAGGATATGAGTTTTTACCTCCACATTGTTGGTGCCTGAATTCACTGTCGGTTATTTTAGCAATTTTCATGCAGGCACCTTCCCAAAAAATCCAAAAAAGTTCTAAGTCTTTGGGCCTCCTCAGCATGTTTTAACATCAGCATCATATTTTCTTTGGAGGAGGTCATCATCATCATGTTTCCAGACATCACCCTGATGTTGCTTACGAGGGTCATCATATTTTCTGTCAGCATGATCTTTCGCTGGGGTGATATTCTAACATCAGGTGATCTTTGTTAAGATCATCCTGATGATGTTGTTGATAACTGAGAGGGGGGGGTGAATCAGTTATCCTAATTATCTCTTCTTTTGAACTTTCTTATTAATCAATGCAGCATTGAATCAAACAAACAAACATTACCTTGAAATGAAAAACACATGACACAGTATTTTTGACGTGGAAACCCTGTTAAGGGAGAAAACCACGGGGTGATTAACCCAAAGATTATTCTCTGTTAGAAGAATAAGGAATTACAAAATGGCACTTGCCAATTAGGGCTCACTGCCTGAGCACACTGCTCACAAAGAGGCCCACTGCCTACAAGGAGACACACTGTCTACAAAGTGATAAGAATCACAGTCTTGAACTGATTGGAAGCATCTACATATGCTGGAGTTCAGTTCCAGTTGGGCTCAGTACACTGATCTGCTGCACTTCATCTTTCCTCTGTTCTTTATTCTGCTATCCTTTCACATACCGGATCTTTCTTACTACTTCTGCTCTGTTCTGTACTTATTCACATATTCCTTCACACAACTTCATATCTTCCCAACTAAATCCATCCTCTATATATATCCGCACAAGTAATTTCATCACCTTTCTAGTCGGCATTCGGAACAGTCTAGTTTCTTACAAACTCTGTTCTGTCGGCTGAATCCTTGCTCACCAAGCAATGCGGATCAAGCATATACTTGTAGATATCATTAATCATGTCGGCCAAACATGATTCATGCCTTCACAACCTTTACCATCAACAGTAACACATCCAGAAAATAGTCTGATACTCTGTCAGTCAGTTCTTCCTCTGTTCTCACTGTCTCTCAGGAATCCGGTACTCAACTATTCATATCTTTTTCTTTGTTCATCACCGGAGGCTAAATCCTTGGAATATACTACTCAAGGTAGTCCTCTTGACTTCCCCAAATCCGCACTGCACCAAGACACTTCCTCTGAGAGATCCGGACCAATCTGTCGGACCTTGCCATATGCTCTGTTCTTGTTCACCGGACCACAACAATCTTCATTCTGACTTCCGGTAGAGACACACCATGACTTGCGGATATGTGGGATGACCTTTGTTGCCATCAATGACGACAACCATGAATCCATATAGTGTCTCTTGCCAACAATCTCCCCCTTTGGCATTGATGGCAACACTTAGTGAAAAATGACTAAGTGTTTACACTATGCTCCCCCTTTGCTGATGCTCTGTCTTTATATACAATTTTCGGAACTCCCCCTTAGTTGGATTCCTCATTTTTCACTGCTCCTCACTCCCCCTTTGACATCAATGACAAAGGGTAGGGTCCGCACACCAAAATTTTCAAAAATTTTCTATACATAGCCGCATATTTACATACTCACATATACTGAAGAATGTCTGCAAAAGATGTCTTCAGTTGGATCAGTTCTATAGCCCAACTTTGCTTCATTCTATCCAAAATTGAAATGTGACCACTCAACAAAAATGCAAAAGCTTCTGCCCTCTTGAGATCTGTCGGATCATTTGTTTGGGCGGTGGTCTGAGCATCACTGATGGCCTCATGCATAGTTTCTAACTTAGGGATTATAATCCTTCTAAGTTCTCCCATCCGGTTATTAATATTCTTCCTTTCCTTCTCAAAGTTCTTTATTGCATTTGTGATTGCAATAGTTTGACATTCTTGATTTACTATGGAAGAGAGAGGATCAAAACTTTGAGACAAACTGTGTAGTTTGTCCTGTTCCGCTTTTATTTTCTTATCTATTTCAACTGTTGCCTTTGACCAGGAGATACAAAATTTGTAAATATCACCGCCATCCTTAAGAGCATTTTCTAAGCTCTTTATTCCAATACTCATATTTCTCCTATCGTTAGAGATTAATCCTAATACTTCTGAAAATCTTTTATCCAAAAATTCCTTCCGGACCTTTTCTTTAGCTGATTTTTCTAGAGAATCAAAATGTGTATCAACACTGCTGACTAAGGTTTTTAGATTACCGGAAGAGGAGGCTGCCGGATCTATCTGGACCGATGGCATAATCTTCTCAAGCACTCCGGAGGCAGCCTCTATCAACTCACAGTCTTCCATATGAGACTTTAGGAGCTTTTCATTTGCCTTAGCATTTGCAAATGAGGCTATCTTCATTGTCTGCACCGGAGAGAGGGAATCAAAGTTGAATGGGCCTTGTAGTAGCTCCGGTTCATCGATCTCTATTGTTTCTTTGCTCAAAAATTGTTGAACAGTTTGTGCAGTGTCTCTTGCCGGAGACAGATGTTTCTTTTCTTCTGCAGTCTTGGAACTGTCCTTTGGGATTTTCTCTCCTTCCACATTCTTACCACTATCAGTCATGGTCTTCTCTGATGGAGTCTTCTCTTTCTCTGCACCCTTGGTACTGTCAACCTCTATATCTTTCACCACTGCTTCCTTCTCCTGTAATTTCTCTTCTTCTTTGGATCCAGAGACTGTAGGGGAAACCAGAGGAGAGATGCTAGCCTGTTCATAGGCCACTTCTTCTGGAGCAGAGGGTTCCAAGTCCACAGCTGTTTCTGCACCTAAGTCCTCTACAACAGGAAGATTGAACCTTTTGAAGGCCTTCCGGAGGATCTCTTCTGTCTCTTTGGCCACCTTGTCAGTCTCACCAAGCATGAGTTGATTCATCCTGGCTTTACTTCTGAACTCATCTTTGCAGTCTTTGAATATTATGTTCATTGTCTTGGGATCAATTTGAGGATATAGCTGAATAGCTATCTGCTCCCGGATCTCAAGATCTTTTGCATGAGCATTATTCTTTCTTATTTCTAATTCCTTTTCTAGGCTTTTAGGAATTTCAGAAATAATCTCAATAAAAGCTTTATTGTAGATGTTCAAGTACCTTATTATGGCTTCTTGCAGGATCTTTTGATCTGCCTCATTGTAGTCATCATAGAATTCAGCCACCGGTTGAAGGTTCCCATCCACAGTGACTGATTTGACTACACTGTCTAGAGACAGGGTGGGCTTTTCAGAAAATTCTTCTGTCATTTCTTCCTTGTCTCGGCCAGAAGAGGGTTTACCGGATCCTTTCTTTTTCTGTTTCTTTATTTCTTTCACTTCTTCATCTGACTCAGTTTCTTCTTCATCCTTTTGGCTTTGATAAGCTCTTGAGGCTTTTGCCTTGGATCTTTTACCGGATCCCTGGACTTCCAGTTTTGAGCTTTTGGTTTTGATAGGTGTGGATCCTTTAGATGATCTGGTCCAGGTTGAGGATTCCACCGGAGCACTCTTCTTGCTTTTCTTTTCTGCCTCTTTCTTTTCTTCCTCAGATTTTCTTCTCTTTTCCCGGCTGGCATCAAGTGCCTCTTTTGAGATGCCTAGGCCTTGAGCAATGTGCTCTACTTCTTTTCTCACCTTTCTCTTTATCTCAGGTTCCCTGAGTTCTACATGTATCTTTACACTCAGCTCCTCAAAGGTTCCAAACCTTTCTGCCTTAGGATCTTTGGGCTGACTTAGCATGTGTTGAACATGCAGCTCCACTATCTGTTCATCCACTTCATACCCCATGGGCATGATCCAGACAGTCCTTGGCTCCACTGCCTCCATTAGGCACTGATCAGTGTCCACCATAAAGCACACTGAGTCTTTGTATTTTTCAACAAGAGACTGGGGAATTCTCTCTCTTGCTTGCATCATGCTTTGGAAGTTTTTGAAGTATCCCCATAGGGCTGTATTTCTTGCTTTGGCATCCCCAAGCCCATGTAGATAGTCTCTTATCTGGACTGCAACAGGTTTGTCATTCTGCCATGCCCATCCACTTGATCCGGGCAGCTCATTCATGAAGTAGAAGAATAGACATAATATAAGAGTACCATACTTAAAGGAATTCTTCTTGTCCTTCTTGATTTTTTGTATATTTTCCATTAATTGGCCTAAGAGTAGTTCGTAGAGATCATATTCTGCATTCTTCCTTAGCATTTCATAGGCAGTATATACTGCAGTTACGGATACAGAATTCTCCCTACTGGAGTGATAGATCTTGTATCCTATTATCATGGATGCATACTTGATATCCGGATCCGAAATATCTTCAATGGTCATCGCCCTCTTATCAAATTTTGATCCGGTGGCCTCAGTTACAATGTTGTTCTTGACAGATTTGAGGATAGGTATCCCTCCGGAAGAGTATAGACCAGTTACTGCTCTAATTGCCTCTTTTGTGATCTTGCAGCGTCTATCCAGCCATAGGAAGTTGTCATGCATCCTGCTCAGTACATACCGGACCCATTCATCTTCTTCAAAGCAGGGGAAATGAATGAATTGATCAAATTGTTTCTTCTGGATACCCTTATACTCTGGTTTAAGCTGAAAAGCATTGTCTATCAGTTGTTTGTGATAGAGATCTCTCAATTTGAATTCCCCGAATTCCTCAATGCTTGCATGTATGTAAACCCTAATGTCTTCTGTGTGTAAAACTCCGTGACGAACACTGGAAAATGCTCCTAAGGGATCTACCTCCAATGACTTGTATGGATGTTTCTTAAATTCAGGTCGGGGCCTATCTGAGATTTTTACTATATTTGGAGTAGCCATTTCTTCAAAAGATTTGTAGCAAGATATCGAAAGTGGAAAATACCTTTTGCGTCTTCGATTGCACGGAGTAGCTGGATTGATTTCTGTATGTAATGACTTCAGTAGGAGATCTTCGGTGATCTTGATGAATTTTGTTTCAGAGCTCCGCTTTTATCTTCTTCTTGGATGTGGAATGATCAAATGATTGTTGAGAAATCCCTTATATCATTTCGCAAACCCTAATATCTGTTTGCAATAAATGCTTCACCTATATTATTCTGGTTTGCCTTGTCCGGATAGCTTGGAGTATCCTGGATCAGTCCTGATCTATGAACATCATGCGGATCTTTCAATCATGAATAAATTGAGATGACACATTACAAGAACATCCCAAACATTCTGTCCAGTCCGCAGAGTAAAATAATGTACTTCCGGATCTCTCCGGACCCTTTTGTAGTCCTCTGTCATTCCGGAGCATCTCCCGGAACAGGTCTTTACTTGATCGATCACAACTTCTTTATATCTTCATGTGGACCTCTGAAATCTTGTCTGGATCATTTCGAGACTGGTATCTTCAAACCCTTTACTCCGCATCTTTTGCCACATCTGGCACCATTTGATTGGCTGGGGGAACAGGATTTTCTTTGAGTCTCCCCCTGAGCTATAGCTCACTTTTTAATTTCTGGAAGAAATATCAGCACCAAAGTCTGGTGCGGATCCAACCTCTACATTCTCTGAACTTTTCTTCACCCAAATCTTGCTCATCTGATTCCTAACTTCATCCGCATTCATCTTTTGTTTACCCTTGTCTTGATTCTGATTATACACCGGACCTCTTTTGTCCTGATTCTTGCTTCTGCAGACTTTAGCATTATGACCGGACCTATTACAGATTTGGCAAATAACATTTCTTTGCATATTTGACTGATAACCTCTTGATCTGCATTGATTAGCCATATGACCTACTCTATTGCATGTAAAGCATCTACCTTTGAATGATTTGTTTACTTGCATATTTCTGCATTCATGGGATTTGTGTCCATACCTTTTGCAGTTAAAGCACTGTCCGGAGAAGGATGAATTAATCTGATTCATTCTTTTTCTGCACTGATTAGCTTTGTGACCAAAGTGGTTGCAGCTGTGGCAGTATCCATTGAAAGATGGATATCTTTAAGCATTGGGCTGTCTTACCGGAGGTCTTCTAGGCCTATTCCTTGGATTTTCTGATCCAAAATTCTTTTGACTGGATCCGGAGCTTTCTCCTTTCTCATATCCCAAACCATACTTGTCATCTGTCCTCTTTTGACTTCCAAGAAGTACTTCAAGTTGGGCAGAACTTATTTTGAATTTTTCTTTATATTCATTTGCTGTTTGAAGATCTCTTTTGAGAGAGGCAATTTGATCCTCAAGTTTTTCTTCATTATCTTTGGCATCTTCAAGATCAGATTCAAGATGTCTGATAATCCTGTCCATCTGGTGGCATTCTTCTGATTTTTCTTTAAGAGATTGTCTTAGATTGTCTTCAGCTTTTCTTTTTTCTTCAATCTCTTGAGTAAACTTTATAGTTCCTGATTCCATTTCATGTCTTAACATAATGACTTCTTTTGATAACTTTTCACATAACTTGGTTTGCTCAGTCAATTATTCATTTGTATTGCTTTCTTCACTTTGTCTTGCCAATTGTTGGAGCAGCTCCTTTCTCTTTTTCATAGAGAGACTTAATTTGTCTTTTAATTCTCTCATGAATTCATCAGCCTGTTTGAGTCTTTCCTTTAATTCATTGACTTCAGAATTTGACTGTTCAAGATCCTCAAGGGCAGTCTTGAGTTGCTCCCTTAAACCATATGCATCCATTTGAACTCCCAGATCTTCCTCAAGTTGTTAGGCTCTATTAGAAGGAACTTAGCTCTGATACCAATTGTTGATAACTGAGAGGGGGGGGTGAATCAGTTATCCTAATTATCTCTTCTTTTGAACTTTCTTATTAATCAATGTAGCATTGAATCAAACAAACAAACATTACCTTGAAATGAAAAACACATGACACAGTATTTTTGACGTGGAAACCCTGTTAAGGGAGAAAACCACGGGGTGATTAACCCAAAGATTATTCTCTGTTAGAAGAATAAGGAATTACAAAATGGCACTTGCCAATTAGGGCTCACTACCCGAGCACACTGCTCACAAAGAGGCCCACTGCCTACAAGGAGACACACTGTCTACAAAGTGATAAGAATCACAGTCTTGAACTAATTGGAAGCATCTACATATGCTGGAGTTTAGTTCTGGTTGGGCTCAGTACACTGATCTGCTGCACTTCATCTTTCCTCTGTTCTTTATTCTGCTATCCTTTCACATACCGGATCTTTCTTACTACTTCTGCTCTGTTCTGCACTTATTCACATATTCCTTCACACAACTTCATATCTTCCCAACTAAATCCATCCTCTATATATATCCGCACAAGTAATTTCATCACCTTTCTAGTCGGCATCCGGAACAGTCTAGTTTCTTACAAACTCTGTTCTGTCGGCTGAATCATTGCTCACCAAGCAATGCGGATCAAGCATATACTTGTAGATATCATTAATCATGTCGGCCAAACATGATTCATGCCTTCACAACCTTTACCATCAACAATAACACATCCAGAAAATAGTCTGATACTCTGTCAGTCAGTTCTTCCTCTGTTCTCACTGTCTCTCAGGAATCCGGTACTCAACTATTCATATCTTTTTCTTTGTTCATCACCGGAGGCTAAATCCTTGGAATATACTACTCAAGGTAGTCCTCTTGACTTCCCCAAATCCGCACTGCACCAAGACACTTCCTCTGAGAGATCCGGACCAATCTGTCGAACCTTGCCATATGCTCTGTTCTTGTTCACCGGACCACAACAATCTTCATTCTGACTTCCGGTAGAGACACACCATGACTTGTGGATATGTGGGATGACCTTTGTTGCCATCAATGACAACAACCATGAATCCATATAGTGTCTCTTGCCAACAGATGTTACTGTAAAGTTCCAAGTGTGACCTGATATTCATCGTGGTCATCATATTTTGAACGTCAGGATGATCTTAGTCAATATCATCCTGATGTTGTTGTATCACTTCATGTTCGTTGTTTTATCACCCTGATGATGCTGACATCATTCTTATGTCAGGGTGATATCCATTTTTCTGACTGTCTGCATCATGATATTTCCGAAGGGAGATATCCGCCTGTTGGCTTCGTGCATTATCTAGTGGGGGGTGATCTTTTCAAATATCTGGCATATTCATCTATCACCCCGATCTTATAGTGGAGCTACAGTGCAGCATGATATTTGTGCATCAGGATGATATTTCCAAATATCTGGTTATCTTCCGAATATCATCCTGATGTCGATATGATGATGACGTCATCAAGGTCCGGGGGGGTCATATTTCTAACACTGATCATCTTGTGGAGATCCCCTGATATTTGCAAACATGATGATGACGTCATCCGAATATGAGGAGGTGCGCAGTAGGCAGATATGCTGATGACGTCAGCAGCATCTGACGGTGATGTCATCAGGATGTTCATCGGCCAGACATTTGGTATCGGCTAAGCAGGAGGATCTTCCTCCGATGGATCAGGTTGTGTCGATGAAGGCGTTTATCATGCAGGTGATATTGCGATATGATGCTGACGTCAAGGTGATATTTCAAGCAACAGGATATCATGCTGCTGGAGGATGATGATGAAGGTTTATACTAGTGTCGTCGGGAGCAAAAGCACCGACATCATATATGCTCGTGGCCTAGTATATAAAGTGTTGAAAAGGTCGCCGCGGGGTGCATGTGGGATAATTGATATCCTGCATATTTTGAAATATCACGATGAGGTATTTTGGCGGGAAATGGTTGCGGTGCACTGTTTGATGTTTTCCCGATGGCTACGAGGTAGATGAGCATTAATGGCGAAGGTTGCAGAGGTATGGACGGATCTGTTACCCGATTGAAGGTGTACATCAACGGACAGTGGCGCAGGGCTCGAGGTTTCTTCCTGTCTCCTCCCCACCTACTGCATTCATGTTTGGGCACCAATCTGGTAATGCGTTGAGTGCCATTTTTCTGATACTGTGTATCTGGCGGGATTTTTGGTCAACCATGTAATTAATTGCTGTGGTACACTTTCTGGCTATTATAAGCAGACTGTGTTACCATTTTTCAGGTTGAAAACTGGACATTTTGGCTCTGTAATAAGATACAACTAGTTTTGGTTGCTCTGTGTAGCAAAACTTGTGAGTTTATGTATCTCCTGTTGTACGTTTTGCCATGAATCCACTGATTTCATGGTTAATCTTATATGAATAATGCTATGTTTGCATGTGTTATGTTGATTTTGTCTCCAGTTTTGCATGTACCTTTCTTCCTGCAATAGGGATGCCATAAGTATCGACAGCTTAACACTCTGTATTGGGAGATATCTGTAAGGCAGGTATCATGTGTATCCCCCTGAAATCCAGTTTTAGCTATTCATGCTGATCATTCACAGGTGTATGTCTACCGACTCCAAGCCCTGGATAGGCACCAATCTAGCTCTGTGTTGAGGTTATACACCATGTCCAGCTTTGCATCCAAACACCATTTCAAACCATCTCTCCCTTCCATCTGTTAGTTGTAGGATTAGGAGTAGGAAACCCTTGCATGCTCTCATCCCTAACCAGACATATATGTCCAAGAACGTTGCCCACCTTGTGATCTATCATACAGATCTTGGTCCATACATGAGAGTATTCTGCCTGTTGTTGTCAAGTTAGATCTTTCTATCTTTGAGCTAGTCAAGGTTACATCTTGAGTTATAGGGATACCCCCCTTGGTGCGGCAGAACCAGAAGTGAAGGGGAGGAGCTCACGCAACCTCCTATATTCAGTTGGCTGAATCTGCCTGTGCATTAGAACTGGCAAATCCTAATGCTGATTCAGAAGAAAAACCAACACACATAATGTTCAATTCCAAAACTGATCCATACTTAGACCATTTTCTCTTCTCACAAACTGATTTGCCTTGACCATATTGACTCTTCCTTTGTACAAGTCTATCTATGCATTTCCATCTGTTATGTTGACATCAATGTATACTATGTTGACATCAATGAAAACACATTGTGTCAACAATATTGATATGTAAAGGTGGAGTGACTCAGGTGTACATAGGATGATAGCCTTTGACAAAGTGTCCTACCATTTATAATGCATAAGAAAAGGATAACTATGTGTGAATCTATAGCTATATGGGATGCTTCTAGTGAAAAGTGATTGAGGAGAAGGAACAATAATAGAGAGGATGGGAATAGAAGGGAGTAAATGAATCATGAAATGGAGAATACCCAAGGCTAGTTTTACGAAGGTATGGCTTATTGTAGATAGGTTCAGTGATACCATCTTCATGAAGGCCAAGGTATTTTCCTTTATATCTAAATTGCACTAGGATATTGAACCCTTTACTATATATTATTTCAAGTTAGGATGAGGAAAAATTAGGATCTAGAGTTCATGAGGTGAATAAATTAATGTTATGATTAATGATGTTTTTGTTGTGTGAAGGAGGAAGAGGATCTGAGACAATATCATTGAATGAATGGGAATTTTTATGTGAAGAAGAGGATGGAAGATCTGTAGTACTGGGAGCAACTAAATAAATTCCATGTCTAATGATGTGTTTGGTATGTTAAGAAGAATATAGAGGATATGTGATGGTATGATTAACTGAATAAACATGTTTAGGTGGAGGAGAGGGATAAGATAATAAAGTTTGTTTTTAGAACTAGCTTTGAGTGTGTTGGTTAGTAGGTAATGTAGGACTATGAAATTATTTAAATCCTACCTTATATTCACCAATTCAAAGGGAGTGATCATGAAATGAGACAAAAGGTTGGTTGATATTGAAGAGGCTAGTTTAATAGTTGAAGTGTCAGTAGTATTCTAAATGGGGGGATGACAATGTATGATAATGAGGAGGTAAAACATAAGTATGCGGGACCATGCATAGTGTTTTATTTACCTATTTCAATGTAAGTCCTGACATGAATTCCAAAGATCCCCAATCATTCTTGAGTAGAGGGTTAGAAGGTTGAGAGGGTGAAGGGGGGTCCTCAATAGTTTGAAGAAAAGACATAATAGAAGTAAAAGCTATATCATTTGGAAATGGTGAAATTGGATGTTCAAAATCTTTTGGAGGAGGATGGGATTATGTAAAAGGTTTTAAAGAAGTATCATGAGATGATTTAGGTGAGCCCTCTTTGGAGAAAATTTATGAAAGGATTGAAATATATGCAACTACGTTTAAGAGAGCTTGAGACTCAATGGTTCAATAAAACTGGAAAAGAGATTCATCATCTTAGATGGTATAAATTATATTATTGTATATGATTTTAAACAATGATGAGGGATGGATGAAATGACATACATTGCATGGAGGCATGGTTGTCTAATAAGGAGATTATGAGTGGGCTTACCAAGAATGACATAGAAAAGGGTGTCAAGAGTGACTAGACCTAGCATGATAGGTAGTGTGATGGTTCCCATGAGTTCTTGGTTTGTATAAATAAAAGTACAAATGTAGTGGTTGATTTTTTTAAAATTTGAATAATCAAGGTGAAAATAGTTAATAAATTTTGTGCTACAAATATTCAACCTAGAGTCAATATCAATAAGCACCATTTTAACTCCAATATTTTTATATCCTACAATGATGATTAACAAGAGAGCCTCTTGAAGAATTGAAAGTGGAGGAATTTTAGATGTAGAAAAAGAGATATCTCACATAGAGTCAACCATGGAGGTCAGTTTAGTAGGACATAAAGAAGGTTGGATGGAAATTTCATATAATGTTTGTTGAAGGATATCCCTAAGGGAAGGAGAAGTGTTAGGAATTAAGGTGTCTCAACCTTGGTAATTCCTTATATTATTTCATTGTATTTATTTATGTATTGCCTATTGTATAATTAGGATGCAAATCCTATGTTGTCATCTTGTGGGAGTTGGCACGGTGATGTGTCATCCTACATGGCATATGACCACATGTAAATTTGTCCTCACAAGAGGAGATAGGCATCCCACTAAGTGGTAGAAATATTTTTCCATGTGTCATCATCTTGGATAGTGTGTAAGGGAATATTGACTGAACAGTCATGACAGATTCCTATGACAAAGTTATGACATGTAAGAGTCAGAAATAGAAGAATCTATGACAGGTGAGGACATGTGTCAAGAAGCATCTTTGAAAAAGGCATCTTTGGGCACCCCAAGGTGGGTTATGACATGTTGTAAGAGAATATGCTATTTATAGCTTGTGTATGATAGATTCTCTTACAGCTGTAAGTTATGACAGCTATGATAAATTCTATGACGGTTGTAAGAGTCGTAAGAGCATCTGTCATAGCCCATTTTAGAAATAGGTGACCTCTTTGGGATAGGGTGACTTGACAAGTGTCAAGAACATCCTACAGTGTTGGACAAGTGTCCATAGGCATGGGTTTTGGGCCATGAGGCCATGTTGGACGCCCATCTCAATGTGGAGCCATTTTTTTTGCCTTGTATTTTCTTTATAAATAGGTGCTTTGGAGAGGTGATGCATTATGTGATTGACATGTACTGTTATGCTACTGAATCATCTCTAGATACAAGTGTCAAAGACTCCTACAAGAGCATTGGCTCTGTGATTGTATTGTAACCTTCATTGTTTACAAAATACATTTGAGCTATGTTTTAGAGTGTGGGGTTTTTCACCTGTAAGGGTTTTCCCCATGTATATATCTTGTGTCTCTCTTCTTCTGTCTTATGTTCTTGTGTATGTGTTTGCTACAATATCTCTATTAGTGGGTTAACATAATCTGTAATTGTAAGGATTAAAAATAATTTGCACTCATCTCTCCTCATTAGATTAGTGTAGGAAGCAATTTCTGCACACCTAGCTTCCTTTTAGTTGGTATCAGAGCTTGGCCAATTTTGGTTCTAGCTACTAGGTGGGGGTTTTATGAGCTAATATTAGGTTGAGTGGGATTTTGTGTAGAGAATTCTATATCTTGTTGCAGGAAGGAGATGGCAACCACATCCGGAAGATTAGAGGTGGAGAAATTTAATGGCACTAATTTTGAGTTGTGGAAACTCAAGATGGAAGACCTACTTGTTGATTGTGACCTATGGGAAATTGTATCCGATGTAAAACCTACAACAAAGTCACAAGTTGATTGGGACCTCAAAGATCGGAAGGCTAAGGGTCTCATAAGACTCTGTCTAGTTGACTCTGTCTTGTTGAATGTCCATGAGGAGAAGAGCACGAAAGACCTTTGGAAGAAGTTGGGTGATGTTTATTAGGCCAAGTCCTTGGTGAACAAGCTTTTTCTAAAAAAGAAGTTGTTTGCTCTGAAGATGGAAGATGGAGGATCTATTGCGGACCATATGAATGCTTTCAACATGATTGTTGCATAGTTAACATTTGTGGGTGTGAAAATGGAGGAGGAGGATCAATGTATGACCCTGCTTTGTTCTTTGCCAGATTCATGGGATCATCTTGTCATGGCCATCAGAAGCACCACTACCAGTTTCAAGATGGAAGATCTGGTGTCTTCCCTATTATCTGAGAAAATGCGGAGAAAGACATCTGAGTCAGCCAAAGAGGCTCTTGTAGTTTGTGGAAGACCCAAAGAGAAAGGGAAGAAGAAGGACAAGAAAGGTGAAAAGGGCAGATCCAAATCTTGTGGGAGATCCAAATCCTGTGGGAGATCCAAATCTCCTAGAAAGTCCAAGGCTCTCTATTGGAACTGTGGTAAAATGGGACATTTCCAAAAGGAATGCAAAGAGGAAAAGAAAAAGAAAAAGAAGAATGCCCCTGATTCAGATTCTGATAAGTCACAAGATGATGATGATGCCTTCATCACAGCCCTGGCCACCTATGCATCTGATGATGTGTGGTTGATTGATTCTGGTGCATCATTCCACATCACCTCGCATCGAAGCTGGTTCACGAAGTATGAAGAGTTCAATGGTGGAAGAGTGTACCTGGGTGACGATTCTCATCTGAAGATTGTTGGTCATGGAAGAGTCTCAATCTGATTTCCTGATGGATGAGTGAAGGGGATCACTGGGGTTACACACATCACAGGCCTAGCACGAAACTTGTTTTCTATAAGTATGTTGAATGATGCAGGTGTGTGGGTTGTCTTTTCGAAGGATGGATGCAAGATGACTAGATGATCTATGGTACTTGCGAAGGGTACTCGGAGAGGTACTATGTTTTAGCTAGAGGTATGCACTTCATAGTGTGATAGTTCTTCTGACTCAAAGAAAAGAGCTATAGTCATTTCATCCCCACCATCCAAACGAGCAGTGAAGAAATTTGTTGTAACTAGTTCTAATGGTAGTGCACATGCTTTGGAAGTTAAGCTTCCTACTGAAAAGACCATGTTATGGCATTTGAGATATGGCCACATTGGTGAGAAGGGTCTTAGAACCCTAAAAAATAAAAACCTCGTTGAGGGGTTAAATGATTGTAAACTTAAGTTTGACTTTTACAAACATTGTGTATATGGAAAGAAAAACCATGTTTAGTTTTACTCTAGTTCTCACAAGTTTTCTAGTGTATTGGATCTTATTCATTCTGATGTGATTGGTCCTGTTAATGTTCCTTCGATTTCCAAATCTATGTATTTTGTATCTTTTATAGATGATTACAGTAGAAGGACATGGGTTTATTTTATTAGGAGCAAGACTAAAGTCTTTAGTCAGTTTAAAGAGTTTAAAGCCTTTTCTGAAAATCAGACTAGTAAAAAGATTAAGTGTTTGAGAACTAACAGCGGTGGTGAGTTTTGTTTGGCACAGTTTGATAAGTTATGTAAAGAGAAAGGGATTGAAAGACATAAGACAACTCCATACACCCTGCAGCAAAATGGAGTTGCAGAGAGGATGAACAAGACACTGATGGAGAAAGCTAGGAGTATGCTTAGTGGAGCAAGCCTCAAACAAAAGTTTTGGGCTGAAGCTGTTGCCACTGCTTGCTACCTGGTAAACAAGTCTCCTACATCAGCTCTTGTTGGTGAGACACCTATGGAAGTGCGGTCTAGTAAGAAGCCTTTAGTTAGGCATCTTTGTATTTTTGGTTGTGAGGCATATGCACATGTGCCTAGAGAGAAATGGTCTAAATTGGAGAACAAAGTTGTTAAATGTATTTTCATTGGCTATGGTGTCGGTGTGAAAGCATACAAGCTTTGGGATCATGTGGGTGAAAAAGTGTTGTATAGCAGAAGTGTTATCTTCAGAGAGCTAACACCTTCTTCCATTGTTCTACAGCCAGAACAGACAAAAAAGAAAGAAGATGTGGTTCAGTTTCTTTCTACCCCTAAGAAGACTGAACCGACAGACCTTATGAGACCTGATGATGAGGAGAGCTCTAGAAGCTCAGAAAGCTCAGAAGAAGAAGAAGAACCTCAACCTCAGCCATTGAGGAGGTCTACATGAACAGGAAAGCAACCTGATAGGTTTGGTTATTCATTACTTGATTCTAGTTGTACTTTTGCTTTACTTACTTGATTCTAGTAGTGCTTTTGCTTTACTTACTAACACTAATGAGCCTATAACTGTGAAAGAGGCTATGGGCATGAAAGATGCAGGTTCCTAGAAGGAGGCCATGGAAGATGAGATGGCTTCTTTGGAGAAGAATACAACATGGGACTTGGTACCTTTGCCTAAAGGATGGAAACCCGTTGGATGCAAATGGGTGTTCAAGACAAAATTTAGTGCAGATGACATTGTTGAAAAGTACAAGGCTAGATTGGTTGCAAAGGGGTATTCACAACTGGAGGGAATTAATTATGGTGAAATTTCATCTCCCGTTGCAAAGCTGTCATCCATTTGATTTCTGTTATCTCTTGCAGCTGCTTATGACTTAGAGGTAGAACAAATGGATGTGAAGACAACTTTCCTTCATGGTGATTTGGAGGAAGAGATTTACATGTCACAGCCAAAGCATTACATAGAGAAAGGTAAAGAAAATTTGGTTTGCAAGTTAAAGAAGTCTTTGTACAATTTGAAGGAGTCTCCTAGGATGTGGTACTTGAAGTTTGATGCCTTTGTATTGTCAATTGGATATCTGAGATCGAAATCAAATCATTGTGTATATTACAAATTTGACAATGATCGCATTCTCATTATTGCATTGTATGTTGATGATATCTTGTTGATTGGGAATGGTAAGAATAGGATTTCTAATTTGAAGTCTCAGTTGTCAGCACAGTTTGAGATGAAAAATCTTGGGGTAGCCAGGTACATTCTGGGAATGGAAATCAGAAGAGATAGAGCTAACAGAAAACTTTGGTTAAACTACAGTAAGTATGTGAAGATCGTGTTGGACAGGTTCAGCATGGCAGATTGTAGACCATTGTGTGTTCCTATTTCAGCGGGGGCAAAGTTGTCTATTAATGATTGTCCAAAATCTCCTAGTGAGGTGGAGGACATGATCATAGTACCTTATGCTAGTGTTGTTGGTAGTTTGATGTATGCTATGGTCTGCACAAGACCAGACATTGTCCAAGTAGTGGGAGTCCTTAGTCATTTTATGGCTAATCTTGGATGGGTACATTGGGATGCAGTTGAGCGAGTGTTCAGATATTTGAGGGGTACTTATGAGTATTCCATATGCTATCATGGTAATGTTACAAGACCTCCACATTCAGTTTGTATTCGTCAATTTGTGGATTCTGATTGGGTAGGTGACATTGACAGCACGAGATACACTAGTGCCTATGTGTTCACTATGTTTGGTGGTGCAATTAGTTGAATGAGTAAGTAACAACCTATGGTTGGTTTGTCCATGGTAGAAGTTGAGTATATGGCAGCAACTCATGCTTGCAAGGAAGCCATTTGGCTTAAGAGATTATGATCAAATATTGGTGTTGATGTAGGACATATTACGATTTGTTGTGACAGTCAGAGTACGATTTGCCTTGCAAAGAATCTAACTTTCCATGCCAGAACAAAGCATATTGATGTACAGTTTCACTTCATGTGAGACATGGTAGAGGATGGGAAGGTAAATTTGGAGAAGGTAGATACTTTGAAGAATGTTGCAGATGCATTGATAGAGCCAGTGTGCACAGAGAAGTTTAGATGGTGTTCAGAGTCTATGGACATCTCGGCCTATAGCAGTTAAATCTTGTTAATTCTATTGGCTCTTACAAGGTGTTCGACAAGTGGGAGAATGTTGGGAATTAAGGTGTCTCAACCTTGGTAATTCCTTGTATTATTTCATTGTATTTATTTATTTATTGTCTATTGTATAATTAGGATGCAAATCCTATGTTGTCATCTTGTGGGAGTTGGCACAGTGATGTGTCATCCTACATGGCATATGACCACATGTAAATTTGTCCTCACATGAGGAGATAGGTGTCCCACTTAGTTATAGGAATATTTTGCCATGTGTTGGCATCTTGGATAGTGTGTAAGGGAATATTGACGAAAACGGTCATGACAGATTCCTATGACAAAGTTATGACATGTAAGAGTCAGAAATAGAAGAATCTATGATAGGTGAGCAAATGTGTCGAGAAGCATCATTGAAAAAGGCATCTTTGGGAGCCCCAAGGTGGGTTATGACATGTTGTAAGAGAATATGCTATTTATAGCCTGTGTATGACATATTCTCTTACAGCTGTAAGTTATGACAGCTATGACAAATTCTATGACGATTGTAAGAGTCGTAAGAGCATCTGTCATAGCCCATTTTTGAAATAGGTGACCTCTTTGGAATGGGGTGACTTGACAAGTGTCAAGAACATCCTACAGTGTTGGACAAGTGTCCATAGGCATGGGTTTTGGGCCATGAGGCCATATTGGATGCCCATCTCAATGTGGAGCCATTTTTTTTGCCTTGTATTTTCTTTATAAACAGGTGCTTTGGAGAGATGATGCATAATGTTATTGACAGGTACTGTTATACTTCCAGATCATCTCCAAATACGAGTGTCGAAGACTCCTGCAAGAGCATTGGCTCTGTGATTGTATTGTAACCTTCATTGTTTACGGAATACATTTGTGTTGTGTTTTGGAGTGTGGAGTTTTTCACCCATAAGGGTTTTCCCCACATATATCTTGTGTTTCTCTTCTTTTGTCTTACATTCTTGTGTATGTGTTTGCTGCAATATCTATGTTAGTGGGTTAACATAATCTGTAGTTGTAAGGATTAAAAATAATTTGCACTCATGTCTCCTCATTAGATTAGTGTAGGAAGTAATTTCTGCACACCTAGCTTCCTTTCAAGAAGATTTTAGAATATTCCAAAGGGATATCTTAGCTTGAGTAGACTATAATTGCTCTACAATATCATATTATTTACAGTTCTTAGTAGGAATATAAGGTGGAGGGGGAAGATCGATGGTAGTAGAAGTGGGGTGGGGTTGTAGGCATTCTTATAATTATGATAAGTATCATAGATATGGCTAATAGTATGATAATCTATTGTTGGAGAGGGATATCCATGAATTGTCATGGGAGTAAGAGGGGGAGTAGCATGAACCATCATAATGGTAGTAGAAAAGAGGGAGGAAGAAGAGCATCCTCTTAAAATTATTTTTGGTGTTTCTTATACAACAAGATTAGGAGTAGTAATGATTATGAGAGTCTCCAATGGACTAAAGAGACCAAGATCACCTGTAAAACATGATATTAGCCTTCTACAAGAAAAAAAAAGCACACAAGAGAGCAATTTAAACAATGAGGATGCAATTAATGAATTGTAATAATGAATTACATGAGATAACATGCTTTTATGTGAGAAAGATAATAAAACCTAAAATGACCTAAAATAGCCCTAGAAATAAAATTAATAAATTGTAATTAATGAATTAATTACACTAACACCCCCTTAAGTGCAACTTAGGGAGAATGAAACACATGAAAAAAATGCAAGGATGGGTCCTGACTATGAGGCCATATTAGGTACCCATGTACATAAAGAAAACTCTCACAAACAAAGTAAAGAATAAAAACCCTATGGGAGAAAATTTCTCTCCAAAAGAGAGTGAAAACATGCAAAACAAATATGTACATGTGATGGAAGAAGGACTCAAACACTAAGACCCCCTATAAATGAATCCATCACAATGATACAATCATGAGGGACCCCCCATAAGAGAGAAAGAAAAGAGAATATGAATCCCCTCCAAGAAGAATCTCTAGAACCAATGAAGAGTACCTGAAGAGAGAATCCAATCCATTGCTTGCAAAAAAACATGTCTCCCTTTCGTAAGAAGTAGACCCACTGGTGAATGAAGAATCCATTCCCACATCCTAAATGAATAGGGAATCCATATCAAAATTGTTGCATGGCCTTTGTTGTTGTCTTTACATTGATGACAAAAAGAGTTGATTGTGATGTCATGGTGGAGTTGATGTCAAAAGGAGTTGAAGTGATCTTGGCATTTGATGGTATTCATGTGATCTCTGGTGGAGTTTGATGTGATCATAGTTGATGCTCACAGTCATCTTTGGTGTTATCCATATGATCTCTAGTTTATTTTAGTCATCTTTGGTTTCATGTCATTTCATGTATTCAGTTGATATGCTCTTCATGTTATCCTAAATCAGTTTGATATCATGGTCCCTTGCAAATGGTATAGTATACAGTGGCATCATGTTTTTAGAAGGTTGCAAATGACAGTGGTTTGGTGGAATGGTCTTCATAATGACAGTGGCTTGATACAAATAACATGGTATGGTCTTCATTTGATATTAGTTGTAGTTGATCTTCATTTGTTGATGTTGATAGTTGTGACATATGCAGAGGCATATAGTGGCTTTCAAGTCTTTTTCAAGTCATGTCTTCATGTCTTCATGTTTTCATGTCATAAGTTCTTCATGTCTCCATGTCTTTTTAGTGTCATCATATCTTATAATGTCTTCTTGTCTTGGTCATTTCTATGTCATAGAGTCATGATTTGTTCATTGCCATATTTCATGTTCTTATGTTATTGTGACTCTTGAGATATCTATTGATATACATGTCAAATGCCACTATGTTTTAAAATCTAAGTCTATGTCTTGCTCATGTTTTTATCATTACACAAAGGTGTTTGAGGTCTGTAATTTTTAATAGTGTTTGAGGTCTCTGCAATTATTAATGGTGACTGAGTCTATATTCTGGTCTAATGGTGTGTATTGTCTAAAACCTAAACATTAAGACATATGTTCACAAAGACCTTAACCTAAACCTAAGTCACCTTTCTAAACCCTTGGTTGCCCATCACCTTTTTATGTTCTATTTGTTAGTTAAATGGGAGAAGAGGTGATTTTAACTTAAGTTATAATTTGAAGGCATCAAACTTCGTGGGTTGACTGGCCCCGATGCCTAGGGTTCCCAGTCACCAAGTGACGCTCTAAAGTTTTTGGCGGGAACTCAAGATCGACAACCACAGTTTAATCGATAGGTGGAAGGGAAAAAGCATCCGATGGATAAGATTTTAAAAAGGAGTTGGAAGCCCAATGGTCGAGCCTTCTTTCTAAGTTTGATGGGCTGCAAGTTTAAAAGGCCACAAATCATGGTTTTTTGTAGTACTTCTTCTTGTAGTTTTCAATGATAAGTTTCCATTTTTTAACACAAAGATAGTGAGTTGGTTTATTTTTTGTGAGAGCCCGAGAGGTATTATAATGGGAAGGAATTTACATATATGATGTTAAGGAGATATAAGTTGTTTGAAATAGTATTGTGTTTGTAAGAAGAAACAAGATGATAACTTGAAGAGATGATCATATGGTAGCAGAGAGATGAATAAAATTGTAGAGATGTGTTTGAATTGAGAGATGAACAACTTTTATTTTTGTAGTGATGATTTGTTCTTGCAAGTTACAAAGAGTACTTTAATGTTTGAAGCATGAAATTGAATTGAACACATTGTTTATCAGGAGTTTATATCAATTTTTTGTAAAGATATTTTGTTATCAGAGGGGAGTATTTCTGCAGATGTTGATTGGTTTATGTAGGTGTATATCATCAAATAGCAGAGATTCTTATTTTGAACACACTGAAGAATTTATAAAAAGTTGAAGAGAACATTTGTTGTTGATAGATGCAAAATCAAGGTGTTTGTGTGTTCTAGTGAATCAGGGTAACCCCCTGAAATGAAATCAAAATTTTGTCATCTGATTTGTGTATAGCCAATGAGGCTTGTGGTTAGTGAGACCTTCCTATGCCAGTGAGGCTTGTGGTCAGTGAGACCTTCCTATGCCAGTGAGGCAATATTAAGTCAGTGAGACTTTTCTGTATGCCACTGAGGCAATCACAAGTCAATGAGACTTTGTAAAGTTGAAGATTTTATACTTAAACTAGTGAGGCAGTTTGAGTGGTTTTTCTACCCTGGGAGGGTTTTCCACTCCGTAATTCTTCTTGTGTTAATGTCTTAAATAATTTTGTGTTGATGACTTGCATAATTTCATGTGTCCTACATAATTGAAGATTTGGTGAATGTGTTATTTGATAATAGATTCAATTCAGACAAAACTTATTGACTATTTTTGAAAGAAGGTAAAAAATTGGTTTTTGTGTATCAACACTGATTCACCCCCCCCCTCTTAGTGTTGATTGTACTCCTACAATTGGTATCAGAGCATAGGTTCCTTGTTATAGTCTAATCGGCTTGGGCAAATCTTGAGGGTGGAGTATAATGGGTAAGTGCAAAAGAAATAAGAACATGAGAAATGTCAAGTCTCATTCTGATGAGAAGGTGCAGTCTATATCAATTCCAAATGTTGTTACATTATCATTTGATAGAAATGTCTCACAGGTTGAAGAGAAAGTGTTTTCATGTGTTCCCTTCTTTGATGGTTCAGACTTTCCTATTTGGTGTTTTAGGATGCAAGCATATCTATTTTCATTAGGATATGGTGTATGGATGTCTATAGAGAATGGCTATTTTATTTCTTCTCTATCACCTAATGATACAATTCATAAAGAGGCTCATGAATACAATGGCATTGCAAAGAAGGCTATTTTATCTAGATTATCTAATCATGTTCTCTATAAAGTTATGAATTGTGTTACAACTCAGGATATATGGAGAGAATTGAAATGAATTTATCAAGGTGATGATAAAGAAGAGGACAACTTGTTATCTCAGAAGAATAACAATGATAGAAGACATTCACATGAAGGAGTTGAGGTCCAATCTCTTTCAGAAGAAGCTAACATCATAAGTGATGATGATCAGGAATATGATGAACAAGATTGTGAGATTGATATGGAAGGAGAGCTCATATATGCTTTGAGTGAACTCAAGAATTATAAGAAGGAGAACCAGAAATTAATGTTGCAGCTACAACAAGAAAGAGACTTCAAAGACAAAGCACACTCTGATCTTGAAGAGGCAAGTATTCAGATTGGAAATTTAAGGACACAAATTGATAACTCAAACAATTTGATTATCAGTCTGAAGATAGAGGTTGAGGAAGCTAAGAGGGTAGTAGATGTTTCAAAATCTAACCTTGAAGTTAGAAGGATTGAGGATCTGAAATTAGAAGGTGATATTATCAATCTGAGAAAAGAGTATGATAGTCTCAAGGCTTTATCTAAGAAGTATAAGGAGTTTGAAGAAAGTACAAGCAAGCTACATGAGATGCTTGGTAAACAAAAACCATATGGAGACACTACTAGACTTGGTTTTAAAGAAGGAGAGTGTTCTAAAGTCAGAGAGACTCCTAGAAAGAAAATTCATTTCAATTATCATACTGCTGCTCCTGAAGGCAAAATGTATAATCAAAGAAGAAGAAATTTTAGAACTTCTCTAGTAAAACAAGCATACATGTACAGGTATAATTATTCATTTAATGGTTATTGTTATAATTGTAATCATTTTGGACACAAAACAGTTGATTGCAGAAGGAATATTGATATTGTTTGTTACAAGTGCAATAATGTTGGACACATACAAAGAAATTGTAATGTGCATAGAAGGTATGATCCTGCATGGAAGCTTAACATGAGTGCTCAAAGGTACTATCAGTCATTTGATTTTGATTGTAACATAGTTTGTTATAATTGCAACACTCTTGGACATAAAGCATATAGTTGCAGAATGTATGGAAGAATTGCATCACCTGGTTTGAATGGTTGGAAAAAGAAAAAGGTTGAAAAGGTTTGGATGAAGAAACTTGAACAGAAGAAAGAATCTGTAAAATTTTGGAGGCTAAAACAAGTGAAAGAAAAGATTAAGCCTAATCTTATGCATGTTGCACAAGAAACATGCATAACAGCTTAACAGAGAAGCATAAAGATAGGGGGAGTTGTAAAATTGTTTCATTTTTTTAATCCCCTAGGAAGTTCAATAGATGTGTTGTCTGGTTGCATAATCATATTGTCTCCTCCTCTTCACATCTTGTGCTTGAATCAAGTTGATGATGTGCTCCTTATTTTTGGTCAAAAATAATTAGGAAGAATTGTGTTGTCATTGAGGATGTCCTCATGTGTGATCATGCTACACATCATGTTGTTCTTCATGTGTTTGATGCTTCAAGAGGATAGTGGTTTGAGCTCTGTAGACATCTTGGTTTCTTAGTGCAGCACAATGGTTTGAAGGGGTTGTTGTTGGCAGTACCTTGTGTGATTGAGTTCTTTATATCTCAAGTTCACATAAGTGTAACAGGTTCAAGAGCAAGGTTGACAGTCTTATTTAGAGGTCATTGATATGGTGTTTGAATAGTATATTGCAAAGAGTATCTCTAGATGTTTTGTATGGTATGAGACAGGTACAGACATGTTTAGCAAACTTGGGGGTCAGTCTTGTTGGTCTAGGACTTGATGGCAGTACACCTTTGATGCTCTGGTAAGTTTTTTTGTTGCAGACTTATGTTGCAGTGATTCCTCTATTGCTTTGTTGTAGTGTTGCTAACTATAGGATAAACTTTCTTCTGATGTTGGTGATACATAAATACCAATGTTAGATGAATAATGGGTGGTACATGTCTGGTTCTATCATTGGATCTTCATACTTATTTCAATCATGAGATAGTGATAGTTCATAGTGTGACAATGGTCAGTGATATGGATCTCTTGCTTGAATGCTAGATAGTTAATGAAGTGTATCTTCTGGCTCTTTGACAAGTGATCATGTGACAATAATAAAGCTCATTTCAGAATTAAGTACTTTCATGTCTCCCTAACAATGTTGATAACAACAGTTGGTGATAGTGATGCTCCTCTGATAGTGGACAGTATTCTTCTCTACAAACTCTGACAAGGAAATAACATTGCTTTTCCTAATACTTAATGATTTATTAGCAGTTGTTTGTGCAGGTATATTGATAGTCTTGGTATGGCACAACATATTTGATAGTACAGCATATTGGTTGGTAGAGTTGCTTTGATGTGTTGAGATCCTACTCTAAGTTGAATTGGTTCAGTCATATGAAGTCACTTCTTGATCTTCTTGACATGGCTTATTTGGAGTTGGCTACTTATGATGTTGTTTGACACATAATATCATTGATGATCATACAGTGAGTACCTTTGTTTGTTGTTATTCAGTTTGGCATACGTATGGCACACAGTTGACACATAGTTGATATTTGATATGATGTGATTCTCTCATTTGAGTTATGGTGATATCACATGAGACAAATAATGTTGATTTCACTCAAAGTTTATTTTAAATAAGCATGGCAAATAAAAGGTTACTCCCAATAGTTTTTTTTCAAAGTTGCAGTTGACTGAGATAGAGGTATTCTTCATTTCCTTTGCTTCTCTTCAATGAATTTCAAGGATGTTGGATTCAAGGGGAGTAGTTGCCAATATCTTTTTGAAGCCCTGAATTTCATTTGATGGTTGATAAAGTGTAGATTAGTTTTCTTTATGTTTGATGATGTTGAGTTTGATGTTTGACTAGTCTTCTTGTTGGAGAAGTGAACAGTGATCAGAAGACTATATTCTTTTATGGCAGTGACTGTGTTCTTTTGCTTCTGACTGAGGGATCTTTGCTTTGTATCCTCATATCAATAAAGGACTTCATAAAAGTCAGTATTTGTGCACTGTAGTGTTGACATAGATTGTATTTCTTGTAGTAGTCACTGTACTTTTCTTTTGGTAGAGAATATACTTTGGTGGCAGAGATCATTTCCCTAAGTATTTTCTTAACTACTGTTGATAACTGATAGAGGACAGTGATAGTGGTATTTTAGAGTTTGAAAAGAGGTCTTAAAATAGTGAATGTTAATTGATGTTATATTGTGCTAACGACAGTCTTTCCTTTGACAAAGTTGATAGAAGATCTTTGACAAAGGACTGTGTTAAGAGCATTTATTTTAGATCTGAGATGTTACCTTCTTGGCTATCTTCTTCAAATGATCAAACATCAGATATGTTATCATAGGTTTGATCTTTGAAATGTTCTTGTTTGCCTTTGACATTCAATGTCAAAAAGGGGGAGATGATTATAGGGTTGTCTTGCATATTTGTTTTACCATCAATGTCAAAGACAAAGGGTGAGTTTTGTTGCACGGCCTTGGTTGTTATCTTTACATTGATGACAAAAAGAGTTGATTGTGATGTCATGGTGGAGTTGATGTCAAAAGGAGTTGAAGTGATCTTGGCATTTGATGATATTCATGTGATCTCTGGTGGAGTTTGATGTGATCATAGTTGATGCTCATAGTCATCTTTGGTGGTATCCATGTGATCTCTGGTTTATTTTAGTCATCTTTGGTTTCATGTCATTTCATGTATTCAGTTGATATGCTCTTCATGTTATCCTAAATCAGTTTGATATCATTGTCCCTTGCAAATGGTATAGTATACAGTGGCATCATGTTTTTAGAAGGTTGCAAATGACAATGGTTTAGTGGAATGGTCTTCATAATGACAGTGGCTTGATACAAATAACATGGTATGGTCTTCATTTGATATCAGTTGCAGCTGATCTTCATTTGTTGATGTTGATAGTTGTGACATATGCAGAGGCATATAGTGGATTTCAAGTCTTTTTCAAGTCATGTCTTCATGTCTTCATCTCTTCATGTTTTCATGTCATAAGGTCTTCATGTCTCCATGTCTTTTTAGTGTCATCATATCTTATAGTGTCTTCTTGTCTTGGTCATTTCTATGTCATAGAGTCAAGATTTGTTCATTGTCATGTTTCATGTTCTTATGTTATTGTGACTCTTGAGATATCTATTGATATACATGTCAAATGCCTAAATGTCAAATGCCACTATGTTTTAAAATCTAAGTCTATGTCTTGCTCATGTTTTTATCATTACACAAAGGTGTTTGAGGTCTGTAATTTATAACAGTATCTGAGGTCTCTGCAATTATTAATGGTGACTGAGTCTATATTCTGGTCTAATGGTGTGTATTGTCTAAAACCTAAAGATTAAGACCTATGTTCACAAAGACCTTAACCTAAACCTAAGTCACCTTTCTAAACCCTTGGTTGCTTGTCACCTTTTTATGTTCTATTTGTTAGTTAACCGGGAGAAGAGGTGATTGTAACTTAGGTTATAATTTGAAGGCATCAAACTTCGTGGGTTGATCGGCCCCGATGCCTAGGGTGCCCAGTCACCAAGTGATGCTCTAAAGTTTTTGGTGGGAGCTCAAGATTGACGACCATAGTTTAATCGATAGGTGGAAGGGAAAAACATCCGATGGATAAGATTTAAAAAGGAGTTGGAAGCCCAACGGTCAAGCCTTCTTTCTAAGTTTGATGGGCTACAAGTTTAAAAGGCCACAAATCATGGTTTTTTGTAATGCTTCTTCTTGCAGTTTTCGATGATAAGTTTCCATTTTTGAACACAGAGACAGTGAGTTGGTTTGTTTTTTTGTGAGAGCCCGAGAGGTATTATAATGGGAAGGAATTTACATATATGATGTTAAGGAGATATAATCTATTTGAAATAGTATTGTTTTTGTAAGAAGAAACAAGATGATAACTTGAAGAGATGATCATATGGTAGCAGAGAGATGAATAAAATTGTAGAGATGTATTTGAATTGAGAAATGAACAACTTTTATTTTTGCAGTGATGATTTGTTCTTGCATGTTGCAGAGTGTACTTTAATGTTTGAAGCATGAAATTGAATTAAAGACATATTGTTTATCAGGAGTTTATATCAATTTTTTGCAGAGATAATTTATTATCAGAGGGGAGTATTTTTGCAGATGTTGATTGGTTTGTGCAGGTGTATATCATCAAATAGCAGAGATTTTTTTTGAACACACTAAAGAATTTATAAAAAGTTGAAGAGAACATTTGTTGTTGATAGATGCAAAATCAAGGTGTTTGTGTGTTCTAGTGAATCAGGGTAACCCCCTGAAATGAAATCAAAATTTTGTCATCTAATTTGTGTATAGCCAATGAGGCTTGTGGTTAGTGAGACCTTCTTATGCTAGTGAGGCAATATTAAGTCAGTGAGACTTTTCTGTATGCCAGTGAGGCAATCACAAGTTAGCGAGACTTTGTAAATTTGGAGATTTTATACTTAAGCCAGTGAGGCAGTTTGAGTGGTTTTTCTACCCCGAGAGGATTTTCCACTCCATAATTCTTCTTGTGTTAATGTCTTGAATAATTTTGTGTTGATGACTTGCATAATTTCATGTATCCTACATAATTGAAGATTTGGTGAATGTGTTATTTGATAATAGATTCAATTCAGACAAAATGTATTGACTATTTTTTAAAGAATGTAAAAAATTGGTTTTTGTGTATCAACACTGATTCACCCCCCCCCCTCTCAGTGTTGATTGTACTCCTATAGAAATGTATCTCTAAATGCAACTCAAGTGACCTCATTCTGGGAAAAGATGTCTTCTCTAAAATAGAAAATATTTGCCTAATCAAAGAAGAAGAACCAGGAGAGGATATAATCTAAACTGCATCTAAAAATTAAAAAAATGGTGGTGATGCAAATCCACCTAATATGGCATCAAATAAGAGAGATAAACCCTCAAATATGTCCTCCAAATCAGCAATGTGAGACTCCACAAACAAGGATGATATGTTTGCAGGATAAGAGTCCCAATGTGGTGAATCTGAAAGACTAAGATTGACATGTTGTAAAGAATCACTAGAAGCCATGAATGTAGCAACAGGTGATGGGATCTCGACAGAAGGAGAAGAGGAAGTAGGAGAAGTCTCTAATCCATCTAAATAATCAAGAATTGCAATATACTAAAGCTCCTCTAAAGTATCATCATCAATTGGAATGAGGCAATCATCTAGAAATGGTGAGACATGAGGGTCTCCATACAACTCTGAAATGCATGTCCAAAGTATGCATGGACACTCAAGGTCTAAAAGAGCACACAAAATGTCATCATCAACACTTGAACAAATTAGTCCTACAATATGATCAATATTGTTACCACAAATGAATTTTTTTTGAGGTGTATATGGTTTATGTATGAGCCCATAAAGATGTGGCAATAGATATAGCCACCTGAGATGTGTTAGGATGCATTTTTGCCAAGACTCATAATTACCCTCAATCAAATTGACCACAAAAGGATGAGTGGAAAAACCCATGATACTTCCTCAAATGATTAAATCAGAGATCAAAAATAGATTTATGTTGATAAATGAAGCCCATAGAAGCAAACAAAACTTATCTAGAAGCCAAAATGTCTAGAATATCAAACAGAAGACATCAAACTAACAAACTGGATAAAATATACCTAGGGCTAAAACCAGAAAAATTACACGGGTGGTTGTGTAGAGCTCACTAATACCTTTCCAACACCTATTCATCTATGAAAAATAGAGATTCTGGGCGAAAGAACGGAGCTCGGAAGCCAAAAAAGATGCCGAGAATTCAAACAATGATAAAATGGACCAAAAGAAAAATCGAGAGAAAATGCCCATACCACTAGAAAGAGCACGGAACTAAATTTTTGTCACCTATTTGTTTGTGAAACTTGGACATTGTATGCTCAAGTTACACTCGATTTCATAAAACTACTCCTATTAGGCTTATGGGGCAAAACTGGGCCCCTTGGCTAAGGGCCTGGTCACACGGGGGACCTGGGGCTAGGCCCAGAGGGGTTGGTGACCAAATTGAGGGACCCTAATCACTAATATGACTAGGGGCTAGGTATTGAGAGCAATAGGCACTACATCTAAGCGCATAGTTGTCAATATGACCATGACTAGGTGGTTGAGGACTAGATAAAGAGTGATTGGTCACTAATGTGACTTGAACCTTCTCATCAAGGTGTCAGGGTGTAGGGTTATAGTGTCTGGTCATGAGTTTGACCTTGGCCTAAAGGAAAGGTGTTGGTCGCGTCAATTGAAAACCCAAAGTCTTTGTCCACTGGTTAAACGCTAGATCTATCGGATCGAAGCTCTGTCTAATGGGTAAAAACTAGAAGTACTCTAGATCTGTACCCTATGATATAGAGGGACAATGAATGCTAGGTAAAATGTAGATCCATTGGTCAAAGACTAGAAATCACCCAAAAAACCAAAGGAAATTCACAATGACCAGTGGATAAATGAAAAACCTAGCAGACAAAAGGCAAAGCTAATTTGCACAAAGATGATGCCAGATGGTACAATTGGTGATGCAGGCACAGTAAGGTCATATGGACGGTACAGATTTTTGACTTGCTAAATTTTACAAACCATAGAAAAATACCCAAAATTTTATAATCATCAAAATATAGAGTGCTATATATGAAAATAGGAGTTTTTGGGCCTTCTGGTCTTAATGGCGAGGTCTATTTTTTCCCAAAGATGCACCCAACAAAATCTCTTACCTAAATTTTTCTTAAATCTAATAAGGGGCTTGCAGATCTAGAGCTCTGATACCATGTGGGAGTCCTCAATGGAATCAAGAGACCAGGATCACCTACAAAACCTAAGATTAGCCTTCTACAAGGAAAAAAAGCAAATAGGAGAGCAATTTACACAATGACGATGCAATTAATAAATTGTAATAATGAATTACATGAGATAACATGTTTTTCTGTGAGCAAGATAATAAAACCTAAAATGATCTAAAATATCCCTAAGTAAACTTAATAAAGTGTAATTAATGAATTAATTACACCAACAATGTTTATATTATCTTATATATGTTACAAAAATTTCCCATCAAGCCCTATATGAGCATGTGTAATAACATGGTTACAAGAAGAGACAAGAGGATAAAAACTATGTGAAGTCACACATGAGTGGATGAGGGGTGGCGAATGAATGGGAAACATATGTAATAACTCATAAAAAGAAGGAAGAAGCAATGCATATGAATGAAACTGACTAAGTATACTATTGTTAAGAGGATGAATAAAATAAGACATAAAATTCATCACTACATTCATTCATAGAAACCATAAAAGACTATGATTTTACTTTAGAATCTCTTTCATTGGACTATGTAGACAATATTATAGATGTATAAAGGGATGACTAATACACATCATAAATAGAACAATCATAATTAGAATAAGAAGAAACATTTGAATGTTCATAACTACATGCATCTAATGGATATTATCTATGGAAGTTTCAACAACATAGTTTTCCTTGCATTCATTGTGAACCTTATGTTCAATGTATGGTAAGGAAGGGGGCGGAAGAGGTGTAGGATCTTCATTGTCAAGAAAATCAAAAGATGAGAATTTGTAAGAAGAGGAAAGTAAGGATTCATGTAGTTTAGGGGATAAAGGGTATGACCTCATTAGGAGTAGAAAGAGAGGATGATGACTCCTAAGAGGTAAATTACATAATGCAAGAAGGGATTGGAAGATGATAATGAGGAAAGTGTAAGACATCATGGGGGTGGAAAGAAATGGTGACTCATAAGAAGAAGGAAGCATAGATGAAATAGGTGATAAGTGGAAAGAAGAAAAAGACTCATAAGAGATAGATTATCTATAAAGTGGAAAAGTGTTTATAGTAGAAAGAGAATGAAGAGAAGGTGGCATAATGGAAAGAATAGTAAGCAAGGAAAGATCAAGGAGAATATAGTATTGAGAGTTGATGAAAGAAATTTTAGAGAGAGAATGATGAGTGGGAAGAGTGATGAAAGGGAGAGGATTGATATAAGAATGTAACTCATCTTTTAGAATTTTAGAAGAGAGTGCAATAGGGGAAGAATTAGAAAAGATATAATATAAGGTAGGTTTTGGTCTCCTACAATGATTTAACAACTAAGCCCATAAAGTTGTGACTCCTAGATTGGACATCTAACCTGAATAGCTGTCTTAATCACTATGAAGGTGTATTTAACTTGTCAACCCAGGGACATGAACTTGAAATGGGTCAGCACAGTATGTGCACTAGGAACCCCAAAGTAGCCACATTCATTCTATGGCTAAGAAAGACATAATGCTGAAAGTAAATTGCTTGGAAAGAAATAACATAAATGTTGAACATCAACCAACAACTATACTAAGCTGAAGTGCATGACAGAAAATGAAAATCTGGGTAAATAAACAAGAAACTACTCTGTCTGCTTTGGTTGCAGGAACAGACACAGAATAGAATTCTAGTGGCTGCAGGAACATACAATGCCAGATTTTAACTAACTGCTTGACAGAAAATAACAACTAAGCTAAAGGATGGAATGCTCACCAAGTGGGCCCCCTTGGATGAATATCCCTTAAGACAAATGTAAAATCAGAGATGCAAACTTATGTTAGAAATGAAAGCAACACTACTTCAATGGAAATCTAATTCGAGATAAATTTCAGCAATCATTAACTGTGTGCTATTAACAATGGAGATTGTAAAAAAACATAAACCCACAATACAAAAATATACCAGAAGCATAATGAAGCACATAACACAAGTGTTTAATGTGGAGATAACCCTTGCGGGTAAAAAACTCCACCAAGAAAAGAGGTCAAGTTGTATTATCTTCACAAAAGGAGATGACAAATACATTCACTTCCTCTGTCCTTCAACCTTCTCTCTGGTAGAACCTGGGTACCTGTAAATTGTTATATTCATTTACACAACCTCAAGACATTAAATGACTTCTTACAAGCCCATAACACTTGTCAAGAGTCAACAATACAATCTTGGGCATCCATGGCCAAGAATAGGCTCTTACGGGGTCATAAATGATGTCATACATGCATCCTACACTTAGAAAAATGTGCCCATCCAAGATTGAACGCCTTGGGGCCAAAAAATAGCCACTTACAACATCTTATGATGCATCATATGCTATTATAAGTGTCATAGAATCTTATAACAACTTACAGTTGTCATAGAATCTCTTACACCTTCTTACAGCATCTATGACGTGCGTCATAACACTAAAAATAGATTATTCCTCCACATCTACACCCCACTTTGACCAATTACCATTTACCATAGTAAATGACATCCCGTAAGTACCACCAGTAACTTCGGGACTTACCATGCCATAACTCCGTAATTACCGTGGATAGTAAATAATTTTTGCTTCTACCGGTGAAACTTGTACATCCCTTATGGGTAATTACAAATAATAAATGGAATAATACAATGATGGGATTTACAAGGGTAATGGCACCTTATCCCAACATTCTCCCACTTGACATTATAGATTGTAAATCAACCCATAGAAAATCAAATGAAAAATAATCAAGCACTAGAAATAAGGCCAATGGCGTCTCTGCACCATACAAACTTCTCTGTGCTCACAGGCTTAGTCAATGAATTTGCAACATTCTCCTGAGTGTCTATCCTCTTCAGTTCAATTTCTCCATTTACAACCAACTCTTAAACAAAGTGATGCTAAACATCAACATGCTTAGTCTGAGCATGATACATGGTATTTTTGGCCAAATAGATAGCACTCTGGCTATCACAACCAATCTGAATGATCTTGCAATCAAAACCAATACCTATACATAGTCTCCTCAACCAAACTACCTCCTTAGAGACATGAGTAGCAGCCATATACTCTACTTCTGTCGTGGACAAAGAAACTGTGGGCTGCCTCTTACTCATCCAAGTCACTGCACCTCCAAACAAAGTAAACATATAGCCACTAGTGGACCTTCGACTATCCAAGTCACCTACCCAATCTGCATCAATAAAACCCTGTATGTCCAAAGACTTATCAGCACTATTAATACTAGAATAAACCAGACAATGGTCAGGAGTACCAGCAAGATATTTAAACACCTTCTTTGCATAGTTCTAATGTTGTCTACCAGGGTTAGATATAAACCTGCTCAAAACTCCCACTGCTTGGGCAATATCTGGTCAAGTGCAAACCATTGCATACATCAAACTCCCTACTACACTAGCATATGGCACATTAGACATATCCTCAAGATCATCCTCAGTCTTTGGACACATATCTAATGAAAGATTAGTACCAATGGGTAAAGGAACTCTAACTCGGTTATAGTCCTGCAAACTAAACCTCTGCAAAATAGTATTCACATAATTACTTTGTGACAACCAAAGCTTTCTGTTAACTCTATCCCTTCTAATGTCCATTCCCAAAATATACCTGGTAGCTCCAAGATCCATCATGTCAAATGCACCTGAAAGTTGGGCTTTAAGCTCACTGATCATACCCTTAGTATTGCTAAAAAACATGTCATCAACATACAAAGCAATAACTAGTATACAATCATCAACACAATAAATGTAAACATAGTGATCCTCCTCACTTCTAACAAAACCCAATTTCAAAACAAATGAGTCAAACTTTTGATACCACATTCTGGGGATTGTTTCAGACCATAAAGAGACCTCTTTAACCTGCAAACCCAATGTTCTTTTCCTTTTACCTCAAAACCTGTAGGTTGTTGCATATAAATTTCTTATTCAAGATCTCCATGCAAGAATTCAATCTTAACATCCATTTGCTCAATATCCCAATAATAAGCTACAGAAATGGATAAGAGAAATCTAATAGAAGTCAATTTAGCAACAGGAGAGAATATCTCACCAAAATCAACTCCCTCTCTCTGGGAGTAGCCCTTAGCTACCAATCTAGCCTTGTACTTCTCCAATGACCCGTCTGCTCCAAATTTCTTCTTGAAGACCCACTTACATCCTATGGCCTTTCTTCCTTTGGGAAAAGGAACAACATCCCAAGTATTACAAGAGTTTAAAGCCATCATCTCCTCCTGTATGGATAGCTACCAAGACTCACTATCATCTGTAGAAATAGCTTCCCTATAGGATCTAGGTTCATCGTTAGTACTCAATAAAGCATATACACAATGAAAATCTAGTGGGCTATACCTATCAACTAGATTCCATTGTCTTGTGGATCTCCTCAAGGGTAAAGTAAGAGACTCTACTCGTTCTTTTGCATGACCATTTGTACAAACTTCTCCTGTCACAATAGATTCATCTTCATCAGAACTACTTGAATATTCTTCTTCTTCTTCACCCCCCAATCCATCATTTTGTTCTTCTTGAGGTGCATCTTGCTGCTCTAAATCAAAATGCACCTTATGTACCTTTTCTTCTTTTTCTTTTGGCTGCTCAGGTTTAGAAATAGCTCTAAGTTCCCTAAAAATAACATCTCTAGAAAATATAATCTTGCAAGTTAGTGGATTCCAAATATTATAACCTTTGACATTATCACCATATCCAATGAATGTACACTTTTTAGCCTTTGTATCCAACTTAGATCACTTTTCCTTAGGCACATGAACAAAAACCTCACAACCAAAAACCCTTAAATGTGAAATAGAAAGTTTCTTACCTGTCCACACTTCATAAGGTGTCGAATCAAGAGCCTTATAAGGAGATCTATTTATCAAGTAGCAAGCAGTACACACAGCCTTTGCCCAAAAGCATTTATCCAACTGTGCATCACTAAGCATACTTCTGGCCCTTTCCATAATTGTTCTATTCATCCTTTCTACAACACCATTCTGTTGTGGTGTATACAGAGTTGTCTTTTATCTGATTATACCTGCATGCTTGCAAAACTCATCAAATTCCTTAGAGCAATATTCCCCTCCATTGTCAGATCTTAATATTTTTATCTTTAAACCTGATTGGTTCTCTACTAAGACTTTGAATTCCTTAAACTTAGTGAAAACTTTAGATTTATGCTTTATAAAATAAATCCATGTAAATTTGGATACATCATCAATGAAGGCTACAAAATAACGAGATTTTCTAATAGATTCATTATCCACAGGCCCAAACACATCCATATGAATAATTTCTAACTTCTCTTTTGCTCTATTGCTTCCTGAAGGAAATGATTTTCTGTTTTGTTTACCAAACACACAATGCTCACAGAAATCAAAGTGCTCATCAGAATAAGAGAAACCATCCAATAAATTTTTGTTCTTAATAGTTTTTAATACATTATTGCTTGTGTGGCCCAATCTATGGTGCCACAACATACATGTATTTTCAGTATTAGCCTCAGATACATATAAGGCATTATAAACTGTAGTGGCTTCAAGATTAAACAATTTCCTGAATCTCTTCCCTTTCGCTACCACCAAGTTCCCTCTCACCAATCTTTCCTTTCCTGAAAATCAAATATGAAGAGTTGTCACCAAGGTAGATATTACCTCCATCATATTCTTCATATGTGGAGAACCATTCCTTATGTGGGGTCATATGAAATGAGCACCCTGAGTCAACCAACCAGTGATCATTAGAAACAAGATTACATGCAGAAAGTAAAACTTCTTCACCTGCATTCGAGGACTTATCCGAAGCACTCCCCCACTATTTCTTGGGGTTTATGCACTCCTTCTTCACATGTCCCCTTTTACCACAGTTCCAACACTTAACTCTGTTCTTTTTACCAAGAGTCTTAGACCGGCCCTTGGACTTGTCCTTAGCCCTTTTCTGATCTCCTTTAGGTCCTCTTTCCTTAGACCTTCCCCTGACACTGAGAGCATCCCCTGAAACAAGAGCATCCAACTTTGAATCCACAAGGTTAGCAGTGATAGCAAGGATAACATTCTCCCAAGACTCAGGTAAAGAACAAAGAAGTAAGATACATTTATCTTCCTCACTAACCTCAACATCTACTGAATCAAGCACAAATTAAAAGAATTTAAATGCTCTGTAACTAATTCACCTTCTCGCATTTTCATGGAAAACAATTTTCTTTTTAAATAAAGTTTATTTACCATACTGGCTTGATAGATCTCACCCAACCATTTCCACAACTTGTATGTAGTCTCTTCCTTTGCCACATTCAACAGGACAAAGTCTGAAAGACACAACTAGATGGTTCCTCGTGCCTTCTTATCCAGTCTATCCCACTCATCTTGAGAGACATCATCGGGTTTCTTCTTTTTTTGAATATCCAACCATTGGTTTCTTTCTTCCAACAAATCTTCCATTTTCAGCTTCCACAACTCATACCCTGTTCTGTTGAACTTCTCAATGTCCAATCGAGAGGTTGATGCAATAGTGGATGCAAACATAATAACAACACAAGATCTGCAAAATAAACACAACCAAATCTCCCACTATAGCTACAACTTTCACACTACCACCCAAGAGTCAAAGCTGGCTAGGCTCTAATACCAAATGTTAGAAATGAAAGCAACACTATTTCAATGGAAATCTAATTCGAGATAAATTTCAGCAATCTTTAACTGTGTACTATTAACAATGGAGATTGTAACAAAACATAAAGCCACAATACAGAAATATACCAGAAGCAAAATGAAGCACGTAACACAAGTGTTTCACATGGAGAAAAACCTTGCAGGTAAAAAACTCCACCAAGAAAAGAGGCCAAGTTGTAATATCTTCACAAAAGGATATTACAAATACATTCACTTCCTCTGTCCTTCAACCTTCACTCGTGCAGAACCTGGGTACCTATAAACTGTTATATTCATCTCATCTACTATGCTATGGTTTATATAGAATTTACACAACCTCAAGACATTAAATGACTTCTTACAAGCCCATAAAACTTGTCAAGAGTCAACAATACAATATTGGGCGTCCATGGCCAAGAATAGGCTCTTACGGGGTCATAAATGCTATCATACATGCATCCTACACTTGGAAAAATGTGCCCATGCAAGCTTGAATGCCTTGGGGCCAAAAAATAACCACTTACAGCATCTTATGACACGTCATATGCTATTATAAGTGTCATAGATTCTTATGACAACTTACAGTTGTCATAGAATCTCTTACACCTTCTTACAGCATCTATATTGTGCATCATAACACTAAAAATAGATTATTCCTCCACATGTGCACCCCACTTTGACCAATTACCATTTACCATAGTAAATGACATCCCGTAACTACCACCGGTAACTTCGGGACTTACCGTGTAGTAACTTTGTAATTACCGTGGATAGTAAATAATTTTTACTTCTACCGGTGAAACTTGTACATCCGTTATGGGTAATTACAAATAATAAATGGAATAATACAATAATGGGATTTACAAGGTTAATGGCACCTTATCCCAACAACTTATAACTTCATTTTATTCATTGGAAAACATGAGTACAAACGAGCAACATAACTGTATTACTGAAAAACTTAATAATGTGAGTACAACCTCAGATTAATCAACCCCTTAGAAGGAGCATTTGAGTCTTATTTATAGAAAGAAAAACTACAAACCAACTACCTAGAAAGGTGGTCAACTCCAATAGATTAGGAGGATGCCACTTTAGGGAAAGCATAGAAAGTGGAGAGGAGGTTATGCATGCATGGAATCTGGTCAAGCATGTTTGCTTTGACATAGATCTAGCATAACAGTAACTCCTATATTCACTCAACAAGCAATTAAGACCAGTTACAAGGCAGTTATCTTCCCTCCATTTGACATTTGAATGACCACCTTGTTGACTTTGATGGCAAGTGACCAACTGACAAAATCTTCCTCGATTTTATAGGCTGCTAATTATATCTGCATAACAATATTAGCACGCACAATAATTGTATATTTGTAACTATCTTAGAGTAACATTCATTAATCCACATGTAAAATTAACATAGATAGTTCATATAGCATGTCAATGTCATTTAAAGATTATAAGAAATAATCTATGCCCAATATCTTATGGTTTTGAGGAAATATCATAAAAAGATCAAGATCTAGGTACCAAAGTCCATGATAACTACAGCAAATGGATAATAAATTCTAACAAAATTGAGTCATAAACTAGACTCATCAGTAGGCACATCATCCGCATTTATGGAGTGGTCTTGAATATGTATACATGAGATATTATGTATTGAATAGTCATAGGTGGTGAGTATGCCAATGGAAAGAATAAGAAGAGAGTTATCATCTTGGCTTTGGGTTAAAAAGATGAACTCAAGTAAAGGGATGAGGTAGATAGTGGAGAAAATTCATGTGGATTTCTTGAGTGAGGTAAAGGAGGTTTATGCTTGGTGCATGAGGAGGAAACATATGATTTTGAGAAGTGGAGGACAAATTGTGATTGAAGAAGGTAAAACTATGGGTGATTATAAAGGGTTGAGTAGGAGATATATTAGGATTAGCATGAAGATCAAAGATGGAAGGAGGGGGGAAGGTGTCAAACATGGATCACAATTGAACAAGTGAATGTAAGAATAAAAAAGATAAATAAATGTATTGATTTAATCTAAACACAAATTGGAAGTGGAAATGCAAGTCAAACAGGTTCACCAAAATACAAAAAAAGAAAATATACTTTTATTTGTTTAAATGTGGTAAATTAGATCAAGTGAATGACATCAAAAGATGTATAAATAAGTCTAAATCTATCTAATCTGATCATGCATAAGCTAGGATTGGAAAAATAACTACAATATATATTTGAAAGGACAAAATTAGAAACAAGAATAAGAAATTTTACACTAAGAATAGGAGATTGAAAATTTAGAATATGAGGGTATAGATCAACTTGGGTATAGGTAGTCTAGTTATAATAAATGTCAACTGGAATGATATAACATACGCCCTTACAAATTTCTAGGGAAAATAGACATAAGAAAATACATTTTCTAATTGAAATGAAAATCAAAAACCTAATATTCTTACCACTTATGAAATGTAAGGAAGGAAACTAGGGATTTCTGGGAGAAGGAAATGGAAATAAAAATAGAAACAAGACTCAAAAAGAATGATATGGGGCTAAAGAGGGATGATGTTAGAGAGGGGAAATAGAAATTAGGGGAAAATAGAATGGATTTGAAAGGAAATTCCAGATGAGAAGAAAAAGAATGGAAATGAACCACACAAGCTACTCCATGGATTCAAAATTATGTCTAAATAAGCTCAAAATCTTGATGAAAATGCTCCAATATAGCAAAGAAAAAATCCAAACTAGGGTCTACTACAATAGTGTGTCCCACTTATGGGACATCTTGATTTTTGTCGGAATCACATATTTTTTAGAAAAATTAATGATTTAAGCATTGAGGGGTTCCATATAAAGGGGTTTAATTGAATGGGATTAGATCAAATCCCCTTAGATAAAACCCCCTTGGAAATAACCCCCTAGTATTAAATCAAACCTACGATGGAGTCTCCTTTGCACCTATCAAAATGTTGACAAAAAACCAATTTTGAGCTTCACCTTTTGGGGGATCAAATGAAGTCAATCAGAAATTATATTTTTTAAGTATGTATCCCTTAGTACAATCTTTCCAAAAAGTACAATATTAAATTATTTTCAGTTGATTATTATATTTATTTTCTATTTTCTAGTGAACATAGGTATTTCATCGAATATCAAGGTCTCTATTCCACACACACGGAAAAATAAAAAATAGAGAAAAAAATTCTAAAAAATATGTGCACACTAGGTATTGATGTCCTTGTTTCAATAAAAAAATAAGTTGATTTCCATATACATACAGAAAAAGTTATACTATATGGTATAAACCTATGTCTAAATTATAATTAATCTCACTTCAAAAATTAATTAAAAAAATATATGCAACAAAAAATTATGAAAAAATATCTATGCAAGTCAGATATTGGTGTTACAAATCTATGTTTAAAAATTTATAATTTTGTCCTTTCTATTAAAAAAAAGTTATGTTTTATGGTATAAATGTCACTTTTAAAAAACGTTGTTAACTATAAAAAATAAGTCATTAAAAGTTACATAAAAAAATTAAAAATTATTTATTAAAATTTAAAATAAAAAACATACATTTAGAATCTACACACAAAATCTCAAAAATTAAGTTAGTTCACATCATCATCAATTTCTGAAAGGATTAGATGCTATAGGTGTCAAAAAATGAAAATTTGGTTTAAAATGTTGATTTAAAATGGCCAAAGAGTAGGACACCATATCGTGGGCTAACCCAACTACAAGAGGAAACTTGAGTGTGATAATAGAATCTTGATGAAAAAAGGATAGGAAGGTTCATTTTATAGATTTTCATGGGCCAATTTTTTGTTATTTAAAGTAGTAATCACTTGAGTTGAGCTTACTTGGTCGTGGATGAGGTTCTATCAATTTTTTGGATCCAAAGGAGGATGGAACACATACACCATCCTTAATGAGCGCATAGGTTTCCCCTATCTTGAAAAAGGATAAGCTTAGATGAGAATAAAAGGGGATCAAAACAAGAACAACTGAGGTGGTTTCAACTCAACTAGACTTAGAAAGCAAAAGTAATGAAGAAATAAGATGAAAAAAGGATAGGGGAGAGGGGACTATATTTAGGTGGGGTCCTATTGTTGGTATATTATTTGTGTTTATGGGATTTAGTCTTGCAACATATTTATACTATATTTTTTTAATAATTATTCCACATGTAAATCAACAAATGACCAAATGTTTGTCAAGATGGACCCTTACATGAACACATGAGAACTTTTCAATGTCATGTAAAATAATCATAAATACATTATTTAACAAATGTAATAAATACTTTTTTACTTTATAAAAATATCATAACTATCCAATAGAAGTGTGTTATTTATAATTTACTTGGGTCATGTGGACAAGTATTTGTCTTATGTGGAAAAATATTGTTCTTATGTGTACAACTATTAGTGTGGCAATGTACATGTATTGGAGTACTTTATCTTATATGTTTGTCCTTTGATAAATGTAAAAGATGAGAGCAATAAATACCTTATATTTTATGATGAAATGCAAAATATTATCAAAAAGTTTTATGATCGTGCTTATGTTGAATATAAGTTGTATTTTAAATAAGAATATAGTGTTTTTATAACAATAAATAGTATTATGTGTTGAACTATTAGGTCATTCATGTTGGACATAAAGGTTAGAGATAACAACATTTATGGTTACCTAAAGGTATTGAGATAATTTAGGTTGCATATAAGTTGTATTTTAAATAACAATATGATGTTCTAAAAACAAATGATATTTTTGTGTTCAACTACTAGGGATTCCATGATAAAGTTTGGTCAAATCATTAATTGTTTTTGACACCTATCAATAGACATGCTAATGTGGTGAGTTGCATGATAATTCACACCTCCAAATCTTAATTGTAGATAGATAAGAGACTATATCACATTTTTAAAAAAATGGAGGTCCTATGCAATTCCATGTAATCACTACATGGTCATAAAGTTATATTACATGACCACTAGCCCCTCTCCCCTAGTCATAGGAGGGGATACAGAAACATTTATTTTTTGGAGAAATCACCTTGGAAATGAGAACATGTGTAGCTTAATTGTGAAGGAATCATATAAGAAGAGGTGAAGCAACATGAAATGGGAAAGGGAAACATAGAGATAAGAATGAGGTCCTAGGAAAGGGTCAAGACACGTGGAAGGGGAAAAAAATGACACATGGAAAGGGATAAGAGTAAATAGGCTAGAAAGATGTAAAAATGTGCAAATTAAGAAAAAAATAAAGTAAACACAAAACATTTAAAAATAAATTATAAGGTATGTAATTTATTTTCTTACAATAGGGCAACATTATGCAATACTCCTTAAGGAAGAAGTCACTCCATGCCAAATCTCCAAGAGATCCCAAACTCAATACCATAATCTTCACATTCCTTACAATGGTATTCACCTATTTTTTATAGACCTCCTTATAATAACATAATGGAGGGGAAAACCACTATACCCATGTAGACCTACTCATTACCTAATATAATTAATTAATATGACCCAATATAAATTAATTAAGGGAAGTGTGTCATATGTCAACATCTCCATCAAACTATATACATTATAATATCATATCTCTGGGTACATAACATGTCATCACTCCTTGACATGTTTCATTTCTAAAACATGAGAAAAAGCCAAATAGTAAGACTATGTAACATGTCATTTAAAATATAATGCCATGTCATAACATCCAACTATCCATATGTGATCTTCATGGTGGTTTTATCTTGATGTTACCTAGATCTTATCCTTGATCCACATTTGACTACACCTATTTGATTCCATTCCTCATCATAGTAAGTCCTCCTTTTCTACCATGAATAGCCATTACTTATATGGTACCACGAATTGTTGTAAATGGTCCTTTGATTCCATGTAGATCCACAAAAAATGGTCTACTAATTCCATGTAGTATCATGCCTCCATGATGGTTCCTCCATGATTCTTTCCTCTCACAATGATGTGGATGTCTATATATTACACCCTTTTCAATCTCTAGAACCTTATTTGATTCTTCACCATTCATTGCCACCTATTTTGTAGGCTTATGAAGGGAAGTAGTCTTCTCCTCTTTTTATCCTTTGATTCTTTAGTGTAATCTTTAATAGATTCCTTAAATTGCTCTACCTTAACTTTCCTTTGGCCTCCATTATGTGTAATATCTTGTAATGTAACTTTTTTTCTCTCTATACCAAAGCTTCATGAACTTCATTTGCACATTATTGTTTACTATCCCCAAGGATTCTAACTAAGGATAACCAAGAAAAATATCCAACCCATCCATATCCAAAGCATAAATTTATGAATACAAAACATATTTATCCATCGATAGTTTCAAATATTCAACATTTGAATATCCATACCCTCTATTTGACTAGATCATTGATTTGCTTTGTTTGTACCTATAGCTTCTTGGCTAATTCTATGTTGATGAAATTATATCTAATGCTACAATTTATCATAACAATACCTTTTCCTTTTGAATACATCCATGAAATTGACATGGATTGAATCTTATTTCCTTAGATCTAAAATGTATGTAATGTTATCCTTCATCTTTTTCTTATTTTTTTTTCCTTCTTCTTCTATTATTTATTTTGGTGTACATATATCGAATAAATCTTGTTCTAGTTCATCTAAAGAAGAAATATTATTATATAATGACACATCCCATTGGTTAGCCTCACCTTTTAAGTGTGAAGAAATTTTTTTTATATTGTACTTTGACCATAATCTCTTTTATATTGGTGCCACCATTCTAATACATCTCCACTTCCATCAAAATTAGGATGGCCTATTCAAAGTAGACTTTTAAGAAAAAAAATCTTTCAATAGATCACCATTCTACTATATATTGTTAACCCAACTTTGATCGGATAATTTCATAATGATGTTGGCCCTAAATCTAAAAATGCAAACAATAGATCACCAATGTTTTTTGTGAGCTTTCTATTTAAATGTAAACAAAAAACAAATCTAGGAATGGTGGCCTTTGCCAAAATTGTAGCTCTAATACCACTTGATAAGATTCACACTTATATTAATGGAAATATGATCATGTAGAAGATAGATCACACACAACACAAGAGATTTCTATGGGCCAAGAAGCCATAATATACAATGTAAGTAGAAATAGAATAAACCTTATAGGTAGGGAAACATTGTACAATACTCCTTAAGGAATAAGCAACTCCACACTATATATCCAAGAGATCCCAAACACAATACCATACTCTTCACATTCCTTACAACAATATTCACCTTATTTATATAGACTTCTTCTTAGTAATATAATGGAGTGGTAAACCACTAAACCCATGTAGGCCTAATCATTACCTAATATAATTTATTACACATGTTGTCCACATGATCCAATATAAGTAACTTAAGGGATGTGTGCCACATGTTGGAATCTCCATCGATCTATATGCTTTATGACATATGTACATAAGAATTTGTAACATATTTGTTGATGATTGCTTCTACTTCAATTTCAAATAACTTGAATTTTTGTTGGCACATCCATGTTATCATCTTAAATCCACTAGCCTTTCTCTTAGAAGGATGGAGGAAGAAAAAAGTATTTGATATGTTGAATCCATTCTCATTCCAGTGCATAGGGCATGCATTCACTGGACTTCCTGACCCGAAGTTAACTTCATTAAATCCCAACCACCTCCACTCACTCAAAATTATATTAGCTTGGTTACTAAAAATATCTAATGGAAATTGGTCCATATCAATTATTGATCTAAGATACTTGTTAGTTAGTGACATCTTTGTTTTCTTTATAATATTCACTATATATGAAAGTGGTTGGTTCATGATATCATGGACAGTAGCTTGTGCACATGCAACAACAATACCATTTCCGTAGTATCCATTTGGTAGTGGGGGATTAAATGACCCCCTCACATCTACTGCAAAGAAGATATTCACACTTTGAGTATGTGGAATTTCAAGTACCTTGGTCCTTGCTCGCCAAAACAAAGCTGTAACAATTTCAAATGTAGTGCAAATGTCTCCACATTCTTGCATAATTCCTTGCTTCATATATTCTATTGTCTCAGACTCTAAAATAAGAGACATTTGAATTGATTCTTCATATATTGGAGGTGTCCATGAGCAAGTTATACTCTCTACTTTTTCTTCAATCATGTCTAAGTCTTGAACCAATAGGTTCCTTGCTTTAAGAAGCTCTCTATCTCATATTGGTTCGATAAAGGGCTTAACATGTCCCCTAGCCATCTCTCCAAGAGCTTTGAGAAATTGCCCTACCCGTCGTCCATCACATATGGTATGGTGGAAACTCACTACTACAACAAAGCCTTCACATATGAAACGATTCACCTATAGTAAAATTCATTAATGAAACAAAAATATTATATTAATAAAGATGCATAAATTAAACATACTATATTTTTCATACATATTATGAGAAACCACAAATAAAGAAATTTAAATAAATAAATTTAAATACATTAAATAAAGAACAGAAACACATATAAATTATGGGTGCAAATAATTAAAAGAAATATAATAATTATTAAATAGTTACACAAATAAAGTTAATTAAAATGTCTTTATTTTTTTAATTTAAAATATAAATTTTATTATGTTAAATTAATTTAATAATCAAATAGATATAACAATAATTTTTCTTCCTAATTTTTTTTTAGAATTTAAAAATATCTCGTAAATGTTTTATCCTTATATTATACCCAATTAAATCTAAATCTTAATATCATTTAATTTACATTATACCCAGTTAAATCTAAATCCTAATATCATTTGATTTATTTGGAAGAGGCCAAAGAGAATAGTTCTTATATAGAGAATAGCTTATTTCTATGGATTAGCCTGTCCAAATGCTAATATTATTTTCGATCATGCAGTATAGAAGCTTGAAAACAAATATATGAGATGTATTTTATTTTAATATTATTTTCGATCATGCAGTATAGAAGCTTGAAAACAAATATATGAGATGTATTTTATTTTAATATTATTTTCGATCATGCAGTATAGAAGCTTGAAAACAAATATATGAGATGTATTTTATTTTAAAGTAATGTTACCTGAAGAACAATGGGATGAATATCCTCAATATCTGTATTGAAAGGGAAGTTAAAAAGCAGCTGCTTAAATGATGGGTTGAGGTAGTCCAGATCTCCAAGGACTGATAAGTTGTTGTCTACCATGGCTTCCACAAAGAGAACACCTTCTCCTGTGCACTCCAGTTGAAGCTTCCCATCTTCTTTCTTTCTCAATCTCCCAGCCAGAGGATAATAATACACCAACACCTTTGACAGAGCCTCTCGAATTGTTTTGGCAGGATCTGCTAAAACATTTTCACAACCCTCGTACACAAGTAAAGTATTAAAGGCCAATCTCTTTGCTGGCTGGTTATCAATGTTGGAGAGATAGAGGGTAGTTTGGGGCGTAGGCAGGCATGGTGGCACTGGGCAACTCTCCACAATCTTCACATTTAACTCTGCTAAGCCTTCCTTCTCCATTGTAATGGAAATCTCTTCTCTTTACTTGACTTGTTTGCTTAAAAGGATTGCTGTCTAGTGTATATATAAGCCAGATATGAAGTAGTAATTCTAATCTAAGTTTGCATTCATTATTTGCAGGTGCGTTAAACGTGCTTTAACAATGCGAGTAGGTCTCCGCCTATCTAGTCTTTTTTCTCATTTTCTCGTCGTGTTGGATTTGATATCATGGCTGTGATCTCCGTGCGCATTTTACTCGTTGATAAAATGAGTGGCGACATCTTTGACAAAATGAATGATATTTGTGTGTGATCATAATCATAAAATTGTCACCGTGTCACCAACACCGTAATTTGTAATTTGTGGAGGAGCCCATACGACCTTTTATACAATTGTTGTTTTTCATTGTTTTTGCTTTCACTAAAGTTTAAATTTGTCACTAACCTTGTACACATTCACATGGGTAGTCGTACACATTCACATGATCATAAAATTGTCACCGACCTGTAATTTGTGAAGGGCCCATCTAGGGCTTTTTATACAATTATTTTTTCATTGTTTTTGCTTTCACTGAAGTTTAAATTTGTGTAATAATTTGTATATTTTCAAATGTCAATTCTTTGCATAATCTTGATGTCATTCAAATGACATTTTTTTGGTGAGATGAGGATGTGTAAGCTGCTGATTTATTGGCTCTATAATTTCCTACAGTACAAAATCCTTTTAAACAAATGGCTCTATAATTTCCCATTAAAAAAATAGTAATTAAATGTGATAACAAGTATAATAGAGGCCACAAAAGAAGATTTTGATATCCTTTGATCATGGCCCTCGGCCTCACATTCCTAGCTCTATGTAATTTCCCATCATTTTCTTCTTCTAAACTACATTTGGTAGGGATTTTAGGAACTAACTAGAAGAATCATTTTCTTTTTCTACACTAATGGTGGAGATTTAGGGAGTTTACTAGAAGAACCCTTTTCTTTTTAGTGAGCTAGCTCAAATTGTTAGATCTATTAGGTACATGGTTGGAGATATTGGATCTAGTGCTCGTCTAGGTGCTTGTAGGTGTGAGAAACAAAGAAAAATGAGGAAAGTGGAATAAAATCCTCATGTAAAATCAGAAAGGAAATGCATGCAAAAAGGAGAGAAAATTAGAATTTTGAAAGCCTAGATGTGATGAAAAATAGAAAATTAAAACATGAATAGTTAAGATAGAGTCTCAAGAAACTCTTGGGTAAATATTTTTTGTATGACTCATATTTCTTCAAGGTTAGAACACTAGGGTGACCACTTGGGGCATAAGTGTCCTAGGATAGTATTGTCAGGATGACCAATGGGGGCACTAGTGACCTATATCATAATGCCTTGAAAATTGTAGAGAATCTTATTCTCAATGTGTTGATCAATTCCTATAATTGTCCTACCTGCTCAATCTACTCTAATTCTTTTGTAAATCACATGTAAGATAAATTTTGCTAATGTCCAAACCTGATCCAAGTGGTACTCCCACCTGATATTTGGCCTCTCATGGCCTCTCAAATCTACAAAGAAACTCCCCTCTTCTCTCTCACACTCTCACAGTAACTTTCCTTCACAAGCCCCTCTCATGGGCTCGAATCTCACCTAGAAATCTTCCTTGAGAAATATGCCTCTGATCTACTAAAACATTTCCTTAAATAACACTTCATCTACAATGTTTGGCTTTTCATATTCCTCAAAATAATTTAGTGCCTCTAGAACAGAAACACCATATTTTTAAGAAGAGAATCACGTTCTTGAGAGCCTTTACTTACTTTTGAATGTCAAAAAAGCATAAAAAATGTTTTTTTGTATAACTTTTGACTGGGCCCATATCTTTGCATGAAAACTGGCCAATTTGAGTATAAAAATCTCTTTAAGATTCCCATAAAAGGATTTCACTCCAGCTTTTAAAAATCTCAAAAATTAATTGTTTTCGTAGTCTGTTGGGCAAAATTTTCTGATTTTAAATTCTCCCAAATAGTGAAGAATTTGGCCATGAGACCTTCACAAAATTATGAGAAATACATCTAAGAATATCCCTATAAAATTATTTTATCCCATCCTTCATAGATTTCTGGAAACAATTGTTTCCGTAAAACTACCTTGTAGAGCCTTAAAACAGCAATTCGGCAAAAATTGAAATTTTGCAAATCTAAGCCAACTTGAAGTTTCCTGATGTTGAAAGATGCCTGAAAACACCAAAGAAAACAAAAACACACACCAAAACTAAAATTAAAAATATATATATTTATGGACTTGGATGCTCCTACATCAGACACGCCAGGTAAAAAGTTTGTGAGCATGGACTCACAAAGGTGGAGTGGAATGCTAGAACCATTCTTATAGATTGTGAATAATCTGCAGCAAACTCCATCAATGTGACAGGTGCACCAGGGATTTTTTTAGTGGCGAATCTTCTCCAATTGGCGAATAGTTCATTTTTGCGAATGATTGGCAAATACATTACCACCGGCGGGGGCCAATTCACCCGATTTTTACGAATTTTTGGTCAAATGTGTTTTAATTCACCACCCTATTAATTTTTGAGTCATTTATAGTTAGTATTTTTACCACGGTATACTACGTGGTTCTAACGGTGATTCGCCTGGAATTTTGGAGGCATGTTTTAATTCACCCACTTATTCGCCAATATCATTAAACGGTTGACACGCATGAGGACCCAATTCTCCAATATCATTAAATGGTTGACATGCACGAGGACCAATTTCACCAGTATAATTAAATGGTTCACATGTATAAGGACCAACTTCACCAATACCATTATAACTCCATGCTAATTGTAGGGCCATATTCGCCTAGAAAATTACTATATATGTGTTTGATGGAGGTCCATTTCGCCTAAAATTTGTAAGTGTCCTATTAATAGTACGCAGAAATTGCCATATTATTACAATACCATTTGAAAATCCCAAATTATTCACCAAATATGCATTGATATAAATGCATTTAAAACTCTAATTAATCCTTTAAGTTTACACATTTTGTTCAGCTCAGCTCTCGAATCCTCGATTCATTTCAGATCATAGAGAAGTTACAGCTACAGGCATTGGCGAGTCACTGAAAGGTAAGTGATCATTTCTTTACAAGTTTACTATGTAATAATATAAGATTCATGTTGATTATTTATGTCTTTGTTATAGATGATATTGATTGAGTAGGAATTAGGACTAGGGAGATATCTTAATCTAGGAGTCTAGGACCCAGTGATCTATATTCTATCATCTATGATTGCATCTTGAACAAAATGACATTATTTTTGTAGCTTTTCATTCGTGAGAGATGTCGAGCAAGAAGAAGTTGTCTGAGGGTGGTGAAGGGACTCAAGGGAGGTCAAGGCCATCAAAACGAAGAAACAATAACATAAAGTCGTACTTTGGCAATGTTGGCGGTCCATTGCATGTAGCTACAACATCAGAACCTGTACCATCTATTGACTTGCATCACAATGGCACGGATGATATTCCAGGGAATACCCAATGTAGCAGGAATGATGACAATGACACCGATGATATTCCAGGGAATACCCAATGTACTGGGATTGATGAAAATGCCACATATGATGTTCCAAGGAATACCCAATGTACCGGGAATGATGAGAATGCTGCAGATGATGTTCCATGGAATATCCAATGTACCGAGAATGATGAGAATGCCACAGATGATGTTCGAGGGAATACCCAAGGAAGCCAGAATGATGACAATTCCATAGATGATGTTCCAAGAACAAATGATAATGAAGCTAATGAAGTTATAGAAATCAATGAAGATGAAGATCCTGCAAGTACACGCAAGGGGAAAAGAAAAGCCAAATCAAAAAAGGGGCGTCAATGGGAAATATCAAGGAGTTTTCAGATTGATTGGGTATCAAAATTCCCATTCATTGAACCGGTGGAGAATAAAAACAAAGATGAACCTCCCACAGAATGCAAGTGTAAGATTTGCAATTGGAAATATCATAGGGAGAAGAGGTTGCAGTTAAAACTTGACACCATAGAAAAACATATTGCCAAAGTTTATGAAAAACAAATCATAGATGGACAGGAAAAATCAATGAGAAGATGGAAAACTAAGGAAGAATGTCTTCATGTAAAGAATTCCCTCGAATATGAAGCGCATTTGCAAAGAAAGATGAAGATTCATGTAGGTGGAGGTTCAATTGAAGCTCAATTTGGAAAGATGATGGGAGAATTACAAATGACAAAAACTGTTCAGTTGGGTGTTGTTTTTCATATTTTGAGAAGAGGGTGTCCTATGACAGACTACCCTGAATATAATAGTTTATTATCTTTTATGAGAGTTCCTAATTTTCCCAACACACACTGGTCAATAAACAGTGGATGGGAATGGGCAAGTTCTCTTGCTGAGGTGGAAAAATGTGATTTACAGGAAAAAAATAAAAGAGTCAACTTTTATTGCATTATCTCTAGATGTAGTTATAGCAATAGATAATACTTCCTAAGTATGTATGCATGTGGATACTGTGGCAAATCATGTCCACCAACCTCATCTACTCTCTATTTATAAAATGAAGGATAATGCAACATCACAAAATCTATTTGAGATAGTTAAGAAATCTTTGAATGAAATTAGAGGTATGGATGACTACACAATTGTGAGAAAGTTGGTGTGTGTAGAGGCGGATGGAGCTTCAGTAAGTTAAGGTCATAGGAATGGTCTGTGTGTGAAGCTACAAACTTCTATTTCACCATACATGATTAGCATTCACTTCATAGCCCACAGAATGAATTTAGCATTTAAAATTGTGAGCAAGTTTCCTGCAGTATCAAAAGTTGAAGATCTAGTCTGTGAGCTCTACTCATACTTCTGCCGAAATCCCAAAAGGATTTTGGAATTTCAACATTTTGTTGAGGGAATAACTGCAAGAAACAAGCTTCTTAAGGATGTTGATACCAAATGGATCTTCTTTCTTGAACCAGCTAAAAGAGTTTTTATAGAATATCAATCCTTGATTGGTTTAATGTACGAACATTGTTTCACAGTTGATAGGGCTCCTAACCTCTTACATAGGTTAAGTGACATAGAGACACTCATCATTTTAGCTGGTATTCTTCCCATGCTAGAGGAAATGAACATGATTATGAAAAATGCCCAAGAAAAGACTATGTATATTTCTAAATATACTAGACTGCGTAGAATGATATGCATGACCCTCGATAATTTATATCTATCAAGCCAATCCTTCATAAGTCCAAAATTTAGTAGCTGGCATTTGATAACAAATGTGACCAATAATGCTAAATTTTTACTGTTTAATGGTAGTGGGGAGTTATGTGTCTCTGCAAAGGGATTTGAGATACCAATGTACTATTTAAACAAGGTCAAGCACACTATCAGAGAAGAACCTATTTCAAGGGAAGCTTTTGACAAGATTGTTAATTCTGTAAGTACTACTTTAAAGAATATTGGGAGATCTCTTTCCTCAGAGATTAGAGATCGATTCCCTCGTGATGAACTGCTTGAAGCCATGTCTATAGTGTATCCTCAATATTGGATCAACTATGAGCCAACTGATTTTCACAACAAGATAAAGACCTTAACAAATCATTTTTGCAAAAGTATAGAATTCAATGGACAAGTAATAGAAGGAATTTTAAATCAAACTAAGCTCAGTGATCAATCAGGTCGATTTGCAATTTCAATGAGGGAACAATTTAAAGTCATGGAGGCTCCCCACCAACATGGATCGATAACAAAGCTTTGGGCAACCTTAAGTCAAAGCGAAATATTGTGTGATACATTATCAGAATTTTTCAAACTTGTTGATTTATGAGAGAGTTTTTAGTGCATTAGGGTTCTTGAAATCAAAGATAAGAAATAAACTTGACAAGAATTTGGAAAATTGCTTGAGGATGTATACAACTAGACATGATATCTAGAGTTTTCCTTTTGATAGGGCACTCGCAATCTAGAGGTCCGCATGTGAAAGAAGAGGGTTGTGCAACACTTCAAACAATAATAGCATACAAGATAGTGACACGATGAATACCAGTAGCACATATAGTGGTAGTGGTGATGATGAGACACTCTTAAGTGGAGATATGGAGATAGAAGAAACTGAAGAACATGATCAGGATGATTCTGGATATCATGGTCAGAGGAAGGATCGGAAGAATCTGAATGACAAGTTGATTTGGCAATTTGAAGGGATTTAGAAGCTACTAGGTATTTATACTGTATTACATGTTCTATACTCCAAAATGTTGTTGATGGCATTTTATTTCAATTTTTCTAGTTGTGATGTACAATTTTTATTTTCGATCAAAAAAATTAATATTTTCATTTATTATTGTGTGATTCTAATAATTTTTACAAGCTTTTAACTAAATGTGATGTAATTTTTCTTCTCTATAACCACAGTAGTGTTTCATTTGTTTTCCTTTATTGCATTGTGATGGTTTTTTAAAATTCCTAGGCTCCAGCTCTTGTAAACTATAGAATAATGCGTTGCATTACCATACTTTGATCAGTTCCTAAACCAACTCTACTTAAGAATCCTTGTAATCACTTAGAACACTCAATATCTTCTTCAAGCATTAAATTTACTTTGAGTAAAACCAATAAGATAAATATTCAAACACTAAATTTAGGTTCCTCGGTCATAGCGTTTTATCAATTTTAAAATAGCAGACCCCAGTAGATTATTCCATGATGTCCAGCAGAACATCCTGGTGGTGCTTCCTTAGGATTTAGGGCTTCTGGTTTGCTTGGTTTCATCTATTTGAATTTTGAATCCCTAAAATTCTAAGTGTTTATGCTTTGTGCTTCCTGCGCTTTTTCTTCTTTCGCTCTGTTAACTGTCTGTCGAAGGTTACCGGTCGCTTAAGTCACAACTTAATGTCTTCACACCCGTGAGTTGATCGGCCCCTAATCCTAGCCTTACCTACTCTCTCCCGTAAAAATCAAAGCCTTAAGTCTTAGGTTAAAGCTTAATAAAGTGCATTTCATAGCTTCGCAACACATTTTTCATGACATCACACCCCCCAGCGACGATGCGAAATGACTGCCATATGTCAACCGATATGACAGTGGTCCACAGAAGAACTTTTGATCCAACGGCTATGCTCCATAGCAGAGGTATCTCTCTAAGGATAATATTCACTGCGTTGTCACGAGATGGTGACACGTGGCACTCCTCTATTAAAGAATTGAAAAACAAGTGGAAGGTGGGTGCATGGGGGCTTAATCGTACTGTCGCATGGTAGGTAAATGGTGGGCCATTTCTGGCCACGAAGTGTGAGGCACCACGCATCCAGTCCAGACAAAAAGGCGATGTGATCTGCGGAGAGGGTACAACTGATTCGGCTTATTCTGATTGGTCAAGGTCTTTTCAAAGGTGGTGATGAAGATTTTCAAATCTAGTCACATGATCTCAACCATTGATTGGAGAACATAAGGAAAGGATCAACAGCCCCATTTTAAATTTCCTACGAATGAGGATTTTCAATTGTTTGTAGCACAAACTGAGTAATGGTCATCACTGCCACCATTAATACTGCAAATGGCAATAAATACAACATTATAAGGGCATAATTTAGGGCATTGTCTGTCATTTTTTAGAGCACAGTTGCATTCCCAGCAAAAGGAACTTCGAAACGAGCAAGTTGATGTGATTCCAAGCCTCTATTAGTGTCAAAAACTAGTAAGTGGCTTATGTTCCTCTATGTCTCATCAATTCAGATATCCATTTGTTTCAAAGTGTTAAGAAGTAATTTATAGTTGCAGAAGCCCTAAGTTAATTGCATAAACACAATTTAGAAGGATGAGTTAGTCTAGTCAACCTTCCACCTCAAAACATAGTCTAGACGAAGACCTCATGATCCAATGTCCCGGGTCATTGAGGAAAGTTGCAACAGGGCTATGACAAGTAGGAAAAAAAGATAAAATCTATGATTTGTGTGTGAATTGTAGAGATGCTAGGATACTCATATTAGCATGGAACCTATTTGAGCATTGGCATAACAGAGAAGACTATAGAGCCCCTATTTGCCATGCCTGGAAGCTTGATTTGGCCAAGTTGATTTGCCCAAACATCTTTGTCAATCTAGACCTGGTCAGAGCAATTGCAAGTAGATATGACCCCAAAACTAGGTTTGTTCTGTCTAGAAATGGTTCTATCCTAATTAGATTCACAAAAGCCTATATATCAAATGTGTTCAAATTAGACCCTGCTGCCAGTATGCCCATTGACTTGAATGCCTTCAAAGAAAAGTATAAGATTGTCAGATATTCCTATAGATCATTCAATCTGGCCAACCATAGACCAAGGGGAGTTGATGGAGGCCTGGTAAAAATTTCTGACAGAGAAGAGGAGCCCTTCCATTGTAAATTGTTCATGGAATATTTTGTCAAAACTTACCATAGTTTATGCCATGTGCTTGGGAGGGATGCAGCTGATAGAATGCCAGTATCCTTGATGATGATGGCAATTTGCATTCAAGATCTTGGAACCAGACATCCATATGACTATGCAGGTTACTTGGCTGAGAAAATACACAAGCAAATGGTGACAATAAAAAACAACCTATATATTGTAGGTCCCCATGTGGAATTCACATGGTATTCTTTGATGAGCCACATGATCCTATTCTCTCTGTCTGGCCATTGGCAGTGGCATAAAGATTTACATGTGAGGATGATAGATGAACAAGGCAACATGATGCCAGTACAAATGTGGACTTGCATGCCTGACATGCATTTTAAGGATGCTAGTTATGTTGTTTTTGAGGAGCATTTTGTAAGGAAGGTCTTAGGTTTCTTGAAACCTGAGGGGGACAGAATACCTAAAGAAGTTAAGGATTTCTTGAGACCTTTGGAAAGAGCCCCACACTTGAACATAGAATAATTCTACATGCAAATACTACTTGCATTAGGATTTATGGGTGTGAATCTCCACCTTACACTCTGCCTAAGTTTGTGCCCAAGAGGCTTGCCTTCATGGAAATCATAAGGCAATTAAATGAAGCTGACAAGGAGCATTTCAGAAAGCAGAAGAAGGGGTCACTCATCCCTACTTCATTGAAGCTCAGTGATTTTATAACAATTGATAAGAATGGATTAGATCATATTGACTCCATGCTTCAGTATTATAGGATGGATATGAAGCAAGTGAGAGCATTTGACCCTGAGGGTTTTATTCACAAAACAAGGTTAAAGGTCAGTAGGCCTAGTTACCCCCACCGAGTCATCTTCAATGAAGATATAGTAAGAAATTGCCAGTCAATGCAGGAGATATATATCTTTTGAGAAATAAATGGAATGCAGTGATTGAGGGATAGAGGATGAAGAGAAATGCCAATCCTGCATACCCTGGGGCTTTTACTGAAGTGCAAGATCCGATAAGGAGAATTGAGATTATCTTTTCCAAGGAAAAGGAACTAATAGCTAATGCACCTGCAGGTGAGTAGAGGCCATCTTACCAGCCAAGTAGTTCTAGGGGTAAGTATGTAAGAGAAGAAGAATCCCCTGATTCCCCTACTCCAAAGAGAACAAAAATCATTGACCTTGAGGCAAAGGTGGAGACAGAAGTTGTGGAACAGATGGAAGAAGCAGTAGAAGAACAAATTCAGGAGCCTCCTCATCAGGTGAGTTCCCCATTAAGGATAAGGCCATACTCTTCACCAGATAATAGGTTAACAAGTTCAACAATTAACAATGAAGTTGATACAGAAGATATGAGAGTACTGACATGTAACCAATTTATTGCAGATGATGCATTTGTCAGCACACCTGAATTCAGGTCATTCGTGCTGAGGACAAAGAATGAAGAATTTCAAAGTAGAATTGAGGAAGCAAGGAGTGGTGCTGACCCCTCTAAGTATGATACTATTGCTCAAAGGGTTTTGAGTGAGGTTAATAAGGATATCAGTGCAATAACCCTAGAGGGGGGTAGGGTTCTTGTAGCCAGAAGCAACATCCTACTACTACCACATTGGACTCTATCAGATGCAATTGCATTTGATACCATAACAAGGGATGACTCTGATATAATAGAGGAACAAGTCAGCAAAGCTTTGCAGGGTGTTGCATTTGACCCAAGGTTTGAAACATTGGCAATTTGGGCATTGGCCCCCAGTGATAAGAAACCAAAAGTTGGTTTGGAGAAACTGACTGGCAATGTCATAATTAGAAGGGTGTCAAACACCCCTGTCCCTCAACCTGCCAGTCTAAATGTGCAAACTACACAATTTGCTAAGACAATGACAATTAAACTGTAGAAAGACTATAATGAATTGTTAGAGAAATATGTAGTGGTCGTGGCCAAGTTGAACAAATATGAAGGGCAACCACAATTAGAGCCACGTCCATCTCAGAGTTCCCCTATCATTCAGACTATAGAGTCACTTCCAGTTGACATGTAGTGCCCCCTCGTCATTGGCTTGTGATAGTGGTAATTCTGCATTGCTCTCTGTCAATTGGCGACAGTTGTTAGTCGTTCATTGCATTGATTCAGTTATGAGATAGTTGAATAGTAGGTTATGACTTATGTTTGACTAGTATAATTAGATAGGTGTTATGAGTTCATGATGGCATTACTATTATTTCAGTTATGATGCGAATTAATGTCATCATGTGTCATTTGACTTGTGGTATTTGAATTCAGATAGAAGATGTTATGATATTGTGTCAAGAGCAGAGACGGTGTAGTATTACTCGCTTCGAGTACCCTACTATGCCGTGATTCTCTGACTCTGTGTGTGTGTTGACATATATGTGTTTGATTTTATTCAACCAATTGCTTGGATGTAGGTTGCAGGTACCGAACCTTGACTCCACCTGATATAGCAGGTTCGAGCGGGTTCTTACACCAATGGGTATCAGTGATGGGGGATAATGTGAGGTCTATTCCACTAGGTCGGTCCTTGTCTTATGTTGTGGTCTCGAGTTGTGTTGTGTCACTTGGTCCTTGCTTGGTTATTATTGGTTGTCTTGTGTCACTTGGTCCTTGCCTAGTTATTATTAGTTGTCTTGTGTCGTGGTGTAGAGTTGAGTTGTGTTTTATAATGTTTAATTTGTTCATGTGTGGTTGGAAGATACTTTATTGAATTAGTGTTATTAATAATGCTCCTATTATGTTTATTGGATAATATTCGTTTGGCTTAGAACTTGGATTGATACCTTGGTTAAATTTTATAATAGATTAGAATTATTATTGCTGTCCAAAAGTATTTATGTCATAATTGGAGTCACGGGTAATTAGTATTTATTTGGTGCAGTATGCGAAATTAATGCCTTGAGTTGTCAATTTTGAATTTGGAAGATTGGGATCTCTTTTTATAGAAAATTTTTGAATTTCTCAGAGGAGTGGTTTGTTGGATAACGGATGCATGTTTGCATTAATTTTATGAGTTGAACCATTTTTATATGGGAAAAAAATTTTGGTTGGGAGGGGAGTTGGAAAGAGCACAGAGATATTGGGGAGAAGAATAGAGAAATTGGTTGCAGGAGTTGGAGAAAGTTTGGGGTGGGACTGAATTTTGGGTATGTGATTTGTCTCTCTCTGTGAATTTACAATTGTTGTAGCTGGTAAGTTATATTTTATTGCAGCATGTTCTATGTGTGAAACTAGTATGTCTTGTGTTTGAAACTTGCATGTAACTTGGAATTAATTGGAATTTAAATTATCCTTGTGTGCCCTATGAGATCGAATGTTGCTCCAATCTATGTAGATTCCTCCAAGATGGATTCTTCTAGTTTAGCCTTTGTCTCAATCCTTTTGAAATCATTAGCTAAATCATCTATAACCCTGCATTTCTCAATCCTGTAAAATAGATGACTCAATGTTAAGCTTTAATCAAACTCTTGTCCTTGTCATTTTTGCATTTTTATCTCACATTTCTATCTCTTTGATAGAGGTGAAATGCCTTGTAAGAAGTGGTTTGGTCTTCACATATATTTTCCTTGGCAACCTGTTAGTGCTTGCAACCATTGATTTGGTTCTCATATTATTCATGTTTCCTTTTTACCTTGAATGCCTTGCTTTTATCTATGTATCCCTGGCGAAGATTTTGTGACTCCAACACTACTTTCCCTAGAAAGCTACCCTGCAAGCGTGTCTAGGAATTTGACCAAATCTTGTGAAGTTTTCTTCACAATTCCCTTCAAATCTGCTTTAGAAATTTCTTGTTGGCTGAAAGATACAATTTAAATCGTCTTTTGCAATAGATTTAAAACTCAGGGAAGCTCTGGCTTTATTCCTTAGGAAACAATTTAACTATATGGTATTTCACACAATTTGTGTTACCTTAGCAATAGAAGTCTCTATATGTATTTATGCTATTGTAGATTAAAAAAACTTCAGTTTTTTTTCCATTGACCATATGGCATAGGAGACCCCATCTCTATTTTCTCCTTGTGATTAAAAATTTCTGCTTACTTCCCTAGACCGTACGGCTGTTAGAAATCTTATGCAATCTAAATTTTGAAGTTTTGCTGCCCTCTCTTGGGGATGTTGTACGGCTGCCATACAGCCCTCTCCTTGCCTTCTTTTGGATGAAATTTGCTGTTCTTAATTCACCTGTAAATCTGCAATTTATGTGAATCATTGGCCTCCTCCTTGGTTTCTCTGGATCTTATTTTGTGCCTGAAATTTCTGGTTCTTACCTTTCCTTTAAGCTTGCAACTTTTGTGAATTGTTTGAATTCCTCTTTGACTTCTCTGTATCTTGTTCGAGCCTGAAAATTATTTTAAAAAAAATATATGATTTCATCTTGCTTGAGCCTGAAATATATTGAATAAAAATGATGTGATTATACCTTGTTTGAGGCTGAAATTTATTGAATAAAAATGATGTGATTATACCTTGCTTGAGCTTGAAATTTATTGAATAAAAATGGTGTGATTGTATCTTGCATGAATCTGAAATTTATTTAATGAATACCATAGGATAGAAATCTTGAAATTTATTTCAATTTGAGCTCATAGAAAAAAAAAATATAAAATAAAATAATTGTTGTGCTTGTTTTTAAATAGGATGCTTGGAGGAGATCTTGTTTGTAGGGAAACTTCTAAATTGTGATTGTAGTTTGGATTTATTAAGTCAATATTAGGGAGAAGTTGATTTTAGAAGGTTCATTTGTTAGTAAGGTATCATTTTAGAATTTAATTTATTTAATTAATTTTGTCTTTTTATTTTTATGCAAGAAGTTTAATAAATTAAGTTTTGCTCATTTTATTTTATATAATTTTGCTATTGTCATTCTCTAATTCAGTTATTTAGAAAATTGTAATTTTAGAATATATTTAATGGAAAGAAGTCTTTTTTTTTAGAAATAGATATCATGGTAGTTTCTTTTATTAGAATCTTAAGTGGTAAAATAATAGATGGCAATCCATGATCATAGGAAAATACATAAGTTTGATTTGATATTATAAGTGGTTAATTGTTAGGAAATCTTATAGGTTATAGGAGTTGTTTGAAATTGTAGATGCTTATTAATAATTTATGCTTATAGTTATTGTTTTAGAAATTGGAAACTATTGGAAAATTGGAATAGGAAAAAAAGTATTTATGCATAGTTAAAACATTATTTTAAAAAAAATATTATTTCTTGTATTCAAGTGATTGTTAGGTTCTTGAAATATATTGTTCTTGGGTTATAACATAATGGTGTGTAATGTTAGATATTGTTTTAAATCAGTTGTAAATCAAATTATTATTCTTTCTTCTAGTCTCTTTTAGGTATAAAGGACTAGACTTATACAAAATAAATGATGAATGGAAGTCTATTATTTTTTTTGAAAGAATTTATATAGTTATAGTTGTTTCTTGTTACTAAATTTGGTGGTTTTAGATTATGGAATTAGGTGTTTGTATAGAATCTTTGTTAGTGAGTTCGGTGGTGCCTCATTTGAATATAAATAGATGTATACACTTTCCTTTTATATATGCTTATTGGTAATTCTCTACGGTATCAAGTTAGTTAGAAATTCAATGTTTTGATTTGAATTAGAAAGTGGTTATATTTATGTAATTTTAAGAAAATCTATTTATGAATGATGATGGTAGAGCTTGTAGTTTAAGCTTGTAAGGGTTTAGATTAGTAGTTGGGGGTAAATAGTCTATTTCAATAGTAACATTATGTAATTAAGGATATTTATCCTATTCTCATGGATCTGTTCACTAGAAATTGTAGATTGGAAGATTCTTGATGGAAAAGTTGTGATATTGGAAAAATATATATTACAGTTGTTGATTATGATTGTAATTGGTTTAATGTTAAAAAAAAAAGATTTTTGCTTATTGTAAATAAGTACTTATAGATGTTTTAATTAAAAATGGTAAGTGGCAAATCCTAAATGGTAAGTTACCCTATTTAAGTTTATAATGATTTGATTTATGGGATTATTATATGAGCTTGTCTTGGCTTTTGTTTATATAAGGATGTTCAGTTTCTGGTTCACCTTCCTTGCCTTATTAATTCCTAGAATGGTGAAGTTTTGCTATTCGTGTTAACTTGATGTAAGTTGATTTCTTGATTGAATCTAGAGTCCTTTGAACCTCTTTGCTTTATCTCCTCCTTGGTCCTATCTTATGTTTATATTGAACTATTGTGTTACCTTGGGGTGGAGTTTGATCTATGTTGGTTTGTTGTGAAATAAGAATCTTGTGTGATGTCATGGCCACTTGTTGTCAATGTGGAAGTGTTGACCTTGTCTGATTATGGTTTTTTTATCTTTGGTTGGACCTAACTCTAGAGGTGAGGTGTCTTGATCGTTGGTCCAGATAGTGGCATGTCAATGTAATGGGATATCTGGATTTTCATATTTTTGTAATGAATGAGAATGGTCTCTTGAATATAGTTCTTGGTTTGTTGATGGTATTGCTTCAAATTTTGATGGGTTTCTATGGACTTATTGTTGTGGCCTAGTGAATGGTGTAAGTTATGGCTCGGATCTGATTGGTGATTATTACCTGTATGTGTGGTATGTATGTTTGATCAGAGAACGCTAAGGGAGTGGCTTTCATGGTGGGGCCAGTGCCTAGTGAGAGGTCGCCTGGGTAACCCCATGGAAGTTGTAAGCATGTGGAAAACTTAATAACTTAATCAAGAGGGTTGGGGTATTAAAACACTTAACAAGATAAGTAAGAGACCTCACCCATCCCTTGAGTGCTCTCACAGGCTAAGGATGGTATGAGAAGGCCTGGTTGGCAAGGTCAACCTCCTTGTCTCCATGAGAGGACCTGTCGGCTCCGCATGTGTCACCCTATGGGGCCGGCACCTAAAGAGAGGCTGCCAGGGTAACCATAGATGGGGGCCGGCTTCTGGGGATAGATAGCCTGGGTAACCCATGTTAGGACCATGCGATGACACTCTCCTTACGCAGTTCTGTTGTTTCTTGGTAGTACCTCTGGAGTGATGTCTTGTCTTGTGCAGCTTTGATGATATGGTCGGTTGTGTCAAGTCAGTTATTGTTCTTTTATTTTTGGATGTTGTTTCTTGGCTTAGTGGAATCCTTGTCTTTTTCTCCTAGCTCGGAGGGGTGGACCTCAGGGTTCCACATGGTTGGGTGGTAAGAGCTATCCATTGGTTTTTTTTTGGAGATGCGGTTCGAGTTCTGCGCAGAGGTGTTCCAGTTCCAGTTTGCTTCCTACCTTCGGTGGTGTTGTATACTTTCTTATGCATTCTTTTGTAAACCGACAAGATCGGTCTTGTAATCTTGTAATCTTGTACTAAGACCTTGATAAATTAACTATCTTGCTAATGTAAAAGTTGATTTGATTTATAGCAGTAGTAAAATGGTTATCACTTGTGTGGTTTATACTTTATATTCTCTAATGTAGTTATGTTTCCCTAGAGGAGTTAGAAGTGCACGTTTCTTCATGTCATGTATTATGACATCTTTGGTTACTCTTATTGCATTTACTTGCTTCAAAAAAAAATTAGTTCTGTAATTTTGTACTTTTAGCCTTGCACTCTAGGGTTGCATGACGGGGCATTACATGACACACAACCTCTCCTTTCATAAATCAGAGAATTGAAGGAGGATAACAAAAAATTGAAAGAAGAAAAGGAGAACAAAGTAAAGGACATGGTCACCAATTTGATCAAAAATAGAGTGACCAAAATCTTGTCCAGAGTGGAGGAGGCCTAGAGGACTTACTCAAAATTAAGGATAGCCTATGAGAAGCATGAATCTGATAAGTAGAGACTATCAAGTGTGAAAGTGAAGTGGCTACCAAGAACTTTAGAGGTCAAATATTTTCTTAGGTGTTCTAGATTTGATGCAAATTTAACTCCTGAGTTGAAATTGGTGTCAGATATACTGAAACATTTTAAGGATGTGGCCAATTTTCAATTAAAATTGGATACAATTTTGAGGGAAAAGATACAGGCAATAGAAATGATGGACACTAAATGGTTGCCACATATTTTGGAGGCTGATGGGAAGGCTAAGGACCTGGACAAGTGGAAGAGAGAAATAATAGATAATGGTCATCAATTAATTCCCACTTGTTGTGATGAAGGCAATCCAACCATGCAGGTGTTGGGTTTATCACTTGACAAGTTGCATTTCATTGAATTAACTTTTGGTATATTCTACAAGAATGTAAAGTTTATTTTTTATGCCAACTATGTCAATCATAATGGCAAGATCACAGAGGTTATCTCATTCCCCTAGCCACTTGAAAAGACATGCAGTGAATGGAAGGACAAGTATGGGTCACAGGATTGAACAAGCCAACCACCTTTTCCCAAGCATTAATGATGAAGATCTTCAGGTGGCTACACATCTCCCAAAGTCCATCTACTCCTCTTTTCTTCTCTCAAATGAAATTAATGTTTTCAATGCCATGCTGGCGGTGCATTGTATCCAAAACCTATTTGAAATGACAATGTAATCAATGTTGAGTACACATTCTTGGTCTATAAAAGAACGGTGTTACTCATTCTTGTGTGGTTGGAAGATTTTAAGAAATTTTGAGAAGTAAATAAGATACAAATACTACTTTGTAATGTTGTTGGAAGATTGGGGAAGTTTTGAACAATGAAATATAATACAATTATGATAGGTTGCCCATATTTTTGGAGTTGTAAGTTTCAGTTTCTTGCATATTGCATGATTTTTCATGAGCATTTTATCAGTTCTAGATTGAAATATATGGATAATGTTGTAGCATATTATATTATTAATATACACCATTAGAAAATATTTAATATGAAGTGGGAAATTAAATGATATAGATAATTTCAACACATAAAAGGATTTCAGTGTTATATTGATTTTCAAATGAACATTGAAGGTCTGAAGGAAATTTGATTACATTGAAGACTGAAGTATTAAATTTACAATGTACAATAACTTGCTCAAAACCAACTCTGCACAATGCTTTGTTGGAACTTGGAAACACATGTTTTTTATTAGATAAGCGGCAAGCCAAGGGTGCCAAACCCATTACAAAGTAGCCCCTAGGGCAGTCCAGATAGACAACAAAAAGAATGGATGCCAAAAAGCTAGAGACAGCAGTCCAACAACCTAGTCATTCTAGTATTGATGTCATTGGAAGCACATGTTACTAAATCATTGTATCAGCTTTTATAGAGTGCTCCACTCTTCATCTGATGGAAGTGTAAGTTTTCTTAACCCATGGTTACTAAGTTGTAACTGTGATAATATTTTATAACTGATATTGTTACTTAACTTGAATGTATCACTCAAAGTTGCATTCAAGGTTATCAACGATAGGATGGAATCCATAAAAATTATCTCATCAAGATTTTGAGGAAACTGGTCCTTGTCGAAGTTCATTTTATCCTCCATCTTCTTTTTGAAAGCATCCTTTCCAATGTATCGATATGATGGGTCAAAAGCCACCAGCAAACCAAGCTTCTTGAATGTTCTACATTTGTTTGCAGTTGCTTTGTCAATAACGCAACTTGTACCAAAAGTTCATGTGCTTGTTCCATCTTCGTACATTTTTCAATGATAGTTGAGGCCTTTATTGTGGCATCAATACAGTTCTGAATTCCTTTGGATTCCAATTCTTCACCACTAACTATGTAGATTGATCGCAAAATTTTGTTTGCATCTGATTGTCTTGAAGTTGCCATGTCTCCATTTTCAACAATGTATTGTTTGAGTGTATTACTACATAATACTAGATCATAAATGAATTCAAACCTTTTAGACAAATCATCAATCCTCTTCATTATTTTCTCCCAAACATGTTACTTTTTATATAAACCATTGTGTTTCTATATAATTCAGATACTTTGTTTTGGTAGGATTTTATTCCATTCTCTGCATTCTTCAGTTTTTTCTGCAAATTTTCAGAGAATTTTCTCTCTCTCTCTCCACATTTTCTTGCCACATATGTCCTACTTTTTCTAATTGCTCTAATATGGTATTTGCTTCAATCAAGGATTGTTCTAATTTTTCTGAATTGACTGTTTGAATAAAATAATTTGTTTTACTTTCACTTAACATTTTCTTCAGTTTATTCACTTCCTCATCTATATGTTTATTCACTTCACTTGTAGATGTAGAGTCAGAGTTTTTTATCCTTTTCTCTAATTCTTTGGTCTTGTTCTCTACTCCTTTCGTCTTGGATTTTTCACTTTCTATGTCTACCTATAACTTTCCTATAAGAGTCTCTAGCCTGTTACGTAAATCATAAAGTCAAATGAAAAAGAGCAATATGAATGGAATTAACATCACTGAATATATTTTCCTTCTGTTGTAACTCAATTACTAGAAGATGTGACCTTTCTATCTTACAACTCTAATTTGTAGACAATATATTCAACAAGGTTACCAGGAAATTAAAAACAATCATATCTTTTTTCTATCTCTCTTGCTTTAGCAATGATGTGTACACCACTTCGTTGTTCTATTTTGATACATTAATTTTGTCAAAAAAATTTATTCCAAAAAAATCCACTTGGATGGTGCTCACCTCATAGTCAGATCATTGTATCTGGTCCCCTGGATTATCTTGAACTTTGGGCACAATAATCATGTAATCCATTTTTTCGTTTTCCAGGTCAAATGTAGTCAATACCCCAGTTGTTGCAGGCTATGAAGTTGAAGTAGTCTCTATCTCTAGCACTTGCTTCTTGTGACTTTTAGATAATTTTGCTTTCCTTTCAAACTCAGCTTTGTAATCACAATCTGTGACACTTGACATAAATTTGAATGGCGAAGGAGTAGTTGTAGTTTTGGCAGCATCTCTAATTAATTGTGGCTGAGTATTAGCCATTCTTGTCCCAGTCATACTAATGATAGGAGGGGTGTACCTTCTGGAAACAACTGCTTTGATGTGGATGTGGAATCAAAACCTGCCATAACCTTCTGCTTCTTAGTCTCACAAGGCCTTCCTATTTAAGTTTGTCTATAGTTTCATTTAATGTTGTTGATGGCCTCTTCTGAGTTTGTTGTTGCATCTCTTGATGACCACTACTACTACTAATACCTATACTATTGCCAGATTTGCCACCAGTAGCACTAGAATGTCCACCATCTCCTGCAAGAAAAGAATGAGAAACATGTAGATTAGAAGACCCTTGTAGTATTGTTAGTGATTGAATATCTCTCTGAGGATTTAAAGCTGGAACAAATCTAATCACCTGATCTGTATGTGTATACCCTTTGGCTTGTTCATCACCTCCAATGTCGAGTAGAAGATCATTAGGTTTTCTAGGGTATAACTCTGGTACCATCCAAATACCGTCTTCTGTGGGCCCCAAACCACCACCTTCATAACCCAATTTTTGGGCTATTGATGCCCCTTTAGTAAATGTTTGTCTTGTGGTCTAACTCATACAAGGTTTGAATACATAGGCACTAAGATCTTTGGCTTGGTTTTCATCCTCATCATCACTTTCAACATTAGTTGTTTGAGCTTCAGAGGGATGCTCTTTATCCCACAATTTGTTGAACTCTTTATCTTTTGAGTCATCTTCGAGATCTGCAGTAGCTTTTGGATCACCAAGATCCTTCCTCATAGACCAAAAGGCAGAAATTTTTGACGGTGACCAATGTTCCTCTATACAAGCTTGTTTTAGAGTTTATGGAATTTTTGTACACTTAGATTTTTCAGCAGCTTTTGTATAGAAATTGTTGAATCCCTTGTTTGCCAGTGCATCTCTCTATGTTTGTGGAATTGGATGCAATTCCATTATTTTTTATGATAATTTTTCAAAAGAAATACCTCTTTGAGCAGCACTTTCTTCCATGACTTTTCTCACCTCCTCCCAAGAATTCTTGTTTTTCAACATTTCTAGCAGGGGTTTACTTTCATGTTGAATTTTAGTTGGAGCATTCTTATTGGCTATAAGCCTTCTTTTAATCATGTCACATGGGTCATACTGCCAGTGAGAGTCAACATCAAATTTAAAAAGTTGTAGAATTTCATGTGCCACAGTGAATGCTTTTCTCTCAAATGTGAACCCTCCACATGAAAAAGATAAGGAAGGAAATATGCTCTTCTTTTCTTGACTAACAAAGTACAACTAATCAATTCTCTCCATCTGTCATATGTAATCCAATGCAAAAACCCTCTCTATCACATGTATTGGAAGTTTGTGGGGTTGTGCTCCTCATCCATAAAATCTTAGGACAGTATATTCCTCCATGAAGTACTAGTCAACCAATTGTATTTCTTTTCCTAGTTGAATGTAATTTCTACAAGACTCGGGCAATCTAGGCATTGGAGTATTTGTAATGTTTTTATACAATGGAGCCAAAAAGTAGTCCACAAAATGATTGTAGTTCTTTTGATTATGATACATCTTTATCTTATGGGTCCAATCCAGTAGTCTAATTTTATCTTGTTGATGCTAAATTTGAAGCTTGTTGTCCTGAAACATCCCAACGAACTGCACTAGAAAAAAATAGCACAAGTAGGTTGTGAACCTAAATGTCTTTCTGTTGGCATTGTGAGTCAGAGGTTCACTTTGGCTTCATTTAATCATTAAAAACTGACAATGCATGGATTCTGCAATGTGCTCAAGAAATCTGTATTTAGCAGGTGGCATGAATTGATGGATATTGTATACCATTTCAAGGAGGCTTGCATGCACTTCACTATTATTATCTAATCCAAGGCAAAACACTAGCATGGAAACAGTATCCTGGACCCATGATCTAAAAATATCAATTTTATAAGGAGGCTTATGATTCTGATTGAGTTGGACACCATCTGTTGTTAGAGATTTGATAAATCTTTTTTTGTTATTTTCACTAACTACTTCATAAGTATTAGCAAGTTTTTCTAGGTTTATGAGGACTGCTCCACATTCTTCAGTAGTAAAACCCAACAATTTGCCAAAATGTTCTCCATTAATGGGAAGAATTATTTCTTGGCTATCTTTTTTAACTATTGCTTTTCTTTTTTCATCATAATTATGGGCACACACCATGATAAATTCAAGGCAAGGGAAAACCTCATGTAACATCAAGCATCCCAATCCAACCACCCATGGTACAGTCATCCCGTTAATTGGTATTGGTTTTTTGGCTCAGGTTGTGCAGCTTGTGCTTGACGTACCTTATTCTCCAATGAAAACCTAAGTACTGAGGTAAACCTTCCAAAAATTACAGGGTCATAAATATCATGGTATTCATCTATAAAACCTAGGGCTTTAACTAGTTCGGCATAGTCTATTTTTATCTTTTTCTTTGGTTTTCCCAATTTTTGGTCTGGTAGGGCTGGTAGACATGCTTGTAAACACTCAACCCTAAACCCCAAGATTGAAAAAATTGAAGTCTCAAGGACAATAGTAACAGCAATAGTAATAGGAATAAAGTATTTATGTATTTCACTTACCCGGAAAAGATGAATACAAAGACTGGCACTGAGTGAATCCGTGGCATCGTACAATTGATATTAAAATTTCTAGTGCACTACAATCTCCTTGTCACTTGAGTCATTGACCCTCTCTCTTCCAAGTAGTATTAATTAAAATTGCTAAATGCTAAGTGCCAATTGTGAAGGAAAGTGAGTGAAACGTGGTAAATTCTTTTATTAAAGTTTAGTACAAGTATGTAGTTTTAGTTGTACACTTCTATTGAGTACTCCCACTTTAAAGTTCAAACAAAATTTAAGGATGGCATGCAATTTTGCAGCCTGAATTAATTATTTAATATAGCACATACATCGAGTAGTGGAATTGAAATTTTGAAAACTATTGTATAATCTCAACCGTTGATCTTTGTAAATCTAATGGCTCTTGATTGATTCTGGAGGTTTGAGATCACAAGTCTAGCGCTCCGGACTTTCATTCTAGAATTCAACTACACCTGTCCATTTGGCATCAAAACATTTCACTAGAGTCTGCAGCTCCTTTAATATTTATATGAAGTCGGGCCCACTTTGATGATATAATAACTAATAGAATAATAACTAATAGAATAAAATGAACACATTGACATCATTGCATCAATAATAAAGTAGAAATTATATTAACACAAAAAGATTTACACTTGGGTAATTATATTAATATAAAAAGATTTACACTCGGGAAATTATATTAATACAAAAAGATTTACACTTGGGAAATTATATTAATACAAAAACCACTCCAACGGCCAGCCCAGGCTCCAAAAACACATAGCACCAGAGAGGCTACATAGTACCATAGAAATCCCTAGCCCCTTGACTGAGCAACTCCTTAAAAACTTGCCACCCTACTAGCCTAGCGCAGAAATCACCAAAAAAAGTGGCCCTGGGAGCTCGACCACTCCTACGGCCATTGCGAGTAGAATCCCCCCGCACTCACAATGGCTACGAAGTATTCAAGCCATACCGGAGTCTCCTCTATGTCCATTCCAACTGCCTGCTGAAGAAAGTGTCTCCCACGAGCCACCCAAAACTGATGCCTTCCCAGTTGTTGCTCATTCATGTTTAGCAGGAACGATTGCCTAGCTACGCCCTCCTGTCCCTCCCGCAGCTTCTCTAGGTCTCTCGACCACGAGATACCAACCCCCAATTCTACATAAATCACCATGTCTACATCATCCAAAAGAATATCTGGAGTGAATACCTCTTGTAGAATCATCAGTGCATCCACCTTTGCCTCTCCTAGGTCCAACAAAGAAGCCAGAAAGCGTGAGGAAATGTCTTAATTTACCCTATATCTATCCTTGGAGACCAAGAAGTCTTTACCAAGGACCATCTTCACTGCCTCAAGGAAGAGTCAGTTTTGCTAGTTACAAATGTTCATCAGTCTGCCATCTCTGATACGGCCCAGAAAGGTGACCTAGCGCTTATTGCAGTGGAGCCTTATGAGAGTCTCCATGCTATATTTTGAGAAAGCCAGCTGAGTACCATTTTGCTGGAGACCTCTAGGATTTAAAGGAAGATCATTAATGAACACATGCCTCAACTGACAGATGCATTTATTCATTGTCTAGATTTTTTGTAGCGTCAATCGTCGGCTCATGTAAGGATCAACCAACAGCGATTCTCTGAACTTGTCAAAACTATTTAATAAATTAAAAATTAATGCCTGAGACAAGTATTTTGCAGCCCACCAAATGAAATCGATATCAATATATAAATTTATAATAATATCATATTTTATATAATATAATTATAATTTATTATTATATTATTATTATCACATATAATATAATATAATTATTATATATATTATAATAGTAAATATCATATATTATATAATTATTATCATATATTATATTATTATCTGATAATAATATAATATATGATGTTAATCATATAATGTAATTATTATTATTATATAGTTAGACTTAGAATAAAATAAAGGGGCTTAGGGTCGGTAATTTAGAGCAAAGGGGCCAGTAACTCAACGACAACCAAGGGGATAAAAGAACAACTTAAGTTGAGGAAATGGGCTACATAGGTCAATGATGAATTAGAAGGATAAACCCTAAACACCTTAGACAAAAACAACCGTAGTGTTATTTAATATTGAAAATTTGATTCTTTGAACCATCTATGATCTGTATACATTACAATTTGCCATTGAACTCCTGTCAATTTCAAACTGTAATTACTTCTATATTATTTAGTAAAATTTAACATCACCCTTCAAAAAGATTGGGGAATTACATCATACATGAACCTCTAACCAACCTCAAAGTTCCAAACAAAACTCCTATCCTTCGACCTTCAAACATTGCTTCGATCCTCCAAAATATTTTTGGTTCCTCTTTTCGACAACGCGTAATGAATATTTCACTGTAGTCCATAATTATCCTATTAACAAGCAATGGGTCCGTTACAAATTCAATTATGTCCTCATTCACAATGACAGTCAATGATTCACTATAGAACCTTGCTTTATATGTACAAGAAACCACTAGGCATGGGTAACAATAAGGCCAATAAAGGAGAATTAAATTGATTTTTCTCGAGGTCACTAGCAATTGAGTTGCAATACCTATTCCATGTGTTAATTCAAATCTCTAGTTTCTCATACATGCATGCATGTGTGGGAGATTCAACCCACCACCCAAAATAGAATGCATCATTTGCAAATGTTAAAAGTGTCGATTCTTGACACGATTTATTCCACTTGACAAATGCTCGTATTTCTTCATTCTGAGACATGGAAAGCAATAACATTCTGCATAGCCACACACAAAAAAAAATTTCCATCATTCTTATTACTATTCTACATCTGTGAACTAAGAACTCTATCACACAGTTAAATTCAAAATCATGAATGATCACAAAATAAGTACTTGGTAACTTACTTTCTTCGCACAACTATTGTAATGAAAGCCATTACTTTGAACTTTTACAATCTATTGATTCTTCTACTATCTGAAACTTAGTAATGCAATATAAGGTTGAAACAATAAAGACTAGCATATATACATTACATGTACTTCCATGACAAATGGGTAATAAATAACAAGCAACTCCGTTTAATTGCCTCTGTTGTACCGTGGAAATTCACATTGGCTAGTCTGTGTGGTTTGTCATGACTCACTTGCCATTAATGAACTTAATTGAGCATTGGCTAATCTATGCAGTTAAGTGCATTCAATCAAATCAATCATACCACCACTAACCATTTGATGAACCCTAGAATGAAAGATGAACAGTTGTAGTTCAATTCTGGAAGCTAGATCTCCAACGCTACACATTGCTAACAAAATCCTTCAAAATCAACTAATAGCTGTTAGATATTATTAGATCAATGGTTGACATATATATAAAATATATAATATATTTATATTGATTATTGTGCAAAGATCAAGGTGGCAGCGTGGCAGAGCGTAAGTCCTCGATTGTACAACTACAAATTTGGGAAATTGGATGTGTCAGTACTTTTGCCCCAAATAGAACTTACACCGTCGATTAGCGATCATCTGACAATCAAAATATATTAGAATATTTTCCATTTAATGACATCCACGTCGGAAGTGACCTCTATCCTTTCATAATAAATAAGGATTGTCGTGAAAAACACAATTGCACATTTTTGGGAAGGCAATTTATGCAGCTCAATTATGAATCATACAACAATACATGCCACTGAAATTAATGCAATTTATGGAAAAAAATTATTGGGTTTGCAACCCTTGTAGGTCCACATTATTCTGCATTTTCAATTTTTCACTAGTATGCTTTAGAGGAGCTCTGGACTACGTCTTCTACAGGTGTTGAACACGAGCTTTCACAACCAAGTTGGCTAATTTGTGCTCTTTCTTGCCCATTTCTTATAGTGACAAATTTGAATACTTTAAGTCAACTGGGTGGGAATTAGGAAGAACAATTATTTTTCATGAGTCTAGACTATTTGTTTACCCAAAATCCTTTGGAGATTTATTTGGCACCCTTAGTAGTTACAGAAGCTTTTGTTTACTAGTTTCTCAAAGAAGTAAAGATGAAGCTTTTGTTTATTGAGAATGATTTAGCTAAAGTGAAGGATACCGAGCTAAGTCATATAGATTTCGACTTGGAGGATTTTTGGGCTCAATTAGAGAAAAACCCTAAGTCACCTATAGCCCAAAAAATCCTAACAAGTGGGTTAGCTCATGCTCGGGGTTTGCCACCTATTTTGCCATGTCCAAACTTGGTTGTTGCATGTGCAAAGAACTATTATTCTGATATTAAGGGGAAATTTCAAGAGCATGTTGGTTCTTCTTCTGTGCATAAAGAATCAAGAACAAGAGAGCAAGGAACCTCCTAGGCTTTTGGAATTCAGAAAACTTCAACTGGTGTGGAGAAACCTCATCATAGAATTGGTTCACAATCTAGTAGTGGTGGGCATGGAGAGTAGCTTGAAGATAATAGGAAACTAAAACTAAAAGGTGTATGTGAATAGGATGGTTAGCCTGCATTCGTGAAACCACGAGCGGAGAAGAAGTTGGATGCCTTACAACAATTGCAGGCAAATCACATGACTTATGTTGTGTCTCCTTCACCTGGTAATGATTCTTCCATTTATCAACAGATTATGGATGAGGGTACTTTTAATTTTTGTTCCTTGTTTGAGAATCCAGCCTCCCTCGTATCAAATAAAATTCCCGTGCAAGATACTCTTAATCAGCTAGAGAGAGTTGTCTTGGGTGCAAGTGAGAGTGGTATAGTTTTGTCTTCCCCTTCCTAACTAAAGAAAGTTTTTGAGAAAAAAAGAAGACATCCCCCAACAGCAGACATAAACATTGATGTTGTAACTACACATAAGCCTAAGAAGGCTAAGAGGATGTCTTGGATGGTAACGGATTCTTCCTTAGGGCATAGGATCTTGGAGATTGCAGACCCCATCGGGGATAAAAATAAAAATGAAGTCACAAAAGTGGATTTCAAAATGACCAAGATTGACATGGGTCCTCCTACGGTGGAAGGTGATTTATATCATTTAAAATTCTCTCAATGCATGCTAGCAAAGAGATTTAAAGCTCAGCAATACGAGAATGCAAAGCTACAAGCCCAGGTGAATTCTCTGACATCTTTCATTTAATCTACTTTGAATATTACTTCTCAATCCTCTGATGCAACTCTGAGTGTTTCTATTGATGGAATGGATCCTAGCATGTTACAACAAATCAAGAGATATCAAACTCTAGGTAAGGCCACTGAGCAATGGTAGAGCGAGTCACCATTGATGGTTTGTTGTACATTGAGGAGGTCATGAAACTATATCCCCTCCTTTCTAATAAAAGGAAAGGGTTAATTGTAGAGTTACGAAATTTAAAGAGGGAAGACAGAAATTTGCTCACAGACTTTACAGAGATACAAGAAATGATGAAAATTGATACAAATATTCTTATAGCTGAGAAAATTTTTAATGATCCATTTGAGAATGATTCTATGTCTTGGATAGATGCACTAGAGTGGAAGAGGTCTGTGCTAGGGGATTGTAGTGGACAAATAAGAAGAATTTTGGCTCAACATTTCACTGATGTGTTTGATCTTAAAAACAATTGTACCATCTTAGATGTAGAGATTTCAGATGAAAGTGGAGAGAACTTGCTTGATGTCAAGGAAGTAAAGAAAAATTTTAAGAAGAGGCTTACTAAAGAGCATGTTACCACAGTTAATGGTGAATCACTAGGGAAGCTTGGACATATAACATCGTATCTCACAACTTTCAGGTGTGGAATTGATGATGTCTATAAGAGAGTAACAAATGCAGAGAGTATGATAGATAAGTGGAAAGTTCAGGCAAAGAACACCTATACACCAAGTGCCAAGACTTTAAAACCCATAATTAGTAGGTTCAGGAGATACAAGGTGAAACTAATAGCACAAGTGGACTCGACTGCTGCTAGTGGACAGGACAAGGAAAATGAAGCGACTTGGGAGGAAGACCAAATGACTACCACGTGATGGCATTTCTTAGTTTTATGTTATTTCTTTAAACATGCTCTAAATACTCTTGTGGCAAAAGAGTTATTATTATATATTTCAATATTGATATAATTCAGTGTTACTATATATTTCTATTATTTTCAATATATGTATTATGAATGGAAGCTTGAGGAGTTGATTTCTGAAGTCGTAAAGTTTGTGTTATAGTGGATGAATCTGTATTCTTTTTATGTATCCTTTTGAATTTTCTTTTTTTAAATGATTATCTATTAATTTTTATTAATCAGAATCGTTGTTACTTGACATTGTCTCTATTTCAGAGACTTTATGTAGAAATATGGGTGTGTTAGAACTGCAACCCAAAATGGAACTTCAACTGATGCCATTAATTCGGATGTCGTTGATTCTGATACTGAATAAATTATAAATTTTCCAAGAAGATTAGACATTATAATATAGCATTTGATATTTTTACTAGCCACACTATGACTTTTCAAAAAATTGTCAACACAATTGCCAAATATTCTATTTTATATTTTTGAATATCTATATAATTCGCCACCTAATTTATTTTTTATTTTTTAATATCTATATAATTCGCCACCCAATTTATTTTACTTTTTGGAATACAACTATAATTCGCCACCTAATTTATTATTTTTTTTGGAATACAACTATAATTCGCCAAGGAAATTTTTTTTTTTAAATCTATATACAATTCACCAGCAAAAAAGACAATGTCGACAAATTTGAAAAAATTTGCCAATGAAATTAAATTTTTTTCTTAAATAGGCATAGATTCACCAGCATTTTTTTGGCGTTGGGATAGGATTCGCCAGGATTTTATATGTTTTTTTAGGGGGGGAGTTCCTTAAAGTTATCCCTGAGGTGCACACAAGATTATTTCTTTTTCCTCCTCTTCCAGCATCTGGCTGGAACATTCGCCATCCTCCTCCAACAATTTTGCTCACCATTCTTCTCTCCTCTCATGGACTTGTATTCACCATGAACCATCCTCCTCCTCCAAAGACTCTCTTGAATCCTCTCCTCCTTCGTGGGATTTGACCCACCACAAATTGACCACCTCCACCAAAATCCCTCATCAATACCTACAGCATCCTCATACCAATCTGCATCTACAACTCCATGGAAATTAAAGATTTCCATGTTCTCTTCTCCATACTCTTCAAACTTTACCATCTCAACTGAAAATAAAACAACATCATCACAACATGCAAATAAATTTAACTCTTCATTCGCTGTTGAAAATTTTCCTTCATCACCATCAGCTGCATCATTTGTTTCTTCTTTCTTCATTATGATGCTTATCTTCTCACTTCCATCAGCAATCTTCTCAAGCCACTCTTCTTCTACCACCAAAGTCTGTGATAAAAAATCTTCTTCAACTTCTCCATCGCTACAACATCCTTATACTCTATCACTGCATCTCCCAATTTCACATCTGCATCTTCATTATTTTCCTTAGCTACAACCTCTTCAACTGCTGCAATATTGTTCTTCTCATTGAACACATGCAGAAGTACTAAGAAGGGGAGCTGAATCAATACTTATTTAAATTATTTTCTTCCAACAGTAATCAAACTAACATAAGCATTTAAAGCATGAAAAGCACCAAAACACATAAGCACACATCATAACACTAGATTTATGTGGAAAATCCTAGAAGGGAAAAACCATGGTGAGCAAGCTTCTTGGATCTATTGTCCAAATCTAGCCTCACAAATAAAACAATATTACAATTTAGTATGTATGGGCTACAACCCAAAGGAAGCTGCAACTCCCTAAATAATTACAATAACTATTCTTCAATCTATGTAACACAAAAACTTATTCAAATGTTCTTCTCACTGACTGCTAATCACTTTAGCCTTTGCACAACAATCTCACTTCTACACAACTACAATCAACCTCTGCCACAACAAAAACAACTTCAAAAACTCATCTCCATCATCACTTCACGAACACTTGCCTCCACAACAATATTACATTACAAAACTAGTCCTTTCCACATTTCATCATGAAATTTGCTTCTGCAGTAAGTATATTCGCACAATACCAATTCTATTACATACTTCACAACTTATATCACCCTTAAAAACTTTGATTCTTCATATATATCCTCTACAAGCTTCAAAACAAACTTTCTCCTTGGTCGGCCAAGATGAAATGTGTAGTATGAAATGTGTAATGGTCATAACAGTCGGCTCCCAAATATATGTGGTAAGTAAAATTCTAATGTAGTTCAAGAGAAAGACATAATCAAGTCCTATCTTACTATTTAGGAAGTAAAAAGAGGTGGATTGATTTCAAGGGTTTATGTGGAATGCTCATTTCGCTACAAACATTCCAAGGGCTTATCAACCAATTTGAATCTCCACTAAGCGAGAGCAATCACCTAATAGGTTGAGTTGCTACTTAGGAAGTTGTGGATTCTTGTATGTGTCAAACAATGTCTCTATCTAATGCTCAATTGTGCTTAGAAACCCTAAATATGCAAATTAGTAAGCAAATTATCAAATTACAACAAATCCTTTCAAACAGAGATAAGGGACAGAGATATTTAACTCACTATTTTTTGAAGTTCAGAAGGCAGGAAAGTCAGGGACACAGGGACTAGCACCCAAGTCCAAGGTACATATTTCTTTGAAGGATCCTAATCTCCCTCTGACACTAATCTACACTGTAACTTCTATTTCTAGGAATTCAACTACAAGGACACAGGGACTAGTGCCCTAGTCCAGGAAAATCACCAGCGTCCTTCTTTTCAGATCCTGAATCCTTATTGCCTACCACTTCTCTCTGCAACTCCACTCCATGGAACTCAACACCTATAACATACAATCACAAGGAGTGTGGGAGGGGGTAGTGGTGTTTAGAGGCTTGCCTCGGTCAAACCCCAAAGAGACATTCAAGTCTTTCGAACACCATTGTTAGATAAGAGTGCGTATTCTGGTGGGATAAAGGCAAAAATCCAAATGATAAATGATTGAAAACATAATAGATATCACCTTGTAGTGAAGATCTCATGGAAGGAAGATGATCTTCATGCCATGAGGAGATGGATGCCAAATCTGTAAATACAAACACAATAACAATGCTCTGCTCTGCAACGCAATAAATATTTTGAATGCTATATGATCACAAGTACGCATAAAATCCATCTAATTTGCAAATGAAACCTAATCATGCTTATATATGCAACTATAAAGATTCCCACTAAGAATTTTGTAATTCAAACTTTAGATGGTGGCATAGGACCCAAATAATAGTCACTAAACTGACATTTGAAATTAGGGTAGACCCAAAATAGGGCTGGACTAGGGCACTAGCGCCCAAGTCCACCCTACCATTTTTGCTCAAGATTCATTAAAGTGCAGCTCCCTAGGTCCTATTTGTCACAAGACCCAAGGGTTTTCTCATCAGGAGTTAGAAATAACATGTAAGATGCTCTAAATGCAGTTACAAGACCTGGGAGCTAAACCTTAATAGGAAAAAGCCCCCAAGGTAATTTTTTCTTACATAACATTTAGCCCCCATTTTAATGTATGTATAAACACAAGGCCAATACATGCATTAAAGTACGGTCAACAAACACAAAAAACATGCCAAGCATGGAGAAGACATGCCAAGCACATTGAAGACAATAATAGGCACGCAAAACATGAAGAAGACAGTTACAGTCACGCAAAACATAGAGAAGACAGCATTGAAGACACGCAAAACACATTGAATATAGTGAATGCAGTGATTATTTTCTTTTTCTTTTTCTCATATATGAAATGCAGATGCAAGTACATGGAAAGTAAACACAAAAGCCAAAATACAGGAGGGACTCATCGCCACCAGTCTTTAGACTGCACAATGGGGCAACAAACACGCAATACAAATCTCTAAGTGTAGGAGGGACTCGTCACCACTAGTCTTTAGACTGCACTTGAGAACAAACATGCCATACAAATCAAGCATGCCAAACAAATCCCAAAGCATAGGAGGGACTCATCGCCACTAGTCTTTAGACTATGCTTGGGAACAAACATGTCATACACACACATAGAAGCCACGAAGAAAACACGGAAAACAAGCGATGGAGTGTACCTATTTCTTGGTTCATCACCATCTTAGGGACATTACAGGCACACACCAACGATTGAGCTTCACCACAACAATTGCTGAAGACACACTTAAGGGTTAGGTTAGTCATAGAAGCGCTCCACGCCTGCTCGAAGGACTTTTTGAAAATGACAGGATTGTGTACTCTCCTCAAGAAATACACCATCCCCACCTTGCACGGAGGGCTTAAGATAAAAAGGATATGCATGATATCCCGCCTCCGCAGAGGGCTTAACTGATTGCAATAGATTCAAGATTCACAAACACACATTTCTAGCATCTACAACAAATAGCTTATCTTATATATGCCCCCACCTTAAGGTGGTTGATGTCATGTACAGATATAAAGCACATTAAGGTAGGAAGAAAACACACAATGGAACACAATCTCTCACAAAGCCCATGCCCCCTGGAGGTGACATGTATTTTACGATCGCCAAATGTTCCCACAAACACATTCCTACAAGAAAAGTTTTAGTGTCCATATAATCATGATAAACAACAATGCATAGAGAACCGAGGAATGCAAGATTCAAGATAGACAAAGTGCATAGAGAAGAAGTATTATTATGTTTTGTAATTGCGATAACATAGCATCAAGATCACATAGAGTGATTCTACTAGCCAAGCGTCAGATAATATATAACAACCCCATTGTCATGTATGGACTAGGTCCATTTTTTTGTTACTGGCTAAAGGGACACTAGGTCCGCATTAGTATAATATATTTTTTATCATCTGCCCATTAAATAGAAACACTAGAGGAAGGGAAACAATACATCAAGAGAGGGGAAATTAGTTTCTTAGGGACACTCACATAGGAGGGTGCCCCCAAGTCACCAACTGCAACGCTATGTCCTTCAAACACAACACACAACAATGAAAATAGAGGAGAAGTGATATAGAAGAATGATGATACAAATAGAAGAATGGTCACAACAGAGGTGGTCTCCCAGTATCCCTGACCTTACGAAAGTATCAAGGGTCATACCAGGAGGCCTAAACAACACAACACATCATGGGGGAAACACATCAAAGGGGAAACACATCACGGAAGTAAAGGGTTAGAAATACTTACTTGTAGGGATACCCAAACTAAGGGTTGTCATCGAGCAAATCATCCTCTTCCTAATCTTGGATGCTAGAGGAAAGAAGTGTGTAAGGTATCATAGCCCAACTTTTGTTCTTATCCTCAAATTCTTCAGTGTTGAGGTTTTCTATGTTTGTTTCAATGTTAGGTTGAATGTTTTCTTGTTAAGAGGCAAATCGTTGGGCAAAAGCTTGTCTTCGTCTCCTCCTTTCTTTTGCTTGTCTATTCCTTCTTGTTTTAGCACTTACTTCTTCAAAGGCATCATCATGTTTTTATATAGGGTTTTGCACATTAGAGGAGGAAGCACCATGTTCAAATTTCATTGGTCTCAGTGGAATGTTTTTTTGTCAATGAAAACCTCTCGATCCTTGTAAGGATGTCAGAGGAGGGACCTCCGCATATATACCATCTCTCCATGGACAAGGTGAGTTATAAAACTTTTCCTTATCCACATATATCACATAGATTATCTCATCATATCCTTAGTAATCTTATGTTCATTTTCCTTTTGGTCTAAGGGGATCCTCAAACACATGTTGTTCATTCCTCATTGTTTGTAAAGGAGGCCTGGCCACTCTAGCTAGTTGTTTTTCTTTGTATCATCTGTAATTTAGGAAAGATTTGTCTCTTCATGGCTCAAGGTCTATTTCAATTTGTGGAAAAAATAAATCAAGGGTGAAATTCTTGCTCTTTGCCGGAGGTTGGTATGTGTTACAATGGCCAGTACGGATCTCTCCATGCAAAGGGAATTTTAGGCATTTGTGAATAGTTGAAGGGACAACATTCATAGCCTTAAGCCATGGGTGTCCAAGTTTTACATGAAAGAGGTTGGATAAGGGAACAACATCAAATAATTGATCGACGGCTTTGTCATAAACCAAGACTAACAGTTTTACTAATCCAAATATTTTCATCAAAGATCCATTATGTGTTTTAATTCTCAAATCTGACGAGTCATAATAACTTTGTGCCAAATCATGTTTAAGAAGGAACTCTTCTATAACCACATTAGTCATGCAATTAGGGTCTATAAGTGTTCCATGTACATGTATTTGAATTATTTTCATTGTAATGTAAAGAGGCCCTTCAGTGTCTACCATTTCTTTGTCATGCGGTGTAAATGCTATTTCAAGTTCAGGGGCTCATCTTTTCAAATAAGGCCTAGGAGGAAGCCTAGAATTATTGTTGTATCGAGAAGCCATGTGTATGTTTTCAAATGAATGCTAAATCATATTTCAAAGAATTTTCAAAACTTATGCAAGAGCAAATGCAAAAGTATGTATGAAAATGACCTGAAATGCTTGATCTTTCAACTTTTTTCAATGCAAATCACTAGGAGAAGAGGTGTTGTGAAAATTTTCAAAGAGGACAGAAAATGATATGCCTAATAACAGTCCAATTATTCAAAAATATCTTTCACAACACACTTTTGAAGAAACTCTAGGGTGATGATAAGTCAAAATCTAGTGAAAATAGGCCAAAATATGCAATTTTTCACCAAATCACAATGCAAAAGAGTATGAAAAAGGGTGTTGTGAGTAAAATGAGGATGGACAAAAAATTATAACAGTAATAACAGCCACCTAATTCCAAAAAATCTATCACAACACGCTTATAGTGCTACTCAAGGTCAAACCCTACTGAAAATATAGGTAAGATATGCAATTTTTCAATGCAAAGGCCTAATAGAGAGGGTGTTGTAAGGAATATGAGGAAGCACAGCAAGAAATAACCCTAGTAAAAACCAATTAATGCATCAAAATCCCTTACAACACGCTTGTGAGAGACGATAAGGCCAAATTTAGTGAAAATGCAAGGTTTTCAAACCCTAGGCATGAGATATTGCAAGAATACCACTATAATGCAACACTACTATTAGAAATAAGTCCTAATGAGTGTTTTAAAATGGTAGTAAAATATAAAACAAGATTTTGACTACAAACCCTAGCTAATGCAAGACTAGGCTTTTATGAAGAATGCACAATTTTTTAAAATTTTCTCAAATTTTTCAATTTTTTTGTAATTTTTCCAATGAAATAAGATGATTAAAGGAAAATCTATCAAACAACACTTAGCAATGTGCCAAAAAGTTTAAAAACATGAGTTCACCAAAATGTTTAGGAAGTAAAAAGAGGTGGATTGATTTCAAGGGTTTATGTGGAATCCTACTTTCACTACAAACATTCCAAGGGCTTATCAACCAAGTTGAATCTCCACTAAGTGAGAGCAATCAGCTAACAGGTTGAGTTGCAACTTGGGAAGCTATGGATTCTTGGATGTGTCAAATAATGTCTCTATCTAATGCTCAATTGTACTTAGAAACCCTAAATATGCAAATCAGTAAGCAAATTATCAAATTACAACAAATCCTTTCAGACAGAGATATTTAACTCACTATTTTTCAAAGTTCAGAAGGCAGAAAATTTGGGGACATGGGGACTAGCACCCAAGTCCAAGGTACATGTTTCTTTGTAGGATCCTAATCTCCCTCCAACACTGATCTGCACTATAACTTCCATTTTTGGGAATTCAACTATGGAGGACATGGGGACTAGTGCCCTAGTCTAGGAAAAGCACCAGTGCCCTGCTTCTTTTTAGATCTCAAATCCTTGACGCCTGCCACTCCTCTTTACAACTCCACTCCACGAAACTCGACACTTGTAACCTGTAATCACAAGGAGTGTGGGAGGGGGTTGTGGTGTTTAGAGGCTTGCCTCGGTCAAGCTCCAAAGAGACATTCAAGTCTTATGAACATTGTTGTTAGATAAGAGTGTGTATCCCGGTGGGATAGAGGCAAAAATCTAAATGACAAATGATTGAAAACACAATAGATATCACCTTGTAGTGAAGATCTCATGGAACGAAGATGCTCTTCATTCCATGAGGAGATGGATGCCAAATCTACAAATACAAACACAATAACAATGCTCTACTCTGCAACACAATGAATATTTTGAATGCTATATGATCACAAATACACATAAAATCCATCTAATTTGCAAATGAAACCTAATCATGCTTATATATGCAAATACAGAGATTCCCGCTAAGAATTTTGTAATTCAAACTTTAGATGTTGGCATAGGACCCAAATAATAGTCACTAAACAAACATTTGAAATTAGGGCAAACCCAAAATAGGGTTGGACTAGGGCGCTAGCGCCCAAGTCCACCCTACCATTTTTTCTCAAGATTCATTAAAGTGCAACTCCCTAGGTCCTATTTGTCACAAGACCCAAGGGTTTTCTCATTGGGAGTCAGAAATAACATGCAAGATACTCTAAATGCAATTGCAGGACCCAAGAGCTAAACCTTAATAGGAAAAAACCCCCAAGGTTACTTTTTCTGACATAACACTTACCTTGGCACATCCTTCCACACTGGTGCACACTTCAAAACACATGGCATAACCATCAACATATATCAGGTCAGCACAGCAAACACTTATCCTTCCTTATATTTAGCTCCAAACCAAAAGCGGTACTGGAGGGGACAAATTATATCATGCAGACCACCCAACAAACATTATATGTCTTGTAAGACATTCATGTATACTTCTTTTGTCATCTCAGGATATATCAATCCAGCACAAACACTTGAACTTTGATGTCGGTGTCATTGTCAAACGTTGCTTACACAGTCTTAAGATAAAACACTGAAAAGCATATTTGCAGTGTCATAAACATTTAAGATTTGAAGTGTACATACCAACTAGCCATATGAGCTTATATTTCAATCAGTAGGGCCAAATACCATTATGCGGTGATCTACGGTGGCCTCAACAATCTCCCTCTACTTGCTTCAATAAGCAATAAGGCTTGTCAACACACTGTTGATTTTGGAGAGGCAACTGTGGTACATATTAACACTTGAATCTTTAAACATGCATACCTGATACCCATATATACATTTCCGCCAAACTGCAACATCATATCTTCATTTGTAGAGAGATGCGGAGCATTCTCCTGTCTCTCTGTGACTGCACTTACCCTATCTCAACACTATCTTCACACTTCTATCTCCAAAACATCTTTCTGTAATATTCATGACCTCAAACCTGAAACATAGGTATCTGAATGCAATATCTAGCCATTAGTCCAATCCGCGGGCCCTTACCCTCAACTATGGTAGAATACGGCACCTTCTTGTGAGCCAGTAACACCTTCTCTGACTTGTACTTTACTTAGCCAAAAAATTTCAAATTATTTCAACATTCTTTATTCAATGCTAAGTTACATATCATCAAACATAATCCATCCAGCAAAGCATCCATGGCATCTATTATCAACATACCAAAGATATTGAGAATGTGAACTTACATATGAACTTTAGAAGATAAGGTATGACTGTGTATAGATGATATTGATCCATCTTCTTAAACCACTTAATCCATGTAAACCTACTCATTATCTAATATAATTAACTACACAAGTTGCCCAAATGACTCGATATAACTAACTTAAGGGATGTGTGCCACATGTTGGCATCTCCATCAACCTATATACATTATAACCTATGTACATTAAAATTTGTAACATATTTGTTGATGATGGCTTCTACTTCTATTTCAAATAACTTGAATTCTTGTTGGTGCATTCACATTATCATCTTAAATCCATCAACCTTTCTCTTAGAAGGATGGAGGAAGATAAAACCATTTGATATGTCTAATCCATTTTCATTCTAGTGCATAGGACACTACTTCATTAAATCCCAACCATCTCCAATCATTCAGAGCTATCTTACTTTGGTTACAAGAAACATCTAATGGAAAATGGTCCATATCAATTATTGATCTAAGATACTTGTTAGTTAGTTACATCTTTGTTTTCTTTATAATATTCACTATATATGAAAGTGGTTGGTTCACGACTTCATGGACAGTAGTCTGTGCACATGCAAGAACAAAACCATTTCCATAGTATCAATTTGGTATTTGGGGATTAAATGATCCCCTCACATATATTGCAAAGAAGATATTCACACTTTCAATATGTCAAATTCGAAGTGCCTTGATCCTTACTCGCCATACCAAAGCTACAACAACTTCAAATATAGTGCAAATGTCCACATATTCTTACATAATTCCTTGCTTCATATATTTTATTATCTTAGAATCTAAAATAAAAGACATTTGAATTTAAACTTAATATATTGGAGGTGTCCGTGAGTGGGATATACTCCCTATTTTTTCTTCAATCAAGTCTAAGTCATGAACCGATAGGTTCCTTGTCTTAGGAAGTTCTCTATCCTATATTGGTCCAATAGAGGTCTTAACATCTCACCTAGCCATCTCTCCAAAACCTTTGAGAGATTGTCGTACCCCTCATTCACCATATACACTATGGTGGAAACTCACTACAATAATAAATCCTCAACATGTAAAATGATTTACCTATAGTAAAATTGGTTAGTAAAAGAAAAATATTATGTTAATAAAGATAAATAAACTAAACACACTATATCATTTCATACATATTATGAAAACCACAAATAAATAAAAATGTATAAAGTATGTTATGTAAGAAAGTGAAATGGATTAAAACATGGGTAGAAATAAATACGCATAATGTAATAATCATTAAATAACTATACAAATAAAATTAATAAAAATATCTTGATTTTTTAAAATTTAAAATATAAAATTTTATTATATTAGATTAATCTAATAATTAAATAGATAAAGAAATATTTAAGTTTTGTTCCCATCTAGACTCTTATTTTCTTCCCACTTAAAAACTGTATAATAAAATATAAACAAATTATTCTATATTAAAGAAAAACTAAAACAAGTATAATGTTGCATGTAATATAGAAGATGTTTGGTAGAAAAAAATCAATATTTTAAGTTTTCTTTATTTTTAAATTAAATCTCTTTTTTATTAATTTATTAATAAAATATGAAATTATAATTTTTTTAAGAGTTCAAACATATTCGATGTAAATATTTTATTCTTATATAAACGTGATTAGGATATATTATTCAATCGAGTAAATAAATCTTAATATACTTTAATTTGCCCTAGAAAGTGGCTAAAGAGAATAGTTCATACATAGAGAATAATTTATTTCTATGGATTAGATTTTACAATTTGAGTTCTCCAAATGCTAATATTATTTTTATACAGAATGGAAGCTTGAAAACAATTATATGAGATGTACTATCCTTGCAATGAAATATAAATTATTTTATTTTATTTTAAAGTAATGTTACTTAAAGAACCATGGGATGAATCTTCTCAATAGCTATATTGAAAGGGAAGGGAAAAAGCAACTTCTTAAATGATGGCTTGAGGTAGTCCAAATCTCTGAGGACTAGTAGGTTGTTGTCTACCATGGATTCCACAAAGAGAACAACTTATCCTATGCATTCCACTTGAAGTTTCCCATATTCTTTCTTTCTCAATCTCCCATCCAGATTATAATAATACACCAAAACCTTCAATTGAGCCTCTTGAATTATTTTGGTGAGATCTACTAAAACATTTTCACAAGCATCATACACAAGCAAGGTATTAAAGATAAATCTCAATAATGGAACTAATTATCAATGTTGGAGACATAGAGGGTGGTCTAGGGTGTAGGCAAGCATGGTGGCACTAGTCAATGTTCCACAATCTTCACATTTAACTTTGCTAAGCCTATCTTCTCCATTGTAATGGAAACCCTTCTCTTTACTTGACTTTTTTTCTTAAAAGGATTTAGTAACCAAATGTAGATGGTTGAAAAAATAATTGTTGTCTAGTGTACATATATATCTCGTAGTAGAGTCCAGATATGAAGTTGTAATGCTAATCTTATGGAAAGGTCTGTTAGGTGTTGAATTGGGCAACTAGTAGGGTTTACATAAAATTCTAGAATACATATTAAAATTAACAAAGACAACATTGTACTAGTCGGTTCCTTTACTGTTAGTCTAATTGTCTATGAAAATACGATAATGTAGAAGATAGGCCACACACAATACAAGAGATGTTTTTTCTGACAAGATGCCATAATATCTTATATATGTAGAAATGGAATAAACCCTGATGGTAGAACAACATTGTACAATACTCCTTAATGAAGAAATTTCTCCACACTATATCTCTAAGAGATCCCAAACACAATAATGATATGCACCTTCTTTATATAGATCTCCTCCTAATAACATAATGGAGGGGTAAAACACTAAACTCATGTAAGCCTACTCATTACCTACAATAATTAATTACACAAGTTGTCCATATGACTCAATATAACTATCTTAAGGGATGTGTGCCACATGTTGGCATCTCCATCAACCTATATACATTGTAACCTACGTACATTAAAATTTTGAACATATTTTGTTGATGATGGCTTCTACCTCTATTTGAAATAACTCGAATTCTTGTGGGTGCATCCACATTATCATCTTGAATCCATCAACCCTTCTCTTAGAAGGATGGAGGAAGATAATACAATTTGACATGTCTAATCCATTTTCATTCCAATTCACAGGACATACATTCACTGGACTTCCTAACCCGAAGTCAACTTCATTAAATCCCAACCATCTCCAGTCACTTAGAACTATATTACTTTTGTTAGAAGAACCATCTAATGGAAATTGGTCCATATCAATGATTGATCTAAGATACTTGTTAGTTAGTGACATCTTTGTTTTCTTTATAATATTCACTATATATGAAAGTGGTCGGTTCATGACTTCATGGACAGTAGCTTGTGCACATACAAGAACAACACCATTTCCATAGTATCTGTTTGGTAGTGGGGGATTAAATGATCCCCTGACATCTACTGCAAAGAAAACATTCACACTTTGAGTATGTGGAATTTCAAGTCCCTTGGTCCTTGCTCGCCAAAGCAAAGTTACAACAATTTCAAATGTAGCGCAAATGCTTGCACATTCTTCCATAATTCCTTTCTTCATATAGTTTATTGTCTTAGAGTCTAAAATAAGAGACATTTGGAATGATTCTTCATATTTTGGAGGTGTCCATGAGTGTGATGTACCTCCTATTTTTTCTTCAATCAGGTCTAAGTCATGAACCAATAAGTTCCTTGGTTTTAGAAGCTCTGTATCCCATATTGGTTCAATAGAGGGCTTAACATATTCCCTAGCCATCTCTCCAAGACCTTTGAGAAATTGTGCTGCCCCTTGTCCATCACATACACTATGGAGGAAACTCGCTCCTACAACAAACCCTCCACATGTGAAATGATTTACCTATAATAGATTGGTGAAAAAAAAAAAATCTTATATTAATAAAGATAAATAAACTAAATATACTATGTCATTTCTTAATAAAGATAAGTAACCTATATATATATAATTTTAAAATAATGTTACCTGAAGAACCACGGGATGAATCTCCTCAAAATCTGTATTGAAAGGGAAGCTAAAAAACAGCTGCTTAAATGATGGGTTGAGGTAGTCCAGATCTCCAAGGTCTGATAAGTTGTTGTCTACCATGGCTTCCACAAAGAGAACACCTTCTGCTGTGCACTCCAGTTGAAGCTTCCCATCTTCTTTCTTTCTCAATCTCCCAGCCAGAGGATAATAATACACCAACACCTTTGACAGAGCCTCTCGACTTGTTTTGGCAGGATCTGCTAATAAAATTTCACAACCCTCGTACACAAGCAAAATATTATAGACAAATCTCAATTGTGGCTGGTTATCAATGTTGGAGAGATAGAGCGTGGGTTGGGGCGTAGGCAGGGATGGTGGCACCAGGCAGCGCTCCACAATCTTCACATTCAACTCTGCTAACCCTTCCTTCTCCATTGTAATGGAAACTTCGCCTCTTTACTTGACTTGTATTGCTTAAAAGGATTGCTGTCTAGTGTATATATAAGCCAGATATGAAGATGTAATTTTACATTCATAATTTGTAGATCTCCGCCTATCTTGTATTTTTTCTCATTTTCTCGTTGTGTTGGATTTGATATCATGGCTGTGGTCTCCCTGCACATTTTACCCCGTAGATAAAATGAGTGAGCGACATCTTGACAAAATGATGATATTTGTGTGTGATCATAAAATTGTCATTCACGTGATCATAAAATTATCAGACACGGTAATTTGCGAAGGGGCCCATGACGGTCTTTTATACAATTATTTTTTCATTGTTTTTCCTTTCACTACAGTTTAAATTGTCTCCGACCTTGTACATATTCACGTGGGTGGTTGTACGCATTCACGTGATCATAAAATTGTCACTGCCCCTAATTTGTGAATGCCCCGTCTAACCTTGTACATATTCACGTGGGTAGTTGTACACATTCACGTGATCATAAAATTGTCACTGCCCCTAATTTGTAAAGGCCCCATCTAGGGTCTTTTATACAATTATTAGTACTTTCCATGGCATGTTATTCTTGTATTAGATATGTGAAAAAATTATTAGTCTTCTCAAGTTTTAACTATTCATTTTCTTTTATTTTTGTTATGACTATAGTTTGTAGTGTTTGCAAAAATTTATCATTGGCTATGAAACTTTGTCTTATTGTTGGCTTCACGTTAATCTATGCAAACAAGCAATGCATGAGTCAATATCAACCATACAAAAATGATATGAAATTAATATAACCCATACTCAAAATCAAATCAAATGGACTTTGTTATGATAAAAGACAATATTGAAATAACTCAAAGGAGACATTTGTGTAAGAAATCTTATGAAATCCTATCTATAATAGTAGGATTTCATCTTTTATCTTCTCTTGATATGATGTGCAACGACGGTGAGTCACAATTTTAACAGCTTCTCATTAAATTACCGTCTGAAATATTAAACCTATCCTTAAATTACGGAATCCTCTAGAGTGGTGTCAGAGGAGCAAGGGTGTTGGGGGAGGCGTTGACTAAAAATCTGTTTTAACTCAACCTATTTCGGGGAGAGAAGACAACCTTTCTTCAATTGAAGCTGAGAAAGGAATACATTTAAAATTGTTCGCTCATCGTTTTATTCAGCAAAGCTTGTTGGCTTGCCTCTGATGATTTTCCACACCAAATTGATGGGTAAGTTGAGTGATGCTTTTTCTTCTATTTGTTCATTTTTGCACAATAGAGCAGTAAAAAAACTGGTCATTTGATGAACTTTGAATGTTGTTGTCTTTCATTCGCACTCACCTCTCTCTGCTTTGGCACTCACCTCCCCTCATCGTCTTCAAAGTCTCCTTCTCTTCAGATTTTTTAGGATACTTTTATACATATTAAACGTTTGTATTCACACCACGTATTTTTAGGAAAATGGGCTTCTCTAATTTTCTGATCATTTTGTTTTCAAGATAAGTCCCACGATGCTTCCTCTTCCCACAAGGATGTATGTCCCTTTTATATAGAAGGGTGTCAAATGTATAAGCCATACCTTATATATCTTGAATGTTATGTGACACTAATATCCCTCCTATGCTAGAGTTTTAAAAATGGTCTTTTGGTAATTGCAAAAGAGTTACATTCCTAGGAAATTACTTCTCCGAAAGCATTCCTCGAGAGTATGCAGAGCTCAAAATTTTGGAGTATCAATCATTAGAGGGGAGGATGAGTAAAACATAAGTAGTGATGAATCAATTTTGAGAAAGTATCTTAAAAAATGGGATAAGAAGTATTGACCCACTTACAAAGTTTTCGACATTCTTTAAAAGTTTTTCTATAGATCAAATCTCGCAAGAGAAGCCTTTGTGGAGAAAGTGCATGAAACTATCTATATAATATGTGTCTCCTAGAATCTAAGGCTCCTTCCCACTGCAAGTTAGCTTTGTTGGGACTCATGGGATCCTAGATCTAAAAAAATTTCACTATCAGACCAACTATCTTTGTTTCCTTACTTGACTCTGTCATATTTGTAGATATAAAATTGGTACAAAGGCAATACAAAGATAATGACAACAAACCCAATACCTTCATCTTCCAACCAAGTCCTCCACACGCGATAGAATGGAGTAGATGCACCCAAATCTACTAGCTTTGTTCTTTATGATGAATTATATATAGGATGATATGTTGATTGCTTAAATTTCTAGCATAACATTAGTATGATGATGATGGATGAAAGGATCTTAGAATGATTTGGATAGAATGATGATGTATGAAGATGTGATTGTCTTTCAAGAGCTCCCAAATGGCTTGGATGAGGCTTCATTTATAGGAGATGAGTAATAGGAATGGATGGCTAGGATTAAGTGACACAAGGAGTTGTACTCATGTGACAAGTGTCACATGAGGTTTGAATGAGAGGAATAAAGTCAAGAGGCTTCCACATAATAAGGCTATCTAGAAGGTTCTAGCCATGTGAAGATAGAGACAAATGTGGAATTAATTAAATAAATCTTTAATTTATTAAATTAATTTAGAGAAAAAGTGGGAATTAATTAAATAAATATAATTTATTTAATTAATTGTCCAATGGGATTGAATGGGATTATGATGGGAATTAGTTAAATAGATATGGTTTATTTAAGTAATTAGGTGATGAAAGGATTATTAGGGCAAAATGTGTTACAAAGTGTCTCAAGTCATGTATTGACAAGGCATGATCAATTTTAGGTGTCTACATTTTGCCCCTCTTTGAGATGATGTTGTGACCAAGAGAAGTAACATCATTTCAAAGAAGATAAGGTATGGATGGAGCAAAAGATGCTCCAGCCACTTAAAAGAGTGACAAAGAGGAATGGATGAAGGGATGGGATGATGATGTAAGGATAGGATGATGCCCCCTCGAGAGGATCGGTGGGTTAGAAGAACATGGGTATGCTCTCGAAATAAATGAGATGATACATAAGGAGATGGAGGATGCAAGATATGGGATGGATGAAATAGATGAATGATACATTATGCTACATTAAGTGAGCAACCATATAGTTTGATATAACACTAGACATTATGCACCAAGATATAAGGATCAAGGTGATGATGTGTCTTGTGTATCCTATGTAATACAACCTTATCTAAACGTATGAGGAAAGAAACATTAGAGCATTAAAGTCCTAATGTACAAAAGGTATGATATGACCTTAGATGCAAATAATAATGCAAATAGTTATTCCAACATACACAAGATCTATGAATATTAGTTGGAAATATACGGATTTGATACAAATGCAAGATAAAATGATAACACATACAAGCAAGCATGCATGCATAAATGATACAAAAAAAAACAAGGAATTGCCCTGTCAAGCTGTAAACCAATGATTGATTGATTGATTTATGATGATGATACTAGTGTTGTTGGCCATGTGAATCAACACCAAGATTTGATTGATAATGATAGTGTTGACATTGTGGGGAACGATATATCCCTAGATCAACACAGGGATATGGGAACGATATATCCAATTGATGATTTGATTGATGATGATGCTAGTGTTCTTGGCCATGTGAATCAACACCAGGATTTGATTGATAAGGATAGTGTTGACATTGTGGGGAATGATATATCCCTAGATCAACACAAAGATGTGAGAACGATATATCCCATTTAATGATTGATAATTATTGATTTGTAACATACTAGCTCTCTAAACAAGGTAAAAATAAAAACAATTACCAAGAAGTAATTCATCATGTAAATATCACAAGTGAAAAATTATAATTTCATTTTTTATTTTTTATAAATAATCAAGATAGAATATTCACAAAGAATCAAAGTACATTTGTTTTCATAAATTTTCCTTTCAAGAAAATACATGTATTCAAATATAAATTACCAAATCATTATTCACTTTTCAATTACAATAATCTTACTTCATAGTGCATGAACCACAAGTCACGTCTAATTAAGTATGTTGCATCTGGTATATCGATATCCAAATCACAAGCCTAGGTGAGTCTTCTATTGGAGAGAGAGAGAGAGCATCTTCCAAGTTTTTTACCTCCAACCACAGACCGGTGATCCCCCGCACACCTTCCTACCTGGAAGTGGCCCTACTCTTCATGAAGAGTATAGACCTAAGGTAACCCATGGTTATTTGCCATCAGAGTATTGGTGTTGTATCCTACATAACACTATCGATCATACAACCCCCTAGATACCCTCTAGCTAATATGATCATTCCAATAGGTTATGCAATTCAGATACGGTGAACCAACTAATGCATGTAGAGATAGATACTTTAATTTGGCCAAAGATGCAATATACATAGACATTCGTAATGAGCGTAGTCGTAATGTTCATACACCCCAACTTGACTTAGAGACTATGTCATCCTACAATTAAACTTTTTTATTTAGTAACTCTAGACACAAACTTGTTTGTAGTATAAAATTCCATTCTAGTCAATCTGACTTAGAACAATTCCTTAATCTAGGATATATTTGCAATATACATATTTAGGTATTTCAAACATTTTTAAGAGTCCCTTAAATAATATGCATACTTGTAATTTCTAGGGTTTATGACTTACTGTCATTATACTCTTTGATTAAAATATCAAACATATTTGATGCATTAAAATGATACGACATTATCATAGAATATCTTAAAGTATTACAAAGACTCTTCATGTCTTTTTCTAGGGTTTTCTAGACCTTTCAATGTCGATCAAATATGGTTTTCTCGATCATTCCTTATCAATCAATATATATATATATATATATGCAATGACATATCCGACATAAGAGTTACAAGTTTCCTATATCCTACTTGTTTCAATACTAGGGTTTAGCTTCTCTAACCCAAAACATGGAAATATCAAACATCCTTGTTTTCCAAAGGTAATAGCATAAGTGTAACAAAACAGAAGATCAATTACTTCTAGCCTTCCTAGACCACTTGGCATTGCTTGAGTTCACATTTCACGTAGCATGAATAAACATAGTATTCTAGGTATTTCCTCACCAATATAATATCTAAAAGAATACTATCATTTCATATCAATAGTTTTGATCTAAGTAATATTTCAACCCTAAAAGGTGTAATTTATAAAAGATAATAATCTAATTTTGACCCTTTGGTCTACTTAAGTCTATTGACTTTCCATTAATGATAGGTTATAATCTCATATGTATTTCATCCCTGGCAGATATATCACATAACCTTTATCTACAACAAACATGTGTGATTGAATTTTTTATTATCTCAACATACCCATCTTGGTGTAATCTTATCAAGTATTCTCAATTCTGAGTTAACTTTGTCCTCTATGCTAAAAAGCACTTAAAAAATAAGTTCTAATGAATTATAATAAGAACTCTAACCTCCCATGTCCCGGTATGCCTATACCTTGAGTCGGTTTACTAGTTTCAATCTTGAAACAAAAGAGAAGTTAATTTAGTCTCCTACTTCCTCGAGGTAAAAAAAATATAAGCAATAGTTTCTAATCAATGGCTTATCGAGGTTTGGGTCACCTTTTCCCTTAGAATTGTAATTTAACATAACAAGAAGAAATGTGTTTCTCATAAATAAAAACTATATCTTTATCGTCATATAGCCATTTCAAAATCGTAATGACTTTATCTCATTAAAATCTCCATTTAGAAGGTAGTAAATATATACTTCCAAAAACATGTTAATATCTATGGATCTATCATAATCCACAAGATAAATATTCATTTAAGTCTTAATTAAACCTTGATAAGCTTGAGTCTATATTATAATTATTAACCTTTTTGGTCTTCTCAAGTCGACCGACTTTCTCTAAAGATGAGACATATCATGATGAAACTTGTTATTATTATAAACTACTCATGTGATAATATATCACTTTATTAAGAGTTCATAAAGAGGTCAATATCACTATGTATCTAACAAAAATCTTTTGATGATAACAATAAGACTTATCCCAAAACTTTTAGGATAATAAAGAGTGTCATTCTTTGTATGATCTTATCAACTATCTAATTCCTGTCGACTTCCAATTTTATGCCAGGGTTCTCTATACTGTTAAATCTATCACTTGTTTAACACTTGAGGAATTCTATGTTCAAACATGAATTCGACCTTTAAATTTTGTTTCTATCTTGGTCTTAGTATGACCTTAAGCAGAGATAAAACCTCTTGTATTTACTTGGCCTTCATAAAGTATGGCTCCTTATCAAATTTTTGTCTTACAGTAGGTATAAAACCTTTCTTTATTGTCTGCCTTACAAAGGTTTAGTATAAATAAGTATCGTTATCA